>OY992884.1:50128949-50278949 GCA_963921405.1 Cepaea hortensis
GGGGGGGGGGGGCGTGGTCTCGATGTATGGTGTCCGCCTCGAGTGCTGGAGGTCCTGGGTTCAGGCCCCGGAGAGGAACGGGATATTTTCACGTGTACTTCTAGTAACAAAATTTCCCCTGGTCTCTGGGTAGTGAGATCGGATGCCCGTGTGTATTGCTGCGCACGTAAAAAATCCCTTGGCAGTTGGAAATCGAAAAAGAGTAGCCTAACGGCGCTACCCGGCAAAATTTCGAGTTAAAAATCTACCCAAAGTATTTTGAGGATCCTCGCCGGTGCTATGGAGTGCACTGAGCTGAGTTTCTCCAGACTCAGATTTGAGTTAGGAGGAAAACGGAACACTTATGGGTTGTACCCGTGTGCCGTGATGTTCATCCATCGACTAAACTAAACTAAACTTACTTTACATTACTTCGCTTCGTTTCGCTTCACTTCACTGCACTTGACTTCATAATCTAGGAGGATAGAAAAAGAGGACGCCCAAGAAACGAATACATTAGGTTTGCAGACAAGGACATAGGGCCGTGACTCAGCTGCGCTCAAGAGAGTTGATGTTAATGGGGTATATCAATAAGTTGATCACACGACGTCGTTATCACTAGCTCTCGAAGTAACATATCTCCTGTTGCTGCTTCTGCTGATTATGATGGTGATGATGGTGATGATGATGATGATGATGGCGATGGTGGTGATAATGATGATGATGATGATGATGATGATGATGATGATGATGATGATGATGATGATGATGATGATGATGATGATGGTGATGGTGATGATGGTGATGATGGTGATGATGCTAATGATGATAGTGATGGTAGTAATGGTGGTGGAAATGAGGATAATTATGGTGATGGTGATTATGGTTATAATGGTGATGATCATGATGGTGTTGATGATGGTGGTGATGAAGGTGACGGTGATTCTGGTGATAATGATGATGGTGGTGAAGGTGATGAAGGTAATACTGGTGATGGTGAAGATGAAGACGATGATGGTGGGGATAATGATGGTGATGTTGATAGTGACAATGGTGGCAATGGTGATACTGATAGTGATGGTGATGTTGGCGATGATTATGGTGATGATTGCTATGATTATGGTGATGATTGCTATGATTGTGGGGATGATTGCAATGATTATGGTAATATTGGCCCTGATGATGGTGTTGAAGATGGTGATGTCAGGCGATGATTATGATAATGATGGTGATGTCAGGCGATGATTATGATAATGATGGTGATGGTGGCGATGACTATGGGGATGATTTTGTTGATTATGGTAATGATTGTGATGCTGGCGATGATTATGGTGATGATTGCTATGATTGTGGTGATGATTGCAATGATTATGGCAATGTTAGCCATGATGATGATGATGATGATGGTGATGTTTGGCGATTATTATGGTAATGATGGTGATGGTGGCGATAATTATGGGGATGGTGGTGATGTTGGCAATGGTGATGGTGATGATTATGTTGATGGTGATGCTTTTTTTTTCTTTTAGCGTTTGCTCACTTTGAACTCAAGGATAGTCCATACACGTGCTACTACTTCTAGTGCACAGGACTGATTTTTATGTGTGGATTAACTTTACCTGTTACCAGTGTCCCTCGTTATCAGGCGAACCCACTTCGACTTCTGAGGTACTTGTAATTTACGTCCACAAGTAAAGGACGAAAAGTCAACATTTTAGTCCAACTGACCAGTGTAGGGGTTGAACCCGCTACACCGACATCACCGGAAGTTTAAGAGCCAGCACTCTTATCCATTCAGCCATAATGACCTCCGTAATGATGATGATGGAAATGAAAAGAATCGGGAAGAAAATGAACACAAGATAATATCCCATTGTTGTTTTCCCTGTATTAGTTGACTATTAACTCCGCACCAGTGTTACTGTGAAATGTTAACAGAAACATAACTTACTGAAATGCTGCAACATCTGAACATCCACGATAAAAAAATTGTTTGACAGGCAAAAGGATCGCGTCGATACTACGGGTTTGTTCCCATATGGCTAGGTCTCTTCCGACAGGGTAGCCTGCCAAATCCGTGGACAAAGCACGGACTCCGTAGCTCCAGCGACGAACCTCAGGAGTCGCCTAAACTAAGTTTACTCGTGAACCGAACGACGCGAATCGAACCTATGGCCTTCAGAGCCAGGCGGCTTAACCACTTGGCCACGGAGACATCCCAACATCGACGACACTGATTCATAAACATAGTCATATGTTGGAAAGTGAAATACTTTGGCTATGACTTCGTCACGATTTTTTTTTTTTTAAAGGGCAATCAAATAACGGCAAGGACACTCAATTTTATATCTGATGCTGGGACGCAGAGGTGTTTCCAAGGCACCAGGGCCGGGTTATATACTGGCCAAGACCTATTGACGCGTCCTCGTCGAGCGTCCTGGGCAACAGGTCCTTGTGGGTCCTGGCTAAAGTCAGTAGGATCGCCGATTCCTCCGAAGTTGGAGAGTGTCTGCCTGAACGGCGAGGAACTACCAGTCTGCACACCAATAAGCCAGACATGGGACAACGTACACTCACGCAAACCTCAGGTCCTGTATGACATCACACTGATGTTGGACAACAGGATGCCTTCATTCGACATACAGGACTTCGCGTTGGAGCTCAAGCCAACGAACACAAGCAAGTAAGCAAGCATATCTGAATCTGCCTCTTGCGGTACAAATTCCAGGTCAATGGCCGTGTCTGGGTCCCCCCTGTCTCATTTGTTTATGTTTACAACATTTATTTGACAATGTTGTTTTCCAATGTGAATGTAACATGCAGAATTGAAGAACGAAAGATGAGTGATTGGAAGAGCCGAATGTAAGACGGGCCTGCGTGCCCAATTTATGACCCTTTGAAAATAAAGGTCGTTCGCTGGTTCGTTCATTGCTAGCCTAGTTGGTGCCCCGTCATTTATAAGACCATATCTGTCTCAAGCAAGGCAGTAATGAAAGTCATGATTGCTGTAAGATGACACAAATCTCCGCCAACACGAATTTTGGACAACCTACAGTGAAGCTGTAAGTGAAACAGTGAAGACACCTTGAGCATGAGAACACACGAGGTAAGGGAGCAGACAAAGAATAGAGATGCTTTTCCGAGGGCTTTAATGAGGACGACAATCTGCAAAGGAAATGCTACATGTGGATGACCCCAACTTGAATATTGACCAAACAAATATACACCAAGACGATTTGTACAAAGGATTCAAGGGAATAAATATTATAATAGATAAGAGGAGTAACAGATGCAGCAGGATATAACATGAAAACATTTACGTATGTGTGACAACTGCGAAAAACAACTTAGAGATAATAAACATAGACACAGTCTACATGCCTTACAACGAAAGCAAAATGATATTTTTTTTTTAAGTTACAGATCCCTTACAGGAGGCTGCAGTCAACGCCAGCATTTTTCAGCTGTTGTTGATGTTCTCGGCAAGATTACGCTCAGTAGTTTCCCATCGCTTTCTGTGTGACCGGCTCACATACCCAGGGGCGCGATCCGCTGCTGAATCTCGCGCAGCTGTGTTCCTCACGTGGATATACGAGATTACGAAGAAAGTCGTTAACCCCGTCGCCTGGCAGGGCGGCTTAAAATGATAATAATAATGGTAAATATAAAATGTGTAATGTCTCTAGATCTTGTTTCTTTTTTCTCTGCACAGTGAAAATCTTTTCAGAAATGTAGAAGATATGAAAGTGATAATCATTGGCGTACGTAACAACAATAACATTAGATATACGGATGATATAATATTGATTGCAGACAATGAGTAGGATCTGCAACATTTAGTAGATGCAGTTGCTGCTCAAAGTGAACAACAAGGTTTATAATTAAATTGTAAGACATAGATTATGGTCGTCACTAGGAAGAAGGAAATATTACCATGTAATATGTAAGTAAATGGGAATATTCTTAAACAATTGAATTGATGCAATTACCTCGGAACAGTCATAGCTTCAGATTAGAACAAGAATCACCATGACGAAGGTTGCCTTTTGCAAGATAAAAAGATGTCATTTGGAACAAAACAACAACAACAAAAAGAGTTTTGAAGTGCTTTCTACATAGAACTTGTACATTTGTATATATGTGAAGCGTGGACAATGAGCAGACATGCTTAAAAAACAATTGATGGCTGTGTAAATGTGGTTTCTGAGGAAAATGCAAAGAATACCATGGACAGAAAGGAAAACCAATGACCAAGCCCTACAAGAAACACATTAAAACAGTAAACTGATTAGAGAAATTAGACGTAGACAGTAAAATTGTTTGACCGCGTTATGAGAAGAAATAAATTGCAGAACTTGGTGGCAACTGGCAAACTCGAGGGTAAAGAACAAGGGAAAGGCAAAGAAGTAAATACCTGGATGGATTGATCACGTGGCACGGTCGAGATAAGAACTATAAGCTGATCCTCGGCTCTGATAATCGAGTGAGATGGCGAAACATGACCGCCCACGCTTATCGGCATGGTTCATGGTGAATAAATGACATATAAACTAAACATATGTCGCACCGCAACATCAGAAGTGGACTCATTATCTGCATTGGGAACAGCACAAACAGATGTAAAGAAAAACTGAAATCGGAAAATTTACTTCCATGTGAACTAGACGTTGCGATTGCCGTTTTTCCTACATCAGTTAATTGTCGATTCCCATAAACAGTAACAAATAACAAGTTAGTAAATAGCAAACAAACAAAAAAAAAAAGCCACAAAGCATTTGTCGTTTTTCCCTATATTACCTTACTGTTGATTCTACGCAACAGAAACAAAATAACGAGCTGGCAAGCTCAAAAAACAGCTACAAAGAAAACTAGACAACCAGCCATTGTCGTTTTTCCTTATATTAGTTTATTGTCGATTCTGAGCGAAGCGAAAATTGGCTAAACAAATAACGAGCGGATATCGTGACAGGTGGGCTGGCGGCGCATGCAAACATGAAGCGTCACTGCTGTACTTAAGTACGAATATCGCTCGGTAAAATACGATACTTATGAATATTTAAAGACGTCATGAGGCACCTAACGGGTCTATTTGTGACCAAACGGCCCAATTGGGAAGTCTACGCACGCGAAGTAGTGTTAACTTTTGATGGACTAATTGTGTTGGTAATTACCGAATAAAACTAGCCTGGGTCTATCAAAATTTCATTCGTCTGTGAGAGGGGAGAGAAAATTTAATTAACTTAATGATCGCTGATATAGTAGAATTGGTGATGGCTGGGGTCGCACTTTGACGGGGAATGCCAGCCGCGGAGCATCGACAATACGGCCTGCATGACAACCTGAGAGTTCTGTTCCTGGCTGGCGTCATGCCATGTAGGGTCAGGCTTCTGTTTATTGTCTAAGGGCTAATGAGAATGGGAAAACAAGGCTGCTGGCTTCACGAGAGGTGAGAGAGAGAGAGAGAGAAAGAGAGAGAGAGAGAGAGAGAGAGAGAGAGAGAGAGAGGGAGAGAATGAGAGAGACGGAGAGAGAGAGGGAGAGACGGAGAGAGAGAGGGAGAGAGAGAGTGAGAGAGACAGAGACAGAGGCAGACAGAGAGAGAGATAGAGGGAGAGAGAGAGAAGAGAGAGAGAGAGAGGATGAGAGAGAAAAAGATGGGGATAGGGAAAGAGGGAGTATTCAGAGAGACCTGCAGACATGTATAGCGAATGACACACATACAGTAGACAAGACGTGAGACATATAAACAGATGGAATATGTCTGTCTGTCTGTCTGTCTGTCTGTCTGTCTGTCTGTCACTCTATCGGCATATCTACCTACCTAACTACCTAGCTCCCGTCCTACTTACCTTACTGCCAACCTACCTTTGTACATAAATACCCACCCACCTAGCTAACTGTCTGTCTGACATATATATTGGTCTTAGTCAGATATGATTCAGCAACCTATGACAGTAGACGGTACTACCTGCTTCTGTTAGAGCTGAATGTTGGGCGGCGCTTACCAAACCCGACACCCCACATTGTGCCAACGGCTTCTGACGATAGAGCACAATTGGGAGAGTACAAGCCTTATTCTGGTATTAGGAAAAGCAGACTAAATGTCATGGCAGGACAGACCAGGCCCCAAGCCTTGGTTAGTAACTGGTCTAGGATCGAAGCTCCGACAGGTGGACAGTTACAGCATTGCTTTGCTGATCAGGCAGCTTCTGCAGCTTGTCTTGTTCCAGACATATTGGTGTTACCTTTCTTCTGGGGTAAACTAGACAGACTGAGAGAGGGATCATGTTGCATAGGCAACATATGGTCTCTAAATTCAGCCCAGGATTTGTGTTATGGAGAGATAACCCCCATTTTACAAACTATCGTCTGTCAAGACGGCAGGGTGCCAGTCGTTCATATATATATATGAACAATTACACAGACATGCATATATATATATATATATATATATATATATATATATATATATATATATATATATATATATATATATATGCATGTCTGTGTAATTGTTTATCTCTCTGTGTTGTCTGTATATTGATCAATGTGTCTGTCTGTGTGTCTGTGTGTCTGCCTGTTTGTCTGTCTGTGTGTCTGCCTGTTTGTCTGTCTGTGTGTGTGTGTGTCTGTCTTTCTGTGTATACTGGTGTTTATAAGTAAGAATATTTGTATTGATAATTTTACCAATGTTTCTTAATTCAATGTCCTTCTCTAAATACTAACTTCAAGTTATTGCCACGGTTTCTTTACGCAGCTCATAATCAAATGTACTTCCCTTACGTTTGTGTTGTACACTAGTGATAGAACATGACCATCCGCTTCTTGATCTCCCTATAGTGTACAGCCATATCTCCCTCTACGTGTACAGGCAGATCTCCCTCTATGTGTACAGCCATATCTCCCTCTATGTGTACAGCCAGATCTCCCTCTATGTGTACAGCCAGATCTCCCTCTAGCGTAAAGCCATATCTCCATCTAGTGTAAAGCCATATCTCCCTCTATGTGTAAGCCAGATCTCCCTCTATGTGTAAGCCAGATCTCCCTCTTCGTGTACAGCCAGATCTCCCTCTACGTGTACAGCCAGATCTCCCTCTATGTGTACAGCCAGATCTCCCTCTACATGTACAGCCAGATCTCCCTCTATGTGTACAGCCAGATCTCCCTCTACATGTACAGCTAGATCTCCCTCTACATGTACAGCTAGATCTCCCTCTATGTGTACTGCCAGATCTCCCTCTATGTGTACAGCCAGATCTCCCTCTATGTGTACAGCCAGATCTCCCTCTATGTGTACAGCCAGATCTCCCTCTATGTGTACATCCAGATCTCCCTCTATGTGTACAGCCAGATCTCCCTCTACATATACAGCCAGATCTCCCTCTATGTGTACAGCCAGATCTCCCTCTACATTTACAGCCAGATCTCCCTCTACATGTACAGCCAGATCTCCCTCTATGTGTACAGCCAGATCTCCCTCTACATGTACAGCCAGATCTCCCTCTATGTGTACAGCCAGTTCTTCCACTATGTGTACAACCAGATCTCCCTCTATGTGTACAGCCAGATCTACCTCTATGTGTACAGCTAGATCTCCCTCTATGTGTACAGCCAGATCTCCCTCTATGTGTACAGCCAGATCTCCCTTTAAGTGTACAGCCAGATCTCCCTCTAGGTGTTTAGCCTGATCTCCCTCTATGTGTACAGCCATATCTCCCCCTATGTTTACAGCCGAATCCTCTTCACAATATGAAAGCTGATTCGGTGTCCATCTTGCAAGATGTCTTTACTACTTTTTCTTTGTGTCTTCGCCTCTCTTGAAATGTAATGTAGCGTGTGTTGCGCTGCCTATATTGCAAAAGATGTTATTTCCAGTTCTGTGGTTTCTATTTCATAGTTCATTGTTCTTTTTTGGGCTTTATCTAGCTTTGAATTCAAGCTTACTTGTTACTTTTTTCTAGTGCTCTGGGCTGATTTTTACCTGCGGATTAGCGTTACCAGTGCCGCTCGCCAAGAGGCGAACCCACTCCAACTTCAGGGGTACTTGTAATTTACGTCTCCAAGTCAAGGACAAATATTCAACATTTTAGTCCAACTGACCAGTTTAGGAGTTGAACCTATTGTGACATATATGTCATCATCTCGCAGTCTTTTCCAGCAGACGTTGCTAGGATGCGCTACCTGCAGGCACGAGGCTATTAAAAATTCGACGGGAAAATTAACAAAACGAAATTTCGTTTCGTTTAAAGTTAAATGATTGGCCGCGCCCCGGAAACACAGGCTTAATCTAGACAAAGGCTTGGGAGACAAAGCGGGCTGTTCAATCGCCATGTTTCTCCAAGGGTAGCGGGTGACCCATTGTTAATGGGTTAATTATTAGCTACGTATTCTCTGCGTTTTAGGCGCTAGAGATGGCGGTGGAGTATTGGCACTAGTCACCATGCTTCGCACTGGATTTATAGTCAACTTGTTTGGATTTAGAGGCAGGAAACTGGGATATCAGCCTCCTCTAATATTCTACAAAGAGTGCTGGTTACTGCTACTCACCCTGAACCTGAATGTCAATGCCTGGATACTTAACGGATTTTAAATATGCTGAAGTGGATTCCCTACCTCTGGGAACTTACAGATGGTGTGACTCTTTTCAATGTCCGCAAAGACATGAGGCATGCCTGGCCTAGATGGTTTTCAGCGTATATCCTCTCTAAAAGTCACCGCCTGATTCCACGTTCAACTGTCATATTCCAGAGGCTCATGGATAAGTCTGGAAGTCACCATCATTTACCAGTATGGATTACCAACTGATTTTGTGAACTCCCAGCTTCCTTTGAATCTTCTCATCCATCATATCCCAGACATGGATAATCAAGCACATTACCAACTCCCGTCAATCAAGTCGTATATTCAGCTGAAGAAAGAATAACCTACATCTTAACCCAGAGAAAGGGGCTGGGATATTCATGCCCCATTCAAGTTAGTTCTGTCAGGAAATTCTAATGGATTATGTGATGTCACTCCTCATCCAAAGAGATACTGAAAGTGTTTGTGCCTGATCCTGATCGAATCAATCACATGGACTCCTGTGTGTCACGCCACGCCAGAATGCTTCAGACTTATTTATACATGTCTGTTATATCACCCTGGAACGCTCCTAGCCCAGTGACTTAGCAACTGTGACTTGAGAGATTACAGTATATCCACATTGGATTCATATGGATTACTCCTACATGTTTTTCGCGATGGATATATGATCCAGAAGTGAAAGTTCTGTGTGTGTGTGTGTGCAATCCCCAATTTTCTAAATAGGTGGATATATGCAAAGCAGCTGTTTTCCTGGATTATAGAGAGGGTGATTATGGCCAGACTTTTTCTAGTGGATAATGAAGGAGAGGAAGTCATCATCAGACCCATAGGATATTTCTAGAGACAGATTAGATAGATTTTCTTTATCTATTTCTTTGTATGGATTATTTACTTTGTTTTGTGTTTGACACATGTATTTGATGTGAACCTTTTTTGGGGAAATAATGTTGGGGACTTCTGTTTGGTTGTATACTTTGTGTGCATTGCCTGAAATATGATAATTTTTCATTTCCATGTCACCATATTGTAGCCAACAGGGTTTTCCAGAACCCAAATGTTTCCACAATACAATTGTTTGTTTGTTTGGTTTAACAAAGCCTTGCAGTTACTTCATTGTTAACCTGTTGTTCCAAAATTGATGTTTATAGTCCAGTTATTGTTACTGTTATGTGATACAGTGAGTTATTGTTACTGTTATGTGATACAGTGAGTCATTGTACTGTTTTTATCTAACAGTGGCTGTTTTTCCTCTGTCAATGTAAGCCAGTTGTTGCGTCTAACATGGGTTGTTGTCCCTCTGTTGTATAATACTGTGGATGTGCATGACAGTGGATACTTGTCATTGCATATATATATGTGGGAGATTAAATGTGGGGCGGGGCACTTACACATAGACACACCCTCTGGGTAGAGTGATTAGTACTCGGGTGTCTGTGGTAGAACTTCCCGGATCTCCCAGCCTTCTATGGGAAACATTTCTTTTATGTTAGTGTTGAACTTGCACCCTTTTCTGCCTTGTTCAATACTTGGGGGTTACGAGCCAATATATTAATTCCTATAGAGGGCGTGTTTGGGTTTTAGACCCCATTCATACTGAATACCCCTAGCAAAACTTGTCCTTATTCTACTTTATTATATTTACCACCTCACAAGTGGGCGCTCGTCGCGGAATTTTGAACCCTTACCCCATGCCATGAGTGTGGGCGTTGCCCAGAAAATTTGTACCCATGTCTACCTCTCAAGTTGAGACTTTACAACTAATTGGTCGCTGGTGTTCACAAGTATGGGCTTAGACACAAGTTTTATGAACCTATGGTGTCTTAATCACAAGTATTGTTTGTTGTGTTTCAACTAATGTTCACAGGTGATGTCTTTATTCTAGAAATAGAAACCTGTGTTAATGTTTGTATATGAGAATGGTTAACTCATGTATTTTGTATCCTTTTGGTGGGAGACCTTTTCCTTGTATAGGACCTCATAAAATAAGGTCTCTGGGATGGTTAACCCATATAGGATTATTTCTGGTAGGATGTCAGGAATTCTTGATTGATTTTGTGTGATGTTGATGTTAGATGTTATTGTTACTCTGGGATGTTCTTGATTAGTATATTTTGGTAGTATGATAAATATATTACTGTACTATATGTCCTCATTTTTGCATAGACCCACATATGAATCCTGGGCTGTTTAACTATGTTGTCATATATTGCCATTTTATTTTGTGCATGCTCTGTTTGTTGGGGTCATGTACTATTGAAACTTACCCAAAGCAACAGAGAAATCCAAAAATAATTTTAATGGCTGAGACAGATAGGATATAGCACCCCAAAATTTTTTTTTAAAGAATTCAGTAAAGATATCTTTATTTAAGTGGGACACTACATGCATAAATGAGATTTTAGAACATCAGGGGAAAATAACAATAACCAATTAAGTTGACTTAATGTTAGGGCCAATACTCCACCTGCAATTTTATCCGACATGTATAATGGAAGGAGTATGAATATTGTTTAAATTGCAGTATTCGTAGCCGCCAAGCGGGAAACAGTGGATTTTTATATTCCACCCCATATGCATAACATGTTCGGAAATACTGAGAGTAGATAGATTGACACTGATGATTCCTATAAGGACATAAAGACGCCTATTCAACGCTTTCAGTTTAAGGGTCTGGTATTCGTAACAGATCTTTTATTGTCCATGTGTCAGAAATGGCACTGGTCAATTTTATTATTCGGTTGTTGTAACTCTGTAGTGAACAAAGATACATTTACTATGTGAGTGAAAGCAATTGAATTACAGGGCCCCTTTTACAAGCTAGTTCCTCTGGCATTACCAGTGACAGAGAAGCATACGTCGTTGTGTGACTGGCGAACGAAGGATATGGTTTCGACCGTAAATTTACCCTGTTATTTTTTATTGGGATGTCATAGGAAGTTAAGAGCTACCGAAAAAAACCTGCCAGTATCTCGGAAAATTTTTTGATGTCAGAAAACAGGAAATATGGTCCTCATCTGCGACATTCCCAATTTTATTCTCATCAGAGAATTAGTAACAGGCTCGGGCAGCGTTAGCTGTCATTTTGCATGTTGCTTGTACTGACTTGAAAGACTAGGGACAGCTTGCTAGTTGTCACATTATGTTCTTAAAGTCAGGATTTTTCTCCAAAACATCAAACTATTTTGGTGGTCTAGGAGATAGCCCGATTTATACAACTATTAGCTAATGGTTGTTGTTGACGTACCTCTCGACAGATGAAGAGTAGGACGCCTTATTCTTATTTTTATTCATAGACCATGCTAGATTGGGCTATAGCAAGGACTATACTTTTCAAGCACTTGGAAGCCATTGGCTGAGAGTTGCTTGACTTTTTACTAGTTTAGTATTTCTTCTAGGGAGTCTAACTAGTAATATATTTCAGTTCAGAAGGAAAAGCTTTCAAACTCTTCCAGTTTCAACAGACTCATTGTTCTCCGTATTGATCGGTTACGAACAGACCTGGAGAGAAACTTAAAGGTGCCCTGATTTTTTATCTTGAGGAAGTTAACTCAGGAAACACCAGAATAGAGGGATGTATTTATACCTGTGGCTTTCATTGCTTACAAGTAAGGTAACCCATCAGTAAACTGGGAGTGTACCGACAACTTGGTTGTTCGGATGACTATTACAGGGACCACCTACGGCTTTAAATTTATCTATGAACTGAATATAATGTGGATGGTGATACAGCTATGTGCAATGTTATTACATCTACTTAACGGTGCTTGGGTGGAAATTGTCTACAACATATTTGGAGGCAGATGACGATCAATCTACGACAATCGACGCAGAATTGCTCGCTATTTTCACCAGGAAAGCAACGTATACGTGTTGGAGGGGAGAGAATAAATGCCGGTAACTCATTCTAGTCAGTATAAAGAGCGGATGGACTTATAAACGAGCCAGGACTTTTCGTAGATTTGGCCTCAAAGCAAATGAACCTACACCTGTGCTAGTTATACTTACCCAGTTCAGTATGCCACTATGACTGATTTGAAGGAGGAGATCCTGCTGTTAGCATATTTTAAGGATGATATTCTTATTGCTAATGAAACGGTTGTCGAAGCTTTATATCTTCGTTCAAACGTCGAGAAATTGGTTCGATTGCAGTGGAACCAATACCTCATATAGAGATCTCAACGTCCACTCATATTTCAATGGAATGCTGACAACAGTGGAGAGAGTTACACTTCTTCAAGCGAAGCTAGATGAATCTTCAATGTTATGTCCAGTTGTCTTGGCAAGTAGAAACATGAATGTGGCACGGAGAGATTATTCTACAATAGTGATTAAATGTAAAGCATAATTGGAGGACCTGGAAGACCAAATGCATCAGATTAAGAAGGTGGAAGACTGTGGATGAATGTAGCAGCTCTGTCTAGGTGGATAGACCTGTCTAGGGGGGAGACTTGTGACATATATGTCATCATCTCGCAGTCTTTTCCAGCAGACGTTGCTAGGATGCGCTACCTGCAGGCACGAGGCTATTAAAAATTCGACGGGAAAATTAACAAAACGAAATTTCGTTTCGTTTAAAGTTAAATGATTGGCCGCGCCCCGGAAACACAGGCTTAATCTAGACAAAGGCTTGGGAGACAAAGCGGGCTGTTCAATCGCCATGTTTCTCCAAGGGTAGCGGGTGACCCATTGTTAATGGGTTAATTATTAGCTACGTATTCTCTGCGTTTTAGGCGCTAGAGATGGCGGTGGAGTATTGGCACTAGTCACCATGCTTCGCACTGGATTTATAGTCAACTTGTTTGGATTTAGAGGCAGGAAACTGGGATATCAGCCTCCTCTAATATTCTACAAAGAGTGCTGGTTACTGCTACTCACCCTGAACCTGAATGTCAATGCCTGGATACTTAACGGATTTTAAATATGCTGAAGTGGATTCCCTACCTCTGGGAACTTACAGATGGTGTGACTCTTTTCAATGTCCGCAAAGACATGAGGCATGCCTGGCCTAGATGGTTTTCAGCGTATATCCTCTCTAAAAGTCACCGCCTGATTCCACGTTCAACTGTCATATTCCAGAGGCTCATGGATAAGTCTGGAAGTCACCATCATTTACCAGTATGGATTACCAACTGATTTTGTGAACTCCCAGCTTCCTTTGAATCTTCTCATCCATCATATCCCAGACATGGATAATCAAGCACATTACCAACTCCCGTCAATCAAGTCGTATATTCAGCTGAAGAAAGAATAACCTACATCTTAACCCAGAGAAAGGGGCTGGAATATTCATGCCCCATTCAAGTTAGTTCTGTCAGGAAATTCTAATGGATTATGTGATGTCACTCCTCATCCAAAGAGATACTGAAAGTGTTTGTGCCTGATCCTGATCGAATCAATCACATGGACTCCTGTGTGTCACGCCACGCCAGAATGCTTCAGACTTATTTATACATGTCTGTTATATCACCCTGGAACGCTCCTAGCCCAGTGACTTAGCAACTGTGACTTGAGAGATTACAGTATATCCACATTGGATTCATATGGATTACTCCTACATGTTTTTCGCGATGGATATATGATCCAGAAGTGAAAGTTCTGTGTGTGTGTGTGTGTGCAATCCCCAATTTTCTAAATAGGTGGATATATGCAAAGCAGCTGTTTTCCTGGATTATAGAGAGGGTGATTATGGCCAGACTTTTTCTAGTGGATAATGAAGGAGAGGAAGTCATCATCAGACCCATAGGATATTTCTAGAGACAGATTAGATAGATTTTCTTTATCTATTTCTTTGTATGGATTATTTACTTTGTTTTGTGTTTGACACATGTATTTGATGTGAACCTTTTTTGGGGAAATAATGTTGGGGACTTCTGTTTGGTTGTATACTTTGTGTGCATTGCCTGAAATATGATAATTTTTCATTTCCATGTCACCATATTGTAGCCAACAGGGTTTTCCAGAACCCAAATGTTTCCACAATACAATTGTTTGTTTGTTTGGTTTAACAAAGCCTTGCAGTTACTTCATTGTTAACCTGTTGTTCCAAAATTGATGTTTATAGTCCAGTTATTGTTACTGTTATGTGATACAGTGAGTTATTGTTACTGTTATGTGATACAGTGAGTCATTGTACTGTTTTTATCTAACAGTGGCTGTTTTTCCTCTGTCAATGTAAGCCAGTTGTTGCGTCTAACATGGGTTGTTGTCCCTCTGTTGTATAATACTGTGGATGTGCATGACAGTGGATACTTGTCATTGCATATATATATGTGGGAGATTAAATGTGGGGCGGGGCACTTACACATAGACACACCCTCTGGGTAGAGTGATTAGTACTCGGGTGTCTGTGGTAGAACTTCCCGGATCTCCCAGCCTTCTATGGGAAACATTTCTTTTATGTTAGTGTTGAACTTGCACCCTTTTCTGCCTTGTTCAATACTTGGGGGTTACGAGCCAATATATTAATTCCTATAGAGGGCGTGTTTGGGTTTTAGACCCCATTCATACTGAATACCCCTAGCAAAACTTGTCCTTATTCTACTTTATTATATTTACCACCTCACACCTATTACGTCGCCATCAGCACACCTGAAATTTAAGATCGAACGCTTTTATTCATTCGGACATGCTAATCTCCGCTGCTTATATTAACAAACAAAGTTATTTCCAATCCTGTGTCTTATCCTGTTCTCAAATATTTTATACGCCATTTGATACAATTTCTCTTTCAGCTGGACGTGTTTGAAACTGGTAGCAGTGCATTGGTAGAATCATATTTGTCACTTAGAGCTTCTTGTTTATTTTTTTTTTTTTTCGTGCTCGCTCGCTTTAAAATTAAGCGTAGTGCACAGACGTTACTTCTAGTAACACTGGACTGAATTTTGAATGAGGATTAGCTTTCCTATTACCAGTGTTCCTGGGGATTAGCTTTCCTATTACCAGTGTTCCTGGGGATTAGCTTTCCTATTACCAGTGTTCCTGGGGATTAGCTTTCCTATTACCAGTGTTCCTGGGGATTAGCTTTCCTATTACCAGTGTTCCTGGGGATTAGCTTTCCTATTACCAGTGTTCCTGGGGATTAGCTTTCCTATTACCAGTGTTCCTGGGGATTAGCTTTCCTATTACCAGTGTTCCTCACTACAACTTCAGAGGTACTTGTGAATTACGTTCCAGAAAATGTGAAGACCCAACATTGCACCCATAAGCGTCAATATTTACCACAGGACAATTTCTACCATATGCCTTCTTTTTTCGAGATGGAAAACGTGGAGAATAAGCAGACAACCGTGAAACATCTAATGGTAGCTGAAGTGTGGTTTTTGAGGGAAATGCAAAGAATACTATGGAAAGGCAGCAAAACGAATGAGACAGTTTGGCAAGAAACATGAAAACCGTAAATGTATTCTAGAAATTAGACGTAGACAGTAGACATTGTTTCAGAACGTTATGAAAGCAAAACAATAAACTACAAAACATAGTGACAACTGGAAAAACATTGTAGGAAAAGAAGAAAATAAAGGCATCATCATGAAGTGCCCTGTTAGCTGGCGTAGATGTTCATGTCCACCCACAGATGTCGATCTTTGATGTTTTGAATGAAATCTGCTTTTGATAATTCTCCATGCCACCGTCTCAGTCCACTCAGCATCATGTATCTTGGTCTGGCCCTGCCTCTCTTCCCCGAGATCTTTCCAGTTGTCACGATGTTCCCAAATGCCTATTTTCTCATCACAATGTAGATAGGGATTAAAACCACATATACGCGCGCGCGCGCGCACTCACACACACACACACACACACAAATACCTGGATGGCTGGGCCTGATGACAACAACGCAGACTTAATCCAAGACTATGGCGATGGTGTGAGGGGTGGAACCATAACCGTCCACACTTATTGGCCATGACACTAGATGAATGCCGCCTTCGTGGCGTAGGTGGTACGGACACAGTTCGTAATCCCGCATACCCGCATTCGAAACACAACTATGCACGATTTGGCAGCAGACCGCATCGCTTTGTATTTTTGTATGGTATGGGTGGTATGGGCGCCGGTCGTTCAGAAAGCAATGGCAAACTACTGAAGGGCAACTTGCCTAGAGATCACAAAAGCAATAAATGATGGTGTTGACTGCAACGTCCTGTAAAGGATATGCAACTAACTTTTCACTGGATAGATACAAGCCGTCTGCCTCGGGCTCCGAAGGTCGTGGGTTCGATTCCGGGTCGCGTTCTTCGAGTGTATATTTTCGGAGACTCCTGAGGGTCGTGACTGGAGCTACGGAGTTCGTGCTTTGTGCGACGCTTTCCTCATTGCGGAAAGAGACTGAGCCATATGGGATAAAATCCCGGTGCAATAAGTCGACCCCGAAAGCGACTTTTTTTTAAACAAGATAGATATATAAATACGTGTGTTGGGGCGGGTGCGGGATGGGGGAGCAGCGCAATGGCTAGACACTAATCTTCCGGCTGGGTGGTCATGGGGTAGATTCGCATCCTGGAGGATTCGAATGTGTAAGCTTCACCAGGGCTTCCACGTTGACCCAGAACATTCTTGGGAAGTAAATGCGACAGGTGTAATATTTATCACATGACCCACCAAGCGCTGATTTTTCTATTGACCACGTGACCCACCAAGCGAGGCTTGTTCTATATAATTATGGGTCTAGCACCATATACCTACCGCCTCTGTGGCGAAGGGGTTACGGACTCGGTTCGTAATCCTGCATACCACTTTAGAATCACAGCTGTGGGCGATTTGGCAGCAGATCGCCTTGCGTTGGTGTTTTTTATGAAAATGGTGTGAGTGTCGGTTGTTCAGAAACCAATGGCAAACTACTGAACTTAAACTTGCCAAGAAATCACGAACAGCCAAAAATTATGGAGTTGACTGCGACGTCCTGTAAAGGTTATGCAACTAACTTTTACCGTAAACTAATGCGCTCTTGAAAGGGTCCTTTACATGAGTGTGTGTGTGTGTGTGTGTGTGTGTGTGTGTGTGTGTGTGTGTGTGTTGGCATATGTGTGTGTGCGCCCACTCATATTACCACTGCTATTGCTTAAATTGGGCAGAAACGAAGTAACCTGCATACGTAACACGTTGAAAACCCTCGCCTCGGTATTCCAACGTATTGATAGCAAGAGTGCTCAAAAGCGCGAATTAACGCTATCGGGAGCGCCATACGAATCTGACTCTTCGGGGATTTCGGATTGCGTGATGAAGGAAGCGAAATGGCGGAATTAATTCTGAGTTCCAACCTAAAGAGGCAATCAACACATGAACCACACCTGGTCATGTGAGACCAGACTCAGCGTTCTGGAGAATTCTTGCAGTCAGGCTTGCGAGGATTTGATGAACCTGTTAGGATACTTTTGTCCAATTACATTAAGTGTTGCTTGCGGGTCTACAATTGATGCTGAAATGTGATTGTCTGAGATAGCATGCCTGTTGTTTATTAGTTTTACTTTGTAATTTAAGTGCAAACAGCTGCCGAATAGCACGTGAAAATGTTTCTGTGTTATGGTTTATGTATTGAAGGATATGGGTGATTTTGGTGTAGAAGTAACTAATCTGATCTTCTTCTTTCACTCCTTAGACACTTTTGAGGCATGGGCCCTCGATCACTCCAAGCCTCACTGTACTTATCTATCGCCTGCAGCTATTTCCATATGGCTCGGTCTCTTTCCTCACATCAGTGGAGAAATATGCATAGGCAGACCAAGAGAAATGATGCTGGATGGACTGAGACGGTGGCATGGAGGAACATCATCACCAGGGTTGATCCAGAAGGTAAAGGACCGAGATCTGTGGAGAAACATGCACGTCTGCGTCACCTGGTCGTGCATATGGTGATAATAATATTTATAATAATGTATGTTAAGTTTAATCGTAATACCATGTCGTGGTCTCTACCGATGTCAACACCAGGCAAGATCACAGTTATGGCTTTATTGATACTGGACTGTGCGCCTCTGCGTAAAAGGAAGAGTCGACATAGCCATATCATAGCAGATTCAGTGCTAAACAAAAAGTGGGTTTGAACCAAACAAGCATGTATAGTGGAAAATGGGAAGTTGACTGTCACAGTTACGGCTTACAACTTGCTAATATCGTAGCTTACATGTTGTATTGTATACTTGCCTGAAAGAGGCTAATAAAACTAGAACATTGAATACAACAATAAGTAAGGGACAAACAGCTTTTGGGGGTCATTTGATAAGAACGGCATTGAAAAACAATGTGACAATTGGAAAGATCCAGTGGAAGAGAGACAGAGACAAACCAAGAGAATTGAGACGGTGGCATAGAGGAATATCAACAGTGGAGTTGATCTAGACAACCGAAGACCGAGATCTGTGAAGAATCATGAACGCTTACGCCAGCCGGCACGGCACTTAATGATGATGACGATTAAAAAAAATTACTGTATATAAGCCTATGGCAGATACAGGAAATCGCTTAAGACGATTAATCATCCCATTCCACTTTATCAGTTACTACTTCACGTTGAATATTCACTGTGATGAGTGAAGCAACGGAAGCGAGAAGTAGAATTGGTAAGCTTTAATAAAACACCAGCACAAAGTATTAAATCCACGTTGCGGCTAAAGCCTTCGTCAACACACAAACAACAATAACAAACTGAATGAACGTTGCGGCTGAAGCCTTAATCAGCACACAAACAACATGTAGACACTGAATATTGCTGTCGATGCCTTCGTCAGAACACAAACAATAAATATAAACGATACATATACATCTACATCTAGCCGGTCTACCTGGCGAAGGGTTTAACGATTTTCTCCGAAATCCCGTATATCCACGTGAGGAACACAGCTGCGCGAGATTCGGCAGCGTATCGCATCTCGTTGGTTACTTACGGAGTGTATGAGCCGGTCGCTCAGAAAGCAATGGCAAACTACTGAGCTTAATCTTGTCAAGAACATCAACAGCAGCTGGAAAATGCTGATGTGGACTGCAACGTACTGTAAGGGATATGCAACTTTAAAAAAACAACTGTCAACATAATAAATATACCTGAAAATATATATAAAGGTTACTCTTCTATCGTGAGGTTCTCGTATTCAGACCACGTCATAAATAAACACACGTATTGCTTGGCGCTCACAGGGGGAAGTAAATACTTGCGCACTAGACAACATAAACATTGAACGCTAAAGTTACCTTCCAGGCTTCGAACCTGTCACCTCCAAATTTCGACGGCAGGAACAAGTGTACTTCGACTCATGACCAACTAAACACCTCTATTCATATTCGAACTAGCACTGTTTGCTGTGGCGGGAAAGTTCTGATACACATTAGAACTTCTTCAGTTCCCAAACTTCATTAATCACAAGGGCTCTTGAACGTTTCCTTTTCTAAATTTTATGATGGCGCTTGCGATTTCACGGTCAGGTTGCGCCGCTTCCCCGCCGTGTGGATGTCACATGACAGCCACGTGACAAGCGCACCTGACTGTGCCGTAAACAGAGATGAGTGTATTGGGGCGGGTGACACTGATTTAATAACAAAATATTTTAATGTCGTAATTAGCAGCTTCGGCACATGATACTGTGCTTCAGTAGACCGGCTGCTTATAAGGGTAGAAAGAGAATGGACGCACATGAAGAATGTAGACGAAAGTTCTTCTTGTTCTTCTTGTTATTATTATAATTTTTCTTCTTCTTCTTCTTCGTCTTCGTCTTCTTCTTCTTCTTCTTCTTCTTCTTCTTCTTCTTCTTCTTCTTCTTCTTCTTCTTCTTCTTCTTCTTCTTCTTCTTCTTCTTCTTCTTCTTCTTCTTCTTCTTCTTTTTCTTCTGCTTCTTCTCCTCTTCCTCATCCTTCTACTCCTCCTCCTTCTTCTCCTCTCCCTCCTCCCGCTCCCCCTCGTTTCCTCCTCCTCCTCCTCCTCATATAATATTTTAAGGGGGGTTGCAGTATCTCCTCGAGTGAGTACTTGCTAAAGCCGTCTACTGAACTCTGTTGGCTCTGGGATGTGGGGTGAAGAATCCTGTCTCACAATCCTGACAGACCAGGTTCGATACCAGCCGCGGGTGATTTAGAAGCCGATCGCTTGCGTTGATTTCCACAAGATTATGAGAATGGGCAGCACAAAAAGCAATAGAACACTTCTGAACGTAAAATTGGCTAGAAAATCACAAACAGCCAACAATTGCTGGTGACTGCGATGTTCTGTAAGGGACAGGCGACTAATTCTAGTGAATGAGGTCAGCATGACAGAATGGATAGAGCGCTCGCTCTTAAACTCCCGGTGTGCTGATGTCGTGGTAGCAGGTTCAACTCCGACATTGGTGAGTTAAGACTAAAGTGTTGTCTTCTCGTCCTTTACTTGGGGACGTAAATTATAAGTACCTCAGAATGGCTATGGACTACGCTTGAGTTCATAGCGAGCGAATTCAAAAAGAAACAAACAAACAAAAATATCTAATGAATTCCTGTATGTGAAACAAACATCATACTGTCACATGTTTCACTGTCACATGTTTCACTGTCACATGTTTCAATGTCACATGTTTCACTGGCACATGTTTCAATTTCACATGTTTCACTGTCACATGTTTCACTGTCACATGTTTTATTGTCACGTGTTTCACTGTCATGTGTTTCATTGTCACATGTTTCACTGTCATGTGTTTCAATGTCAAATGTTTCAATGTCACATGTTTCATTGGCACATGTTTTATTGTCACGAGTTTCACTGTCATGTGTTTCATTGTCACATGTTTCACTGTCATGTGTTTCAATGTCACATTTTTCACTGTCACATGTTTCACTGTCATGTGTTTCACTGTCACGTGTTTCACTGTCGTGTGTTTCAATGTCACATGTTTCACTGTCACATGTTTTATTGTCACGTGTTTCACTGTCATGTGTTTCAATGTCACATGTTTTACTGTCATATGTGTCACTGTCACATGTTTCACTGTCACATGTTTCATTGTCACATGTTTCACTGGCACATGTTTCACTGTCACACGTTTCACTGTCATGTGTTTCACTGTCACACGTTTCACTGTCATGTGTTTCACTGTCACAGGTTTCGCAATCACAATTTTTACTGTCACATGTTTCACTGTCACCACGGTAGTTTTACAGAGACTTCCTGTTTTGTTTGTATGATAGTGGTTTATAGGCGTGTATCGCCACCGCCTCGGCAAATAACAATATCCACCAACATATGCCAGGCAATACAGCGTTCAGATTGTTGTTTGCGTCCTCATTATCAAAATTTATAACTTGAAACCATTACGTTGAAAAAAACATATTGAAGGTTGGAAACTCACGGGATTTAGATCCTGCCGACTACTGAGAGCCGTGTGTCGAGGTAGACTGATTCCTTCAGAGGGACATTGTAAACAGCTTAGGGCGAAAGGTTCCAATTCTGGTGTGTCTATGACTTTTAATTTCTTATTTTTTTTTTTTAATGATATATACCTCAGCAATTAACATTCATAAACTGTAAAATTTTAACAGAACAGAATAATCGACGGCGGCATAGTGGTTAGTACACTTGCCGAATAAGAAGGTTGTCTTGGTTTAATCCCCAGTAGAAGCACGACTATATCTTTTGGTTCTGGGGTCGATCCAGACTTATAAAAATGAGTATTAGGTAACTCGTGGAATTATCTGAACATTGTATGGGAAGACAACGCGACGAGAAAAGAACTGGCTACCACACCTCATATGTCGTGGCCTACGATATGTAAAGACCTAATGCTTCACATCCCGACGGGGGTGGCTGCTATAAAGCTAACATTTATTGTACCCAAGGAGTATTTCACAAACTGACAAAACTGTATGTCAACCAACAATTAGAATCAGCAATAATAAAATAATAAATTGTGGTTACTTTTGTCAGATCTTAGTCAGATGTGACTGAGCTACCTTATGACAGTAGACGTCCCTACCTGCTTTCTGTTAGCGCCGAATGATGGGCGGTGCTCAGTAAACCGGACACCCCATATTGTGTCAACAGCTTCGGACGGAGGAGTACAACTGGAAGGGTTCAAGCCTCAACCCTAGTGCGAGGAAATGCAGCCTAAAGACTAAATGTCATGGTAGCGCAAACGAGGCCTAAGCCTTGGATTGCAACTGGTCTAGGATGGGAGGTCCGACAGGCGGACAGTTAGAGTATTGCTTTGCTGATCCAGCCACTTCTGCAGCTTGTCTTGTTCCAGACATATTGGTGTTACCTTTCCTCTGGAGTAAACTAGGCAGGCCAAGAGAGGGAACATGTTGCATGGGCTACACATAATCTGTAAATTCAGACCAGACTGTGTGCTATGGAGAGGTATACCTCCACTTTACAAACTAGCCTCTATCAAGACGGCGAGGTGCAAGTCGGGTTATTTTCGCATCATCAATAACTACAATGAGGACACAGTTGAAAGGAAGTCTGAAGGAAGCAGGTCATTGCCATCACTATCATGTAACAAATCCTTTTGCAGAATGTTGCCCTCAGCACAGCAAAAAGTTTATCCGTCTCTTGCCATCTGTCCTGCCCAGTGCGTCCTCATCCACAAGGTGTCTGCAATGTCCTTTTCCAATCTTCGTGCCGGTCGACCTATTCCTTCAGTACTCAGGCCTTCCATTGGTGTTCTTTCTGAGCCACTGTTATGTTTATTACGTCCAACGTATTCCAGTTTCCGAGACATGGTGTTGTATATGAATCAGTTTTCTTCGATGTCCAGATCTTGTACAATGTCAGTGTTCATGAGCGGTTGTTAATTTACTTTGATATTGGTTGTACAGTGCTCCTTCACAAATATCTTGTTTCTTTCTATCAGATGTGTAAACTTTCTCTAATCTTGCTGAGAAGTTTTGGAGTTCCAACTCCGTTTCAGCGATACTTCTTCCTCTTCTTCTTCGTTCATCCGGATTTTTTTTTTCGGACATGACTGCGTTGTGCCTGTTTACAGCAGAGCTGCGTTCTTGCGCCGTTAGGCCGACACATCCGACTTCTGCGGGCATTTGTTGACCGGGTTAACCTTCGTTTCACCGATACTATCAACGGCATCAGCAAATCGAAGATTGGATAGAGGTCGTCCATCTATCTATCAATACAGATGCTATATAACTATAATAGTTAATAGTCTCTCGCATAATGTGTTTATATACACATATACATAGTTCTGATGAATTCTTGTATGTGAAACACACAACACACTGTGACATGTTTCACTGTGGCATGTTTCACTGTGACATGTTTCACTGCTACATGATACAATGTCACCACGTTTTACAGATATTATCTTCCAGTTTTGTTTTCATGGTAGTGGTTTATATGCACGTATGGCCACTGCCTCGGCAAATAGCATCATCTATATATATATATAGAGTTCAGCATAGCCAAATAGATGAGAACGCGTGTTTTTAAACTTCCGGTGTGCTGATGCTGAGGTAAGGGGTTCAATCCCTACACCCGAGAGTTGGACTAAAATAGTGACCTCTCTTCCTTGACATGGGGCCGTAAATTAGAAATACTTCTGAAGTCGGAGTGGCTTCACCTGCTGACGAGGAACACTCATAAAAGGTAAAGCAATAAATGCAGTCCAGCACTACTAGAGGTAGTAGGTATAGATTACGCTTGAGTTTAAAGCGAGCGAGCGCAAACAAAAACACACAAAATAAAATAAAATTTAAATATATATATATATATATATATATATATATATATATATATATATATATATATATATATATATATATATATATATATATATATATATTGCCGGTCCCTCTGCCCTACAGGTTAGCTACTTTCTCTTTAATCTTGTATACTCTCGTGAGTAACGTGGCGGTAACGTTTCTAGCCGCGTCGGTAACTGACGGGGTATGTGAGCCGGTCGCTCAGAAAGCAATGGCAAACTACTGAGCGTAATCTTGCCAAGAAATCAACAGTCAGCTGAAAGATGCTGATGTTGACAGCGACGTCCTGTAAAGGATATGCAAACATTATTTTATATATATATACTCCTATTGTTGCTTTGAAAACATGTCCTGTGTGGTTGTTTAAAAGGGCAGGAATGCTTGCATCTTTAGTTAGTGTTTAAATCGGCGGTTCAACAACCCTCAAGGCACTAAGTTGAACTTGAACGTTGAATTCTCCACCAGGAAGCATTGGCTGCCTACTGAAAGTACAGTCAATAAAATCAACCGAGGTTGATCACGACGTAATGCAAAGGGCATGTAACAACGTTTTACATCATCTTGGAGATCTGCTTTACAAGCGCTCGCTCTCAAACTTCCTGTTCGCTTATAGTGGGGTTGTGGGTCCATTCACTACACTGGACAATTGGACTTAAATGTTGACTTTTCGTTAAGAAAGCAATGGTAAACTACTGTTTGTAAAAATGACTATAAAATCAACATGGATTTATTGCGATACTCTGCAAAGGAATACAACATTAAAGCATCATGGAGGAATAAATTCTTTCTATCTGGGGTATTGAACTACGCAGCATCGCTGAAACGCCCTGACCAAACCACTACGCCGCAACTAACTATGCTTACAGTCTTCAGTAACATATAATTGTCAGTTTTTTTTTTTTTTTTTTTTTTTTTTATTTTTTTTTTTTTATTAGTCTACATAGCCTTATAGTTGCCAGAGTTTTATTACTATCTATTTAAAAAAAAAAAAAAAAAAAAAAAACTTAAGAAAACTCAAAGACGAGGCAGTGAGGAAAAATTATGAGAAAGAACTAACTGAAATCTTTGTAAAATTACCTATAGAAAGAAAGACAGTGGAAGAAGAATGGGAGATGTTCAAATCAAGCATTTTAAATACTGTAAAAATAACATGTGGTGCCACGAAAAAACGCAAAACACGGATAAAGAAAATAACAAGTTGGTGGAACGCAGAAGTAAAGAAAGCTGTAAAAGACAAAAAGGAAAAAAAAAAAGTGGTTGAAAAGCAAACAGGAATGCGATTACATAGATTATAGAATAGCGAAAAGAATTTTAAAGAGAGAAAAACAAAAAGACTGGGAGGAGTATGGTGAAACCCTAAATAAAAACTACAATTAGGCAACTAGAAGTTTTACTAACAGATAAGTGCAATGAGAACCAGAGGAGAACCCTTTGACCCAACTGAAATAATTAACAGCGAAAATGAAGAACTAATAAGTGAACACAAACAAATCCTAATAAGATGGAAACAGTACTTCGAGCAACTTCTCAACATCCCATCAGATGTCACAGGAATTCAAGAAACCGACACAGATACCACCGAAGAACTAGAACCACACATACTGAAAGAAGTAATTATAGAAGCCGTCAGTTAGCCCCATTGAACAAATCACCACCCCTCTGCTGTGTGTCCACCGTGACGAGGTAGAGGGGCTTGTGCGTCCCAATGACCCCAAGAGCTATGCCGACGGTAGCACAGCTACTGGTAGGGCCACCCATGTCGGACAGGTCAAGGGAGAGGGACCAGACGAAGAGACACACAAACCTGCTGCCTTGTAGGTAGACTGGGGACAGTCAAAGGCTAGGGAAAGCATCCCAAATAAATGCTTGCCGAAATCGGATGTACTGAGCCACAGGCTTGACAAAGCAGTGCAACGTAACTTAATTCATGATGTCACAAATCAAAATTAATCGTTATGGTGCTAATCCCGTGAAGTCCCATCAGGCGGTGATAGTGCCGGGCCCCCTGCCTCGAGGGGGTCCACCCATGACTACTGGTGGTCACCTTCCCCTGTGCTGTGGAGTCAAGGCACAGAGGAGTAGGTTAAGAGCTATTGACCAAATACCCCGGACACTCAACATACTACAGTGGAATGCCGAAGGAGTTTACAAGAAGAAAGAATCTCTGACACAGCGTCTTCATAAAGATAGAATAGATGTGGCATGCATTCAAGAGACACACCTCAACGCCAATCACAAATTCTCAGTCAGAGGATATCAGGCCACACGTTTCGACCGCGAAGGACACAAAGGAGGAGTTCTAATACTTACACGAAATACAATACCTTGCAGCGAAGTATCTGTGATCTCTGACAACCAAACGGAAATTATAGGTGTTGATATAATGATAAAGGACGTGAAAATAAGAATCTACAATCTGTATAGCCCAGCAGATAAGGACCTTACACTCTCAAACATGAAAATAACTGACACAAACTGCATTATTGTCGGAGACTTTAATAGCCGTTCAGAAAGATGGGGATACCCAGATACTGACAAAAGAGGAGATGAATTGGAGGACTGGGAAATAGACTCAAATCTCCATCTACTCAACAAAGCGGATGACACACCGAGCTTCTACTCCAGAAGATGGCTTACCACTTCTACTCCAGACTTAGCTTTCTGCACAGGAGACATCCTCCACAAAATCGATCGCCATGTGCTGGACCAATTAGCAGGTAGTGACCACAGACCAATCAAACTTGTAATGAATATGGAGTATGTTCCACAGGAGCAAAAGCCCTTGCCCCGCTGGAATTACAAACGAGCAGATTGGGACAGATTTGCCATACTAACAGACAAATATTGTGAAAACATAAATACACGATATGGCAACATAAAGCAAATGGTGGAAAGTCTAAACAGAGCGATAATACAGGCAGCCACTGAGTCCATTCCTAGAGGAGCGAGGAAAAATTACAAACCATACTGGACTGAAGAACTACAAAGTTTGGAGGACAAAGTTGAAGATGCCAGGAAGACAGCAGAGAGAGAACAAACAATTGAAGCGAATATCTCTCTCAAAGCCATCTCAGCAAAATATAAAAGAACAGTAAATCAAACAACAAGAGATTGTTGGAGGGAAAAAACAGAAAACCTGAATTTTGGCAGGGATGGAAACAAACTATGGAAACTAGTGAAAGCCATGAACAATGAAGGACCTAGAAACAAACAAATAACAATTAAACAAGGAAATGCCTTGCTTACAGGAAAAAAGGCTGCAAATGCACTAATGGAACACTATGCAAATGCAAACCACATTGATATTACAACCGAACAGAAGAAAGCAATCAAAGACAAACAGATACATCATAGAAATACAGAGACAGCAGCAGAATATATGATGGCAAATCTAACAATGGAAGAAATGGAACAGGCAATGAATACCCTAAAAAAGAAGAAATCACCAGGAAAGGATGGAATCACAAATGAAATGCTAATAGGACTAGGCACCACGGCAAAGAAGAAACTACTAGCAGTCCTAAATAACAGCTGGAAGAGAGGAATAGTCCCACAGGCATGGAAGGAAGCTATACTAATACCAGTCCCAAAGAAAGGAAAAGACCTGGAAGAACCAAATGGCTATCGACCTATCAGTCTACTTAGCTGTGTAGGAAAATTAATGGAACGCATTATCAATGGCAGGCTAACATGGCATCTGGAAGAAAACAAACTCTTAACACCACACCAAGCAGGATTCAGAAAGTACAGATCCACTGAAGATCAAATAACCTATATAGCTCAGGAAATAGAGGATGCCTTCCAAGAGAAAAAGCACACACTAGCGGTCTGGATAGATTTAGAAAAAGCATTTGATAAAGTATGGAAGGAAGGACTGAAAGTAAAACTGCAAAAAATGCATGTTTGTGGGAAAATGTATAAATGGATCAGCCACTACCTTGAGAACAGAACTGCCAGGACAAAAGTACAAGGACAAACAAGCAAAATGATGCTGCTGGAGCAAGGTGTCCCTCAAGGAGGAGTTCTTTCATCAACATTATTCCTAGCATATATAAATGACATCACAGAAAATTTTCCAGCCAGAGTACACACATCCTCCTTTGCAGATGACCTAGCCATATGGACATCTGAAGAATATATTAGTACAGCTAACAGCAGAATACAGCAAGCCTTATTAGCGCTAGAGGACTGGTCAAAATCATGGCTAGTGAAGATAAGTGAGGAGAAAACAACATGCACAGTGTTCTCCCTCTCAAATAAAACTCAGCAACCTAAGCTGGTATTGAATGGAAAAATATTGCGCCATGAAGAAAATCCAAACTATCTAGGAGTCACCTTTGATCGTCGCCTGACATGGAAGACACAGGTTGAGAAAAATCGAACAAGAGCAAGGCAGAGAATGGCAATCATGAAAAAGCTTGCTGGTACAACGTGGGGAGCAGATGAGAAAGTTCTCAAGAAGTTATATACTAGACGGGTGAGGCCAGTACTGGAATATGGCATTGCAGCTTGGGCAACAGCAGCTAAGTCAAACTTTAACAAAATAAGTAGAGTCCAAAACCAAGGAATGCGAATCATAACTGGAAGCCTGAAGACAACGCCTATTAATGAACTAGAAAAGATCACTTGTTTACAACCAATGCAGGATAGAAGAGATAGCAGAGCACAGCAACAAGCAGAAAAATTTAGAAGATTGACAGACCACCCTATGTACAACAGATTTAATGGTTTTGGAAAGGGAAGACTGAAGCGTAGCAACTTTGTAGAAACTGCAAAACGAAGGATTAGGGCAGATCCTATACTTAACATATCAACAGTCAAGCCCATACACAATGCACACAAGTTCCCAGCTTGGAGACAGCAGCAACTGCCTGAGATGATAGAAAACATTCCTGGTATTGAGAAAAAGAACACTCAGCATGAAACCGAAAGAAGAGAAATAACCCTAAACTACATAAAAGAACATTACCCAAGCAGAAATTGGACCCATGCATATACAGATGGATCAGCCAAAAATTCAATAGAGAATGGAGGAGGAGGAATTCTCATAAATTTAAAAAATGGAGTGAAAAAAACACATTCAATGGCAACTGGAAAATTTTCAAGTAACTTCAAAGCGGAGGTAGAGGCTTTGAAAACTGCAGCAGAAATGCTCCTGATGGAGGAAAATAAAGAGAAGCAAATAGCTATCTTCACAGATGCAAAGTCAGCTGTCTCAATACTGAAGAGCAATAACAGCACAGAACTAACTGACCTAAGAGCAGCACTCCATGGTCTATGCCAGAAATCCAAAAAAGTTGTAATACAGTGGATCCCATCACATTGCAGTATACCTGGAAACGAAGAGGCTGACAGACTGGCAAAAGAGGGCGGACGACTACCACAGCCTGACATAGACATAACCTATAATGAGGCAAAGAGGTTGATAAAAAGCACTTATAGAACCAAATGGGAATCAGAGCATCCAGGCCATCAGAAGGATGATGCATATTACAAACTCGACCGAAGAGAACAAGTAGCAATCTTCAGACTCCGCACAGGACATAACAGGCTGAAATACCACTTGTTCAATAAAATAAAGATAGGAGATACCGATGAATGTAATTGTAGAACTGGAAAAATGACAGCAAAACATTTGCTGCAGGATTGCCCAACGTATGCAGAACAGAGAAAGATATTTTGGCTAACACCTGCTTCATTTGAGGACAAGCTCTATGGAGATATCAACAAGCTCAAGTTGACCGCAGCTTACTTTAACTACATTGTAACAAGCTACGTGGAGGGTCCCAAATAGCCCTGTCACAATGTTTAAATAATCTTCTATATAGCCCTGGCTGGGATAGGTCTTTACCTGCCAACCCTCCTCCGTTTTCCCCGGACTCACTGTCACTCTTTCTTTCGACCTAAGGACCTATTTCCTGCAATGTTCTTCTGGCTGATCCATATATATAACACAGTCATCGCTGGAATAAACTAAAACTTGATTTATTAAATCAATAAAGGACAGCACAGGAAAACATCAAGGCAGTTAACACAGATAGTTCTAAACAGACACAACACTGATAAAGTTCAGGCACAGAGCCTCAGGTAGCCAGATTCACAGACCCAGCTTCATACACTGTCCGATCCGTCCAAACACAGCTCACCGAGTGTGCAAGAATCTCCTTCCTTCCAGGTAATTGGTTGTACGTACAACAGCCTTCTGTAGACCAAACTTCCAGGTTTCCATGGACCACAGTCTTTTTAGTAAACAAATGTTCTAGGGAAGTGCCATGTAGTCACCTGTCATAATGTCAGGTAGGAAATAATGTCCTGGAGAATAGTTCTCATATAATAATGGGTGTGTCTGAGTGATTGGCGGGGTCCAGCCAATAATACAAAAGGACTCAATCCAAACGTATCGAGATGACTGGTGATGTGTCAGTACAGCTGATGGTCATTCTTTCAAGGTCAGCAGTGGCTCTATCTTGTAGAGATCATATTCTTAAAACAGGCATGGCCCAAACCTTGCCATGGCATAGTCATAACCTGCTTTCTGCGTAGAGCCCTGTCGAGACCTTCAGCTCTGTTCATACTTTCAAAAGAAGAAGGACCCTGGAAAGAACAAACATTCGAGTGAGGGATCAAGCTGACTCAAGCACCACACAATCCTGAAGACCAATAGGGTCTCAGTTAATATATTTGACATATAGGATCTTGACCGAATGCAGTATATACTATACCCGAATGAACGGGCCTGACCTGTCAGGTAGCCCCTGGATTGGCTACGTCCGGCTTGAGTCGACCTCCAGCTGGTTGATGTCAGGTTGTCCACCCCAGGAACGTTTTGCCTACAAGACACACATTCCACACTCATACCAAGCCTTTATTATTATAGGGCACATTCATTTCCATGCTTTCCTCTCACTTGCAAACCATGCCTTTCTCGCAACCAAGATCTTGTGGTGTGGTGCGCCCAGTAATCTGTGTGTTTCTCCCCGTTAAGTGGGGTTATAAGGCACACCGTGTAGTTCCCCATTCAAAGAAGATACTACCCCTCCCGGCCGCCGCTCTCGACTGAGCTGTCGCCCCAATGTACCGGCATTGCCCTGCACAAGCCATAGGGTAGATAAGTTCAGGTTCTCTCAGTGAGATAGAGGAGTCCATTATCCTCCCGACATCATCCTATCGAGTGACAGACGAAAGAGATAGTCCTGTGGCTAGCATCCCCTGGCTCAAGAAGATAGATTATAGATTGGTGGACCCCATCCCCGTAGCTATCTAATGTGCCTATATTTAAAAGAGAGATGCTACTAAGTAACGGTAAGCCGTAGGAATCAAGATATCACTCGCCTATCAGCTGCCAAGAACAAGCGATATCATTTAGTATCTACTTATTCTTCAGATGTGTTCCCTTGCCATGCCAAGATCAAGACGCGTAGCCAGATCGGCTAACGGTCACCCCCTCCCAACATGGCAAGACTGCTGTTTTGCCATATCCTCTCAGTCGTTAAGACAATAGATATTTATAGGCCAAGCTTTGCCTGAACCAACTAAAACTCAAGTTTACCTTTCCACTACTTCAGTAGTATGTTGCATCTCTGTCGTAATCTTTAAATCACTTGACATGCTGCAACTATCAAACGGTATGTGTTGGCACGGCCATCAATTGACCAGCAGCTGCACCAGTGCACATTTGACGCAAGGCGCTCCAACGGGTCTACCCGAAAGGAAAGACAAATATATACTCGCTCCATGTAAAGATTGTGGTATGAAGATAACCCAAAGAACCATCTTTCATGGAGATTTGAGCAAACAAGAGAACTGAGAGTTTCCGAAAGCCGTTTCCCCCTGTTTACCAAAACTAAAAGAATGCATAAGGACATGGGCCACTGGCGTTTCGCTACATAGGCCCCCTCTTAAGAAAGTCGAACCCTACGAACTTTCTACTGTCAGTGGTTCTGTTCGAATGACCCCACCCTCACATTCAACCATAGGATGCCGTGATAGGAAATCTGCTCCCACATTCTCCCTTCCGGGGATGTATTCGACCGTGAACTGATACGGTTGTTGGAGCAATGACCATCTCATTAACCTCGCGTTCAGTTTCTTAGAAGTTGCCAAGAACGTCAGAGGTTGATGGTCAGATTGCACTTTGAACGGTACTCCATACAGATAAGGTTGAAATTTCTGTACCGCCCACACTAGAGCTAGACATTCCCGTTCGACGGTGGAGTAATTCCGTTCGGCGGGTAACAGTTTTCGACTGGCATATGCCACCGGACACAGCACCGAAGGATTATCTCGCCCTTCCTGCAACAGAGTTGCCCCAATCCCTATGTTACTCGCGTCGGTTCTCAGAACAAACGTTTTCTCCAAATCTGGGAGTTGCAGGACTGGCCTATCCACCAAAGCCTGTTTCAGCTTCCCATAAGCTTCTTCACAGCTCGGGGTCCAGATTATAAGATCTGGCGATCCTTTCTTCAGAGTCTCGGTTAACGGCGCCGCAATTTCGTTGAACTTTGGAATAAATTTCTGGTAAAACCCACACAGAGACAAGAAAGACCTAACATCTTTTTTGGATCTAGGACGGGGTGCGAGACGGACCTTTTCAATATTCTTTTCTTCCGGTACCAGTCCCCCTGGGGTAATAGTATGTCCCAGAAATTCCAAGGATTGATAGCCAATCATGCATTTGGCTGGACGGGCGGTTAACCCTTCCTCTTTTAACCTTTTGAAGATCTGTCCCAAGGACCTCAGGTGATCACTCAGATTGTCAGCCGCTATGAGAATATCATCCATAAACGAGACCACAGAGGGATCCTTTAAAGGGTCTAATAACATTCTCATCATGCGAGTGAACACACTGGGCGCATTGCTCAGCCCAAAAGGCATCACCTTAAATTCGTAATGGCCGCTCGGAGTACTGAAAGCGAGCATGGGCCGAACCTCAGGCTTCACAGGGATCCGATAATATCCCCGACTTAAATCGATTTTTGAGAAGTACTTTGCCCTATTTAATCTGGCAAATAGTTGATTTGTGTTTAGTAACGGCTCAACTTGGAATGTCGTACAACTGTTTAAATGCCTGTAATCAATACATAAGCGGTGCTCCCCGCTTGGCTTCCTCAACAAGACAACCCCGGCATTATAAGGAGAAGTCGAAGGAGTTATGATGCCATCATCCAGAAGCTTCTGGATTTCTGCTTCCAGGGCCTTCTCTTTCGAAAAGGGCACTGGATATATTTTTTGGCGAATGGGGTCTTGGGTAGTCAGAGTCATATCAAACTCGACCAACCCTGTCCGCCCTGGACGATCGGTAAGAATCTGTTGATGGGACTCCAACAAACGGATGACCAGTTCTGTTTCTTCAGTCGACAGATCAGGATTTATATGTACATCCTTATAGGTTTCCCCAGGTTGTAAAGGATACTCCCTATCCGCGTCTTCGCCCGATTCAGTTTCCATCGCGACCGCCATAGTCATGAGTGGGAGAGAAGTACCATCGGATCGTTCCTCATATTTTTTTAAGAGGTTAATATGAAAGATTTTAGATTTCCCCCTGATCCGGATAGCATAATTGGTACGGGACACAACCCTTTCCACCGGGAAAGGCCCCTGCCAACCAATCTCGAGTTTATTGGAACCTACTGGAAGTAACAACAGAACCCGATCCCCCACCTTAAGAGACCTATCTTTCGTCCTTCTATTGTAGTAGGCCGCGTGTCTCTTCCTGGCCGCTCTCAGATTCTGAGCTGCCAAAGCCCAACCCGTCTGGAGTTTCTTCTTTAACTCTTCGACGTATTTACATGAGGATACAACTTCTTCGGAAGTTTCTTCCTCTGTCCAACATCTCAATAAGGCTTCTAAGGGACCCTTGATTGGCCTCCCGAATAGTAGAGTGGCTGGTGGCAACCCGGTCGACCCATGGGGAACCTCCCGATAGGCGAACAAGGCGGCTGAGATATACTCATCCCATCTGTCTGGTTTCTCTTGAGCCAGCTTCCGAAGCATGGTCATCAAGGTACCATTAAACCTCTCTACTTGCCCATTAGACTGAGGGTGGTACGGGCTTGTGTGAATGTGGTTAGTCTGGAAGATACGAAAGACTTCTTCCATCAGCTTACCACAGAACTGAGACCCATTGTCCGTTAGGATCTGGTTGGGAAATCCCAACCTAGTAAAGGTCTCCATCAGTGCATCAGCCACTCGCTTAGAGTCGATTGTGGCTAAAGGTATCGCCTCACCCCACATGGAACAGCAATCCACCATCGTGAGAATGTACTTATTCCTCTTCCTAGTCCGAGGAAGAGGACCAACAAGATCGATGGCAACTCTCTCGAAAGGAGAGTTCATAATGGGCATGTCTCCCAGGACTACCGGAGCTGTCCAGTGTTTTGGTGCCACACGCTGGCACTCTGGGCACGACTTGACGTACCTACGTCTCCAGTCATCCCTGGCCAGTAGTAATGGCAGGAAATGCGCTGGAGAGTTGCCCCGACACCCATATGTCCACTGAAAGAAATGGTGTGTCCCATATGAAGAAGCTGTTCCCGATAAGCCTTAGGAACTACCAGCTGTCCATGCTGGCGATCCTCCACTCCGGCTCTCCGGTACAGTAACCGATTCTTCATATAATACTGACCCCGTCTTGGTGGGTCAGAACTTTTGGGCAACTGGTTGAAGCAAGGTTGCAAAGTAGCATCCTGGCTTTGAACAGCTCGTAACTCCCCAGGCAAGGGATTCACGATCAAGGCCGGCGTCTGCTCATCCTCCGATTGAGATCTGGTTTGCATCGCCCCTACGTACATGGGTTCGGTTGGAATCCCTAGAAAGACGTAGCGACAACCCAAGATCATTGGGAAGATAGGATCTAGCAGAACGGCTGCCTGTATAGTGCCGGTAACATATTTAGATTTGATGTCTACCTTCGCAATTGGAAGAGACATCGCTACCGCACTCTTTGTCGCCGTTTGAATCTCAATAGATTCCCCGGTTAGCTGCTCCGGGCTCACTAAGTGTGATGAAATTACAGCCTCAAACTGCTGACCAGTGTCATAGAGACACTCAACTGGTTGTCCGTTCACAAGTACCGTTTCTACTACTGGTGGTTTTTCTGAATCATTGTTCCCAAGATACCTCCCTTCTACTTCCTTGTGAGACCCTTCCCCGGTTTCTACAAGACAAGCAGCATAGTGAGAGTTTTTCTGTTTACGCCGGCAATCAACCGTATTGTGTGTGGGAGATTTGCAATAGGCGCACCACTTTTCACTCCACTTTCTTTTAGGAGATCCAGGTGGACTCTTACCAGAGGGTTTCTTAATAGGAACTTTCTCGAAAGGATCCTCCTTCTTGGGGTGAGCTGTTTTAGGGTTCTTCTTCTTTCCAGACCAGGTGTCTGGTGGTCGGGGATTGGGTTGTGACAATTCCCCATTATCCCCATGAGCTAGCACATACCTTTCCGCCAATGTGTTGACTATGTCTAACCTTTCTGCCCCATTTTCAAGCAAGAAGGTTTGCAATGGCCTAGGCATCATCCTCTTCATTTGGTCCACGACCACTAATTCTTCCAAACTTTCATAGTCGTTAGCAAATCCAGCTAATGACATCCACTTCAAAAGGTAAGACTTCAGTCTGACACTGTAGGCTGCGAACATCTCTCCTGGCTCTCTCTTCGACTTTCTGAACTGCTGTCGGTATGTATGGGCTGTCATCTGGAACCTTTTCAATAATGCTTTTTCCAGAGCCTCATAGTCATTCTCCATACCAGGTGGCAACCTTGAGTAGACCTCGTACGCGGTCCCCCTCAGGCCCTGCGAGATTTTCAAGTTCCATTTCCCACGTTCCATCCCCATAGCCAAAGCCATCGACTGGAATTTTTGAAGATACTGGTCGATCTTCTCTTTGTGTTCATCGAACGGAAGTAATGGGAACTTCATTGCCTGGTATGGACCGCCACTAGAAGTTGTTGAGTCAGGGAGAACTGCGCCTCCAACTGCACCCTCACTTTCCTTGGCCGTTTTAGCTTTCAGCTCCAACTCCCTCATACGAAACTCATGGTCTCTGACTGCCTGCTCGGCCTCCATCTTCCTAGCCTCCGCCTCAATTTTCTTGGCTTCGCGCACAGCCTGTCTGAAGTCTCTTTCCACTTCCTGCACATATTTCTGTAACTCCGCTCCATCATAGCCCATCTCACGCCCTGTAGCCTGTACGTCAGCGACATTAAACCCAGCTGATGCCATCTTAAACTCAGAGGGAAATGTATTCAATTCTATATCAAAACTTTATCGATCAAATAACAATTGGATAGTTTATACGACCACAACACGTCATATGTCGGTCAGTCTGTGTCAGGCAGAGTACAGACAATAGCCAGGCACGGTAGGCAGAACCTATTGATAGTAGACTAGGATATCTGTCCCCTATCACTATATCAGCCAGAACTCAACCAGGATTTCAAATATCCCGCGACGTGCCCCCAGAAATTGTAACAAGCTACGTGGAGGGTCCCAAATAGCCCTGTCACAATGTTTAAATAATCTTCTATATAGCCCTGGCTGGGATAGGTCTTTACCTGCCAACCCTCCTCCGTTTTCCCCGGACTCACTGTCACTCTTTCTTTCGACCTAAGGACCTATTTCCTGCAATGTTCTTCTGGCTGATCCATATATATAACACAGTCATCGTTGGAATAAACTAAAACTTGATTTATTAAATCAATAAAGGACAGCACAGGAAAACATCAAGGCAGTTAACACAGATAGTTCTAAACAGACACAACACTGATAAAGTTCAGGCACAGAGCCTCAGGTAGCCAGATTCACAGACCCAGCTTCATACACTGTCCGATCCGTCCAAACACAGCTCACCGAGTGTGCAAGAATCTCCTTCCTTCCAGGTAATTGGTTGTACGTACAACAGCCTTCTGTAGACCAAACTTCCAGGTTTCCATGGACCACAGTCTTTTTAGTAAACAAATGTTCTAGGGAAGTGCCATGTAGTCACCTGTCATAATGTCAGGTAGGAAATAATGTCCTGGAGAATAGTTCTCATATAATAATGGGTGTGTCTGAGTGATTGGCGGGGTCCAGCCAATAATACAAAAGGACTCAATCCAAACGTATCGAGATGACTGGTGATGTGTCAGTACAGCTGATGGTCATTCTTTCAAGGTCAGCAGTGGCTCTATCTTGTAGAGATCATATTCTTAAAACAGGCATGGCCCAAACCTTGCCATGGCATAGTCATAACCTGCTTTCTGCGTAGAGCCCTGTCGAGACCTTCAGCTCTGTTCATACTTTCAAAAGAAGAAGGACCCTGGAAAGAACAAACATTCGAGTGAGGGATCAAGCTGACTCAAGCACCACACAATCCTGAAGACCAATAGGGTCTCAGTTAATATATTTGACATATAGGATCTTGACCGAATGCAGTATATACTATACCCGAATGAACGGGCCTGACCTGTCAGGTAGCCCCTGGATTGGCTACGTCCGGCTTGAGTCGACCTCCAGCTGGTTGATGTCAGGTTGTCCACCCCAGGAACGTTTTGCCTACAAGACACACATTCCACACTCATACCAAGCCTTTATTATTATAGGGCACATTCATTTCCATGCTTTCCTCTCACTTGCAAACCATGCCTTTCTCGCAACCAAGATCTTGTGGTGTGGTGCGCCCAGTAATCTGTGTGTTTCTCCCCGTTAAGTGGGGTTATAAGGCACACCGTGTAGTTCCCCATTCAAAGAAGATACTACCCCTCCCGGCCGCCGCTCTCGACTGAGCTGTCGCCCCAATGTACCGGCATTGCCCTGCACAAGCCTTAGGGTAGATAAGTTCAGGTTCTCTCAGTGAGATAGAGGAGTCCATTATCCTCCCGACATCATCCTATCGAGTGACAGACGAAAGAGATAGTCCTGTGGCTAGCATCCCCTGGCTCAAGAAGATAGATTATAGATTGGTGGACCCCATCCCCGTAGCTATCTAATGTGCCTATATTTAAAAGAGAGATGCTACTAAGTAACGGTAAGCCGTAGGAATCAAGATATCACTCGCCTATCAGCTGCCAAGAACAAGCGATATCATTTAGTATCTACTTATTCTTCAGATGTGTTCCCTTGCCATGCCAAGATCAAGACGCGTAGCCAGATCGGCTAACGGTCACCCCCTCCCAACATGGCAAGACTGCTGTTTTGCCATATCCTCTCAGTCGTTAAGACAATAGATATTTATAGGCCAAGCTTTGCCTGAACCAACTAAAACTCAAGTTTACCTTTCCACTACTTCAGTAGTATGTTGCATCTCTGTCGTAATCTTTAAATCACTTGACATGCTGCAACTATCAAACGGTATGTGTTGGCACGGCCATCAATTGACCAGCAGCTGCACCAGTGCACATTTGACGCAAGGCGCTCCAACGGGTCTACCCGAAAGGAAAGACAAATATATACTCGCTCCATGTAAAGATTGTGGTATGAAGATAACCCAAAGAACCATCTTTCATGGAGATTTGAGCAAACAAGAGAACTGAGAGTTTCCGAAAGCCGTTTCCCCCTGTTTACCAAAACTAAAAGAATGCATAAGGACATGGGCCACTGGCGTTTCGCTACATACATACAGGTTGACATTTAAAGGTGCATGAAGACCCAGAGGCATGAAATTGAATATTGCTTGGATAGCAAATCCATTATGTGGAAAGTCCAAATCGAAAGCTCGCTGTGTGGGCTTCATAAAAGGTGGAAAAGTGTCCTGGTGGCACGAAATGGAATATTGCTTGGATAGCAAATCCATTACGTGGAAAGTCCGAATCAAAAGCCCATTGTGTGGGCTTCATAAAAGGTGGAAAAGTGTCCTAGTGGCACGAAATGGAATATTGCTTGGATAGCAAATCCATTACATGGAAAGTCCGAATCGAAAGCTCACTGTGTGGATGTCATCTGCAGACTGCATACTTCTGGTTTCCGGAAGAACAGCCTATGGTGAAAGGAAGGCCCAATATACGGAAGTGAGGCTAAGCAGCCATGTGCAGGACGTGACGATTCCTTGGGTGAGCCCAGTACCAGAGCGCTATGTATCGGCTCTGCAAGTATGGAAGCCTCCTTGGATGGCGGGGAATGCCCATGGTCTGCCCCTGCCTTCCCTTGAGGGCTGACCAGGATCTTTGGCTGTTCTATATGGACCAGCTGGGATGGGGGATAACACCACAACAGTGAGAGTCAAACGTCCTAAGAAACCCCCGGGAAGGTTAACCCGGTCAACAAATGCCCGCAGAAGTCGGATGTGTCGGCCTAACGGCGCAAGAACGCAGCTCTGCTGTAAACAGGCACAACGCAATCACATCCGAAAGAAAATCTCCGGATGAACGAAGAAGAAGAAGAAGAAGAAGAACAAATCACCAGGACAAGATGAAATACCAAATGAACTAATTAAAACAGCAAGCGAAGTAGGAACAGCATGGCTACATAGACTGTTCAAACATGTTTGGGTAGAACAACAGACACCACGAGACTGGGGACAAGCCATAATTATCCCAATTTGGAAAAACAAAGGCAGCAAAAGAGACTGCACACAATGCAGAGGCATTTCACTGTTGAGTCATACTGGGAAAATATTTTGCAAAATTCTTGAGAAACGATTACGAACTACTATAGAACCCCAGCCAAGCGAAACACAGCTTTGATTTAGGAAAAACAAAGGATGCACAGATGACATTTTTTCTCTTAGACAACTTAAAGAAAAATCAATCGAATGCAATGAAGCACTTAGCCTTTGTCAGAAAAGGCATTTGATAGAGTAGATAGAAACAAGCTGTGAGAAATCCCTAAACGATATGGAGTGAGTACACATCTAACAAACCTATGTAGAAGATTACACAACAACAGTGAATGCATAGAGAACGTCTGGAGAACACTCAGAACCCTTCACCATAAGATCCGGAGTACGACAAGGTTGTGTCCTGTCCCCTCTCTTGTGCATAACATATATAGACAACATATTAAAGAAACCAGCCAAACAGAGGCCACAAGAACACCGCATGACGAGAACACAGAAGCAGAACCATCTGCAAATCTAACCATTAGAGAACTCCTGCTAGCGGACAACCAAGCACTAATAGCAAAATCAGAAGATGAATGACAAGACCACATGAATTGTCTAAATGAAATGTGTAGGGAACATAACATGAAAATTAGCACAAGTAAAACAAAGGTAATGACTGTAACATAAGAAGAAGAAAAAGCAACAACGATTCACCTAAATGAACATCCCTTGAAACAAGTAAAGAGTTTCAAGTACCTGGGAAGTATAATATCATCAAATAGCAAATCAGAAGAGAGATCGAAAATAGATGCAATAAGGAAAATCAACTCATTGGACAAATGGCACCAATACTAACGAACAAACATGTGTCAATAACTATTAAGAAAACACTTTACAACACAATCTTCCTACTAACTCCATGTTACCAATGCCAAACCTGGACAATGACAGAAACAGAGAAAAGAAAAATCACAACAACAAAAATGAGATTCCTGAGGAGAATACTCAATGTATCAAGAAGAGATAAGATCAGAAATGAAGAAATCGGGACTAAAGTGGGGGTTGTAGCTGCATTGGATTTTATTAGAAGGAAGCAAATCAAATGGTTTGGCCATGCAAGTAGGTAACAAACTAACAGTATACCACAACAAGCCATGATGTACAGACCAGAGGGAAGCAGAGGAAGAGGCCGACCACGCAAACGATGGACGGGGGAATATCGATACATGAAGCCCATAAGCGAGCACTCTCCCGCTGTTTATACTTCACCTCGACACCGCAAGGTACAAGAGGAACATGATGAGATGAGATGAGATGAGATCGCCTTATAATTGCCAGCTTTTTATTACAATCTACATTGCCTTATAATTGCCAGCTTTTTATTACAATCTACATTGCCTTATAATTGCCAGCTTTTTATTACAATCTACTTTGCCTTAAAATTGCCAGCTTTTTATTACAATCTACATTGCCTTATAATTGCCAGCTTTTTATTACAATCTACATTGCCTTATAATTGCCAGCTTTTTATTAGTCTACATTGCATTTTAATTGCCAGCTTTTTATTACAGTCTATATCGCCTTATAGTTGCCAGTGTTTTATTAGTCTACATTGCCTTATAATTGCCAGCTTTTTGATCAAAGCTCAGAAAGATAGAATCCATGCTGGGACAAAGGCTGAAATAAACCTGTCTAGTTTGGTTTGTGCCAGCTTTTCCCGATTGTTCTACATATAGATTATCCCCGTGATCTTTCATTAATTACTTAAAGTAATTACATTTCTATCATCTGCTTTATTTCAACTGTTGAGGGCCGCAAAAAACGAATCCTCTGACTCCTGTATTTGTATCCGTCTGGGGGTAAAAAAAAGCACAACCCCGCTCTCTGTCTGCTGGTCATAAATAATTGGGATATTGGTGCATGATAATTCCCCAACGCATAATTAGTACTGGCCCATATGTTAACACTGCTCAGTTCGTTGCGGTTTTCTCTGGATCCAGGAGCTATCCGCTAGCTGTAGTCGCCATAGGGCGCAAACCAACTCCCAGGTTCGCCAGTTTCCTGGGCATATCGGCGCTGACCAAAATTAACTGCGATGGTGATGAATGTTGTGCATTCAAGTGCAAAGGTCGTTAAGAGTCTGGATGTTTCTGGATCGGTTACAGATATGGCTGATCTATTGTTTCCGGTCTTGACTGTTACGTTTGACTGGTGTGGAGAGTTTGGTTGGTTACGTTGTGTGTAGATTTGGTTTTGGCAGCGCATGCTTGTCAGTTTGTGTATGTGTCTTCCTGTTTGTCAAGTTGTGTACGTCTGTTTGTATGTATGTGAATGTGCTTGTTTAACTGTTTGTGTCTGTCTCTCTGTCTGTCTTTGTGTATGTGTATATGTCTGTGTGTCTGTGTGTTTGCGTATGCGTGTGTCTGTGTCTGTTTGGTGTGTCCGTGGTGAAGTGGTCAAGCCGTCTGACTCGGGCTCCGAAGGTAGCGGGTTCGATTCCAGGCCGCGTCCTTTGGTTCACGAGTGCATTTTTTTCGGGGACTCCTGGGAGTCGTCGCTAGAGCTACAAAGTTCGTGCTGTGTTCGACGCTTTCAGCGCTGCGGAAAGAGACTGAGCCATATGGAATAAAAACCCGGTGCAATGAAGTCGACCCTGTCGACTTTTAAGCGACTTTTTTTGTCTGCCTCTCTGTCTTCAACATCCATCCATCCATCCGTCCGTCCGTCTGTCTGACTGACTTACTGTTGGTCGGTCTGTCTGTCTCTATGTGTGTGAGTGTATATATAGTTGAGTATACGTATGTCTGTGCGTGCGTCTGTGTATATGGGAGTATACTTAAGTTAATGGGTCATCCCAAAGCAGATACCGAAAGGATATAAAGTGTTAAACCTGAAGTCACTCAATAATAAACCAATCTGACTAGTTCTCTTCAACACTGCTTTCTACTCAGCCTATAATTCAAAGCTGAATTTATCTCTATATATGATTACGGGAGCGAATCATAGACAATTAGATAACAAGTCAGGGATTATGTGGAATCCAGTGCACTACTATATGGACTACGCTTGAGATCAAAGCGGACAAATGAAAACACCCCAACAATATCTTGGAAGCTACAGAGATGCGGTTTTATATAAGAATATGATAACACCGTGGACGGAGGAAAATACCACTAAAGACATCTTGAAATAAGTTAATTCACGAAGAGAACTGACTACTCCGACAAGAGGAAGGCACGTCACATTATTTGAGCACATAATTAAAAGAGGAAAGCTGGTGTATGGCGCCCAAACGGGAAGGATGCATGGGAGGAAAGCTGGTATATGGCGCCCAAACGGGAAGGATGCATGGGAGGAAAGCTGGTGTGTGGCGCCCAAACGGGAAGGATGCATGGGAGGAAAGCTAGTGTATGGCGCCCAAACGGGAAGGATGCATGGGAGGAAAGCTAGTGTATGGCGCCCAAACGGGAAGGATGCATGAAAGGAAAGCTGGTGTATGGCGCCGAAACGGGAAGGATGCATGGGAGGAAAGCTAGTGTATGGCGCCCAAACGGGAAGGATACATGGGAGGAAATCTGGTGTATGGCGCCGAGACGGGAAGGATGCATGGGAGGAAATCTGGTGTATGGCGCCGAGACGGGAAGGATGCATGGGGGGAAAGACAGGGAAAGATCAAGACATCAAGGCACGGAGGAATGTCGGTATTAGAAATGATTCGCACGACAAAAGGCAATGAGCAGACATGTTCAGCAGCGACACACCGCATGGACTATAAGAAGAAGCTGAAGGTTCTATCTTGGCGCTGTCAAGGTCGTAGAGTATTCGGCCACAGCTGAGGTCCGAACCCTGACCATCGTATTTGCAAGAAAACACAGTCAACATCATCATAATCCCTTCACCTCGGTTCAAATATACAAGATAAAGGCAGTTTTATTGCAGACCTACATCACTGGGTTGTCAATAGTTAAGGCTTCAACATAGTCTAGGCAGTAGTCAAATGAAGTGAAGCCATCCCTCGCATCCCCTTTTATCCCCCCAGACAATTCCCCCAAATAATCAGACGGGTGACCATCGGTCGCTGTTTCTTCTTCTTCTTCTTCTTCTTCTTCTTCTTCTTCTTCTTCTTCTTCTTCTTCTTCTTCTTCTTCTTCTTCTTCTTCTTCTTCTTCTTCTTCTTCTTCTTCTTCTTCTTCTTCTTCTTCTTCTTCTTCTTCTTCTTCTTCTTCTTCTTCTTCTTCTTCTTCTTCTTCTTCTTCTTCTTCTTCTTCTTCTTCTTCTCTTCTTCTCCTTCTTCTCCTTCTCCTTCTTCTCCCCCTCCTCCTCCTTCTCCTTCTCCTCCTCCTCCTCCTCCTCCTCCTCTCTTCTTCTTCTTCTTCTTCTTCTTCTTCTTCTTCTTCTTCTTCTTCTTCTTCTTCTTCTTCTTCTTCTTCTTCTTCTTCTTCTTCTTCTTCTTCGTTCACCCGAAGTGTTTTTCCAGATGTAATTGCGTTGTGCCAAGTTTATTTTGCGCCCTTAGGCCGACACATCTGACTTCGGTGGGTTTTTGTTGACCGAGTTAACCTTCCAGGGGATCGCTGTTTCAACGCCTGGGCTCGTCGCTTGTCAAAAAGAAGAAACGATTGACCTCTTATTTCTCCTTGCTATCGGCAATTCAGTACAGCTACTACCAGAAGTAACGTGTGTGTACTACGCTTGAGTTCAAAGCGACCGAGTGCCCCCCTTCCCCCCCCCCCCCCAACAAAAAAAAAACAACACCATCTTGATAAGCAGACACACTAACACTGGATCACCCCGGCTCTGGCTCATTGAAAGTAAACAGTAAGTGACCATTATGTGACCATTACGTACAAGAAAATGAGCCATCTCCACGTCATGAGGCTTGTGGGGGGTTTATAGTAAATCGAGTGGTTAAGAATGCCGGGTTCTCTTTCTGTCCACCTGGATTTTATTCTACTTTCTCTTCTTCTACGTTCGTCCGGAATATTTTTTTGCACGTAATTGTGTTGTGCCTGTTTACAGCAGAGCTGTGATATTTGCACTTTTCGATGGAGACATCCGACTTTTTCAGGCATGCGTTGGCCGGAATACCTTCCCGAGTGTTTTGTAGGACATTCGACTGTCCCTATCGTGGTGTTATCTCCATCCCAACTGGCCCATTTAGAACAGCTGAAGACATCCCAGTCATCCCCCAAGGCAAGGCAGGGGCAGAGCACGGGCATTCCCCACCATACAAGGAGGCTTCCTTCCATAATTGCAGAGCCGACACGTAGTGCTTTGGTGCTGGGCTCACCCAAGGAATCGTCACGTCCTACACATGGCTGCTTAGCCTCATTTCCGTATATTGGGCCTTCCATTACCACAGACTGTTCCTCCGGAAACCAGAAGAACTGGATTTTATAGGGTGTATTTTTTAATAACTATGCAGTGTGTGAAAATATTGCCGGTCCAAGTTTTGTATTCACCCCCTGTAAAGTTCATGCAACATAGTAGGTAAATACAAAACTTGGACCTGCAATATTTTCAAACACTGCACAGTTATTAAAATACACCCTATAGTTTTCAATGGGTGTTGTCGTTAATATCACACTGGCTGCCTTTACTTCCTACGAAATTTCACGGCGTCCATTTTAGACTGGGTCGAAAAAGAGCTTCAATCATTTTGCGGCGAGTGGGATTCGAACGAACGACCACCGTGCCACCAAGCAAGCGTACTATCTACCCACTGCCCCTCCGAGTCTACATGGCGCATAAATACAAACAATGCAGCTGGAAATGAAAATAAAATGTCGGGCGAAACATCTATTAATAACTCGTTTCCTCCCGTGCCATTTTGGCAGGCATCGTCCTGGGCTTAGAAAGTATCTAAACTACATTAAATGAGCGATTTAAATTTTAATTTCCTTCTTTATTGCCTGTTCCAAATTACCTGTTTAAAAAACCCGGGGACGGCAAATAAAGCGAAGTAACCGACCCGAGACGAAATCTGACAGATGTGGACGCATGTAAACACCTTGTGGATGATATCGAATACAATGGCACCTTTACTGTGTTCATTAATCTTCAATGATGTGCTGGTCTGCTGGCATATGTTAGCATGAACGCTGCCTTGGTAGTTGCTCTGCCCGGGCCATATTCGAATACCGGTTAGAAGGTAATTACGTTTTGTTGACAACGGGTGGCGATGTTTGTCTGTCTGTCTGTTTGTATGCCTGTTTGTATGTCTGTTTGTCTAACTACTTGCTTTCTTGCGTACTTGTCTACACAGATGTCTGTCTGTCTGTCTGTCTGTCTGTCTGTCTGTCTGTCTGTCTGTCTGTCTGTCTGTCTGTCTGTCTGTCTGTCTGTCTGTCTGTCTCCCTACTTGCTTACTTACGTACTTGTCTGCATACATGTCTGTCTGTCTATCCGTATGGCTGGCTGCCTAGTATCTTTCTAACACACATACACCCACATATATATATATATATATATAGTTGCAAATCTATCACAGGCGTTGGAGTCAATATAAGTATTTTACTGCCGTTATTGATATCTTGGCAAGTTTTACGTTCAGTAGTTTAACATTGCTTTCTGAACGACTACCATATATTTTTTTTTTGCATATCCTTTACAGGACACCAGCATCTTTCAGCTGTATGTTGATTTCTTGGCAAGATTACGCTCATTAGTTTGCCATTGCTTTCTGAGCGGCCGGCTCACATACCCCGTAAGTTACCGATGCCATTCGAACCACTGCTGATTCTCACCGTCATCACGTTACCCACGAGAGTATACGAGATTACGGAGAAAAGTCGCTAACCTCTAAGCCACGAAGCCGGCCTACCACATTTAGTCAAGTAAATTAAAATGGAGTAATTTGTGATCAGAAAAAATCACACATATATGTATATAGAATATTGCTAAATAGTTAGTTATTTAGTCAGTCAGTCAGTCAGTCAGTCAGTCAGTTAGTTAGTTAGTTAGTTAGTTTATTAGTTAGTTAGTTAGTTAGTTAGTTAGTTAGTTAGTTAGTTAGTTAGTTAGTTAGTTAGTTAGTTAGAGAGTTAGTTAGTTAGTTAGTTAGTTAGTTAGAGAGTTAGTTTATTTAGTTATTTAGTTAGTTAGTTAGTTAGTTAGTTAATTAGTCAGTCAGTTAATTAGTCAGTCATTCAGTCAGTCAGTCACTCAGTCAGTCAGTCAGTCAGTCAGTCAGTCAGTCAGTTAGTTAGTTAGTTAGTTAGTTAGTTAGCTAGTTAGTTAGTTAGTTAGTTAGTTAGTTAGTTGGTTAGTTAGTTAGTCAGTCAGTTAATTATTCAGTCAGTCAGTCAGTCAGTCTGTCAGTTAGTTAGTTAGTTAGTTAGTTAGTTAGTTGGTTGGTTAGTTAGTTAGTCAGTCAGTTAATTAGTCAGTCAGTCAGTAAGTCAGTCAGTCAGTTAATTAGTTAGTTAGTTAGTTAGTTAGTTAGTTAGTTGGTTAGTTAGTTAGTCAGTTAATTAGTCAGTCAGTCAGTCAGTCAGTTAGTTAGTTAGTTGGTTAGTTAGTCAGTCAGTTAATTAGTCAGTCAGTCAGTCAGTCAGTCAGTCAGTCAGTTAGTTAGTTAGTTAGTTAGTTAGTTAGCTAGTTAGCTAGTTTTTAGTTAGCTAGTTAGTTAGTTGGTTAGTTGGTTAGTTAGTTAGTCAGTCAGTTAATTAGTCAGTCAGTCAGTCAGTCAGTTAATTAGTCAGTCAGTCAGTCAGTCAGTTAATTAGTCAGTCGGTCAGTCAGTCAGTCAGTCAGTCAGTCAATTAATTAGTTAGTCAGTCAGTCAGACAGTCAGTCAGTCAGTCAGTCAGTCAGTCAGTTAGTTAGTTAGTTAGTTAGTTAGTTAGTTAGTTAGTTAGTTAGTTAGTTAGTTAGTTAGTTAGTTAGTTAGTTAGTTATTCGACAGATTATTCTATTTGCACATCGAACCATTCAGCCCATAAGTGCTCGTATCCCCTCTTTAGTACATCCCACAGTGTGTAGCGGCTAACGACACCAGTTCTGTGTTGGTTTGTTAATCTTCTGTGGGTTCCTGCATTGTGTTCTTGTTTGGACACACCTCTTTTAACTTGGTGTTCTCGCAGCCTGACTATGATTGTAAATTCAGTGTCATCACTTGATTCTAGCAAAAGACTTACTTCTCGTGGAGCATTCAGAATGTATGCAGTAGCCTTACCTGCAAGCCTGTCAGTCTGCTCATCTCCTTGTACAACCGCAAGCTCTGGCACGAAAATGAAACTAATCTTTGCAAGCCGAGACTGCCCCAGAGGCAGCAATCACTCTATACGGACCCACCCGATCTCTATCTTCCTAAGCATACTCATTGAGTCACTAAGGACACATCCCGGGTGAATGTTTGTGTCTCGAGACATGGTATTGCTTTACTTACTGCCATGACTTCCATAGTCAAGCTATTTGTGGTCAAGGCAAAGGCATCAGAATCTTCCTTCACAATTCTCCCACCAGCATGGGCCATATAGACCCATTTACTTCTCACTTGTCGAACGACCGACCCATCTTTGTAAATGACAGCATCACCCTCTAAAGAATTATCGAAGATCAAAGCCTGTACTTCCGCCTCCACAGCAACCGGATTTTCTTGTCTGCATCTTCTGTCTAGTCGGATGCAGACTGAGAAGGACGTACAGAAGTCTGTTGCCACTTGTACCCACTCCTGACCAGGTTCTAAGACCTCAAGTGAACACACCTGTTGAAGAATGTCTTCGGCTTGAACCCATGCACGACTTTCTTCTTTTTAACCTGCTGCCCTTTACCTTCTTAATCTCACTATGCAGTGGATGTTGTGTTTTCGTTGACTCTGGGGTAGGCACGTGCTTAGCAAATTTGTATTCTGTCTCCAATGGTTGGAAAATCAAGAAGGTAGCGTATCGCCCTGCACGCTGTATCTCTTGTTCATCTAAGAATGAAACGAATAGCTTTGTTCTGTATCCCTTCCATCATTTCGATCTGCTTCTGGATGAGAGTGAGAATCGCCATGGCTTACTCAAAGACAGAAAGGACCAGACCCTCGTAAAGAAGACATAAATGACGCTACTCACAGTTTGCAGCCGCCATCACCGCTTCGCAGCCAAGCCCCGCTTGGCCTTTGTTATCACGTGGTCTATGTGCTCAGTATAAGCGAGGCTTCGATCAAATACTCGCTTAAAAAGTCGCTTAAAAGTCGAAAGGGTCGACTTCATTGCACCGGGTTTTATCTCATATGGCTCTATCTCTTTCCGCAGCGCGGAAAGCGTCTCACAAAGCACGAACTCCGTAGCTCTAGCGACGACCCATAGGAGTCTCAGAAAAATTTAATTCGTGAACCTAAGGGCGCGGCCCGGAATCGAGCCCACAACCTTCCCGAGTTAAACGGCTTGACCACTTCGCCACAGAGACTCGATCAAATCGTATCCCCAGGCAATTCATTGCCTGCGTTCTTTCCACAGTATCTGAACACAGATTTACAGTTGGTGTTGGTGCATTGGCAATATGATTATTCAAAGAGAACCATGTTCCTGCTGCCTTCGTTGGGTTGACCATTACAGACCAAGTGCTCATGCGATTGAGTTATGTTTGTAGTTCTACAGCAACCCGTACTCTATCCTTACTCTGACGATACACTAACACATCGTCGGCATATGACAATGTCCTCCCCAGTCCTGTGATCTGCTCGCTGGTGATTCTCACAGTGTAGGCGATGAGCAGCACCCGAGATAATGGTGATCCCTATGGCAGGTCGGGATATATTGTTGTTGGTTCAGAAGTCCAACTGCCACATCTGAAAACTACTTTTCGTTGGAAGAGGGCAGTCTCGATCAAATTAATGCGGAATGGACTTAACTTGAGTTCAAGAAGCTGAAACATAAAAAAGGGTACTCTGTTGTACGAGTCCTCAAGATCAATCGACGTAGCACATGTTTCGATGCCTGAGTGGAGACCTTCATAGACACCATGGGCAAAATCTGCTGCGCTGGTCCAGGTTTCTCTGTTTGGAAGGTACCACACAAGGGTAGGTGGGGAAAACCCTTGCTTCTCTATCTGGCTTGATATACATAATTCTTTTTTTTTTTTAAATTAAATTCTCCAGCAGCTTGCCTATTGTATTTTGCATGGTTGCATAACCACATATGATGAGAGATCACAACAATTAAGCCTAAAGTGCATTGAGCAAAGACGAGATTCTCATCTCATCTATCTCGAGACTCCCTATGGTTAGATTTTTCTCCTAAACCTACGACTGGCCTAGCTAGCCGGCAGGAGATCTTCACACTGCTCGTAGAAAAATTAAGATGTATAAACGGACTGACACTCAGAACCCTTCACCATAAGATTCGAAGTACGACAAGTTTGTGTCCTGTCCCCTCTCTTGTTCATAACCTATACGGACAACATATGTAAAGAAACCAGCCAAACAGAGACCGCAAGATCATCACATTGCGAGAACACAGAAGAAGAACCATCTGCAAATTACACAATTAGAGAACCCCTGTTTGCGGATGACCAAGCACTAATAAAATCAGAATATGAATTACAAGACCACATGAATAGTTTAAACGAAATGTGTAGGGAACATAATATGAAAATTATCACAAGTAAAACAGAGGTAATGACTATAACTAAAGAAGAAAAATAAAATTAAAAAAACCTACCCATCCCGTTTACAACAAGCGCCAACAATCACCAACATACTGAAATTTAAAAGTATAGGAAAGAAAGGATTAGCACGAGGGTGAAGAAAAGGATACATTTACATCACCAACGTGGAATCGCGCAGATTCCTCAACCGGGTGGCAATATTCCTAAGATAGTATGAAAAGAGCTTCACCATTGGTCATACCGCCATAGCCCCAATCGTGGTAGGATAGGCTTTAAAATGGCGTGGCAAACCCACAAACAGTGTGTGTACTGAGACAAAGACCTAAAAGCCTTGACGAACCAACGTAACAGAAGAAGGACCACTGAGCTTGCCGGCATGGTAGCTTATGCAAACGTATCCTAATTATAAAATTATAATAGGAAAAGAGATGAAGCACCAGCCTATAAATGTGCAGCCAGCGAACTTGGAAAAACGAAACCAAGTTTGGGAACCCGAAATCTGTTCATGTTATAAGCGTGAAGAAGACACTCAAATTTGGTGAAGGTAAGAACATTATATATATATATATATATATATATATATATATATATATATATATATATATATATATATATATATATATATATATATATATATATATATATATATATATATATATATATATATATATATATATATATATAATATATATATATATGCCGGTCTCTCTGGCTGTGGGGTTACAACACTTTCTCTCTGTAATCCCGTTTATCACGCAGTCTCGCAGCGGAGCGAGAACTGAGGTGGTTCGACCTCCGCTCGTGACTTGCGGATACTGAGCCGGCCGCTCAGAAAGCAATGGCAAACTACTGAGCGTAATCTTGCCAAGAGATCAACAGACAGCTGAAAGATGCTGCTGTTGACAGCTAAGTCCTGTAAAAGGATACGCAAAACATTTATTTATATATATATATATATATAACGTTAGTCGTGATCCTTTCCCAAAAGCTGGTATGTGACGTGTTGTAAAAAACGTGGTTAGTCCTTAAGAACTTAATTCCAGAGAGACTAAAACACCTTATTCAGATGTCGGAGTTCATAGATACACTACACGAGGTAAAACCATTGTGGAGGTATTTTCTTCTAGTTATGTAGATTCTGTGAATGTAAAAGCATTAATCCTAGGTTGTACATTTCACTCCGTTAGCAGGTAAGTTAAATCAACTGTGATTTAGGAGTTTGTGATTACCTTAGGATTTATAAGATTTAGTTCAGTTGTACGGAACTATTTTACATGTGCAATCACATTTATAAGACTTATTGTAGTTTATAAGAGAAATAGTACACGAGCACATGATATGTTAAATAGTTCTTGATGTGTATCATAATCTTGTGTATTCGGTGGAAACATTCATGTATTGATTCCATTGTGATTTCATTGATATTAAATATGTGAAGTTACCACGTGTAAGTCACATAAGTATGCCTAATTTTCATCCAGATCAGTATGGTTGTGATTTCTATGGGTGATTGTGGAGTGAGTGAGGAGAAAATGCTAGTGATAACTCATACACTAATTAATAATTTAGTGCCCTCCTAAGCATGACACCACTCTGTAGACCATATAACACATGTTATAATCATGTGGTTTTGTGTTCTAACTTGTGGTGGATGAAACACTAATTAATAATTTGGTGCACTCCTAAACATGACACCCATCTGTATTTCATATCACTCACGGATGCTATTCTGCGCCTGGCTGAACTGGTCCTTACTCTCAACTCATTTGAGTTTAACGGCCAGTACTTCAATCAGATCAGCGGGGTTGCAATGGGTACTAAAATGGGCCCTAGCTATGCATGCCTTTTTATGGGCCACCTTGAGTACCAGATATGGCAACTCTACAACGGTAGAGTCCCGGAACTATACAGGCGATACATCGATGATGGTGTTGGTGTCACCTGTTTGCCACTGGCGGATCTCGAAACATTCATAGACTTCTTCTCCAACTTTCACCCCACTATCAAACTCACTTCCCATATTTCCTCGACGTCTGTCAACTTCTTAGACCTTACTGTTTCCATTGGAACCCATGGTCTCACCACGACGGTCTACTACAAACCGACTTACTCTCACGCCTTTCTACTCTACACCTCCTCTCACCCTCCGTCCTGTAAAGACGCAATTCCTTATTCTCAACTTCTGCACATTCGACGACTATGCCAAGATGATGAGGATTTTCGCCACAGGGCTCAGGAAATGTTGGACTTCTTCAGGCTCCGTGGCTATCCTGATCATGTCCTATCTTCAGCCTTCCGCCGGGCTCTACCCATTGGCCGCGCAGAGACCCTCACATCTGCACCTAAACAACAAAAACCTTCGACCGGTACTTTCTCTTACCTACCATCCGCACAATATTTCAGTCAAAAATATCCTGTTTCAACATCTATCTATCCTTCAAGCTGACACTACTACCAGCGTGATATTTTCAGAGAAACCACTAGTGGCTTACAGACGTGACCGCAACCTCAGAGATGTACTCGTCCATAATAGAGTACAGGGATCTCCACCTCCATCATCACAATTAGGAACTAAGGCTTGTCTGAGATCTCGTTGCAAGACCTGCCCATATATGATCCACACCCCAGTGGTGCGATTCCCTAAAGGCAGAGTACGCATCACAGAAGAATTTTCCTGCACCAGTCGCAACATAATTTACGCCATAGTATGCAAACGGTGTGATATGAAGTATATTGGTGAGTCGGGCCTCATGTTAGCCGACAGATTCCGCCAACATCTGATGGACATCAACACCAACGCCCCCAAGCCTGTCTCCACCCACTTCAACGGCGCAAACCATCAAGGTGCTTCTGATGTCCAGGTCACTGTCATCCAGTCCTGCTCCTCTGGTGTTCAACATCGCAAGAATACAGAAAACCGGCTCATATTCACTATGGGGTGCCTAACACCACACGGCCTCAACACCCAACATAGTTTCATCTAATCGTAGTCATTTCCCCTCCCCTTCCCACTCTGTTGCTTCCACACCCTCCTAGGTGTCACCCTCTTTCGGTCTCCAACCAGTCCTTTTCTCCACTAATATTATCCTCTACCCTGTCACCCTCGGCCCGATTCCGAGTGACCGAACCATCAGTTACCTGAGTATTTCACATCACCACTCTTGGCACTCCTGTCGTACGCAATCCAGCTCGCACCAGTAAGGTAATCACCAATCCCCCTACTAGTTAGCAACTACACTGTATATGCGGTCGGGTGTGCGTGCACATAGATACTAATTCATATGTGTACATGTGCATGTGCACTGATATGTATGTCTTTCTCTCTCTCTTTCTCTCTCTCTCTCAATAATCTTACACCAACCCTCTCTCTGTCTGCCCATCTCTCTATCTCTCTGTCCCCCTCTCTCTCCCTCTCTCGCTCTCTCAACAATCTTACTTCACTGTGCCTACCCATGCCATGTGTGGCGTGTCGTAGGCTCGTTTCCAATCTCTCTCTCTCTCTCTCTCTCTCTCTCTCTCTCTCTCTCTCTTCCATCGTGCTTCCATGTGCCTACCTATTCCAACTATATTACGGGTGGTCTAATATTGCACAGCCCCAAAGCCCCAATAACACAACCACTGGGGGAGGGAGGGGGGGGGGGTTATCCTCATATACGTTGTACAAAAATCAACCTTACTGGCTCTATTTCATAGGATACAGTATGAGTGAAGACTCGTATGTGTAGGCCGATCGACCCCACATACATCAGGTGGCGTGTCGTAGGCACTTTCTCTCTCTCTCAATCTCTCTCTCTCTCTCTCTCTCTCTCTCTCTCTCTCTCATCTTGCTTCTCTGTGCCTGCCTATTCTAACTATATTGCTGGTGGTCTGATCTCATACAAACCCAAAGACACTACCACAGGGCGGTTTGATCCTCAAATACGTTGTATAACAATCAACCTTACTGGTTCTATTTCATGGGGAACAGTATGAGTGAAGCCTCGTATTTGTAAACTGACCGACCCCGCATACATCAGGGGCGTGTCGTAGGCACTTTTCCTACTCTTTCTCTCTCTCTCTCTCTTTCTCTCTCTCTCTCTCTCTCTCTCTCTCTCTCTCTCTCTCTCTCTCTCTCTCTCTCTCTCTCTCTCTCTCTCTCTTCCATCTTGGTTCTCGGTGCCTACATATTCCAACTATATTGCTGGTGGTCTGATTTTAACACAACCACTGGGTGATTTGATCCTCAAATACGTTGTATAACAATCAACCTTACTGGCTCTATTTCATAGGGAACTGTATGAGTGAAGCCTCGTATTTATAGACCGACCGACTCCGCATTCATCGGGGGCGTGTCGTGGGCATTCTTCCAATCTCAATCTCTCTCTTCCACTCTCTCTCCCCCTCTCTCTCTCCCCCCCCCCCTCTCTCTCTCTCTCTCTCTCTCTCTCTCTCTCTCTCTCTCTCTCTCTTCCATCTTGCTTCTCGTTGCCTACATATTCCAACTATATTGCTGGTGGTCTGATTTTAACACAACCACTGGGTGATTTGATCCTTAAATACGTTGTACAACCATCAACCACACTGCCTCTATTTCATAGGGAACAGTATGAGTGAAACCTCGAATTTGTAGACCTACCCACTCCGCATACCTCATGTGGTATGTCACAGGCAGTTTTCCAACCTCTCTTATTTTATTTTATAGTTAATTTTTTACTCTCTCTCTCTCTCTCTCTCTCTCTCTGTCTCCCTCTCTGTCTCTGTCTCTGTCTCTCTCTCTCTCTGTCTCTCTCTCTCTCTCCTTACATCTTGCTTCTCTGTGCCTACCTACTTCACGTGTATTACCAGTGGTTGGATCATATACAGCCCTAATAACTCAAGCACTGAGCGAGTAGATCCTTGAATATGTTGTATAACAACCAACCATACTGACTGTCTCATAGAGTACAGTATGAGCGTTTTATGCTATATTCACTGGCACAGGAACGGAGCATAATGGGGACGACCCGTTGCTGTGAGCTTGGAACTACGACTAACTAACTAACTAACAGTATGAGTGGAACGTCGTACGTGTAGACCGACGTACTCCACATACCTCATGTGGTATATCACAGACACTTTCCCTCTCTCTCTCTCCCTCTCTCGCTCTCTCTCTCTCTCTCTCTCTCTCTCTCTCTCTCTCTCTCTCTCTTCTTACATGTACTTTGCACATGCCCACATACACAAGCATTTTGTCTGTTGAAGTGTGTCTATGTAGGTATGCGCGTTCACGCATATCAGTCCACCCAGACTTTAAGACTCGCCCCTATAAACAACACAATGGGGTCTTGGTTAGTACCACCCTCAGCCTTACCAGACCAGTCAACGTCCTCCTGCCCCGCCCCCTTCCTTCTATGTGCTCACTGAACCGTAACACCCGTCACCAGGTATCAGAATCCATCGGAGATTTTCTTAGTCATTTACAGATCCGTAAGGAGAGGTGAGTGCGAACGTTTTCTCCATTAACATTTTTATCAATTAAACATTTTTTTCAACCAACATTCTTTTCTATTAACATTTTTTTTTTTCAATTCTCATTTTCTCTTCATTGCTTCCACTTTTCCTTGCTTTAGTTCTTCTCGCCATGTCGTCACCTTCTGATGTAGTCACAGGATATCTCCTTGACTGTATGTTGTGTTTGTGAATGTGTTTGTTTGCTGATGAAGGCTAATCGCCGCAACGTTCTGTATGTGTCTTAACTCTGTTATGTAAAGCTGCACTACTTTGTGTCATTTTATATTGTTCTACCCATGTAGGACAGGTAACATAGATAATTTATCCTTGAACCTGAAAGGGGAAAATTAGAGCCAATATTCTGCTCAGACCTGGACCAGTTCAACATTAAGAACAATTAACAGAGATATTGTCATTGACTGCTTGTCGCAGGGTTTCACAAACCTGGAAGTGGAGAAACCGGAATGTATACAGTTCTTTTTTTTTTTTTCTTCAGATTACACATATGCCCGTAGAAGATGAGCAGTAAATGTAATAAAATGACAGATATATAGTTGGTGATATGGATGTTATATTTGGCACATCAATGATTTGAGTATAGTTATAGATATATACGTACATGACCTTTTTTGTATTGAACTGGATTGTGGTTTTTTTTTTAATGTAATGATCAACAACCCAATGTATGTTTATTAAATCATGAAATTGAGCTCATGTCATCTATTGAGTGTTTTTCTTGTTGTAGTTAAGTTGTTTAATTAAATCAAACCCTAGACAATAATTAATTAACTGAGAGAGGAGAGGCAAGGAACCACCAATAGGATATGGTTGTTTGTAAGGGAAAACTTCTCATTTGGTTTTCTAGAGGTATTCCTTGGTTCTCCGAGACTCTATTTATGGACTCAAGCAACTGAGACATTAAAGGTTAACTTAATTAGAACGGGCAGGATTACATTGAGAACGAGGAATTTGATTGTCCTCTATCTCTTTGGGGTTGACCCAACAAAGATATCCGACACAACTCTATGCTACCAATGTCAAATCTGGACAAGACAGAAAAAAAGAAAAGAAAAATCACAACAACAAAAATGAGATTCCTGTTAAGAATACTCAATGTATCAAGAAGACATAAGATCAGAAATGAAGAAATCAATACTAAAGTGGGGGTTATAGCAGCGCTAGATTTTATTGGATGGCGGCAAGTCAAATGGTTTGGCCATGCAAGTAGATTACTACCTACCAGTATACCACAGCAAACTACTGAGCGTAATCTTGCCATGAAATCAACATACAGCTGAAAGATGCTGACCAGATGGAAGAGGCCGACCACGTAAACGATGGATGCAGGGAATAACAGAGTCCATGGGAATATCGATACATGAATGCCCATAAGCGGGCACTCTCCTGCTGTTTATACTTCACCTCGACACCGCAGGGTACAAGAGGAACCTGATGAGATGAGATGATATGAGATGAGACGTAATCACATTTGATGAGAGATCACAACAATTGAGTCTAAAATGCACTGAGAAAAGACAAAGATAATGAGATTAAACCGAACAAATAACAACCCGATCTCCATTGGTGAAACCCCACTGCAAGAGGCAGAATCATAAACCTATTTGTGAAGCAATGAAGACATAAATGGGAGAACAGTAAGAGATCGTAAAGTACAAATACAAAAAAAAAATGTGTGGAAGGTAAAGGAAGTGAGACTTATTATTAACTTATTATTATTAACTTGCCACTGAGACTTATTATTATACAAATACAAAAAAAAATGTGTGGAAGGTAAAGGAAGTGAGACTTATTATTAACTCCAATGTTAACTAGCTAATACTGAATGGGTCAAATACAACCAAATAAAATACTAATACATTAAATAGACTCACTAATTGTTGTCTGCGCTGAATAGTTGGAATAAAACGGTATGACAGAATCTTCAATGTAGAGCTCATGGAGAGACATAAACAAATTTCTTTAAACCAAGAGGTCAGGAAATGCGGATGGCGCTGGATAGGGCACACGCAGAGAAAACCCGAGGACAATATAACTAGATACTCGGTTCTCGGGAATTCACGAGGTAAACAAAATAGCGGAGACCTAAAAATATTACAGAGAGAGATTTAAAATATTGGGAGGACGTGAAAGAGAGTTAGCAAAATATAGGACAGCTTGGTGTCGTTTGGTTTGAGAGTCTATGTCCCGTTGCAGGATAAAGTGAAGATAAAGAAGAAGTCACGATATAAGAAGTGGGCTGGACGATTACTTTCCTCTTCACTTTTCCTTCTCAAGTAACTATCAGGACATTCTGAACGATATTCTGTACCCATTTTTTAGGCTGGGTCATACCCAGAGAAGTAATGGTGGGACAAATTAATTTTGTCTCTGCTGAGGTTTGAATATGGACCACCGTCTTGGCAGGGAATCGTAACTGGTTTGATTAACTCTTAGTAAGTAAGTAAGCAAAGGAAGCTTTTACACGCATACATCACCCTACAACAATTTACGTAACAACCACCAAGTATTTCTCCTTGCGACCAACATTAAAATAACCAACTTTAAATTAATTTGAATTCACAATATGGACAGAGAGAATCATTATCAATCGACTTTAATTCGTCTAGATGGAATCTACATGTCGATTATTGAAATTCTGAAACATTAAGTGAATTCATATAGATCAAAACAGGCGGTTGAATAGAACGGCCCATTAGACATTTACGATGTTCGTGATGTTAGACAGGCATTGAAACGTATCGGTAAACTAGTCATTAAATATCAACACGACATCACAGATTGAAAGTTATGTTCCCGTGAACAGACAGCGGCAGAAGACATGTCATTGTAGACATTTGAGAATACAATAATGGCTGGGTGTGTGTAGGTTTTTGTGAACGCATTAATTTTATACATAACAAATGTTCAGGCTATACGACGAAGGGGTTACGAACGTAATTCGTAATTCTGCATACCGCGTTCGAAACCCAACTGCGGGCGATTTGGCAGCAAATAGGCTTGCGTTGGTTCCTTATAATGGCATGAATTCCGGTTGTTCAGAAAGCACTGGCAAAACTACTGAACGTAAACTTGACACGAAATCGCTAAACACCAAAAATGATGAGGTTGACTGCGACGTCCGGCAAAGGATATGCAGCTAACAACTAATGAACATGAAAATTAGCATCAGTAAAACGGAGATAATGAGTATAACCAAAGAAGAAAAAACAATAAAGATTCGTCTAAAATAACACCCCCTGAAACAAATAGCGAGTTAAGGTACTATAACAGGGTAGATGTTACGCCCCATAATTAGCAGGTGGTCGAGGCGTCCAATACGCGAGGTGCAAAAGATTTGCACTAAGAAGCGCAGTATTGATGACGTGGGTGTAAGGATTTTGCGTGGTATAACAAAAACCCAACGGCAGAACCTTACCATCAGAGCGGCAGATCGGACGCAGGTTATAATTGTTAATGAAGGGGACCATCTGGGAAGGATCAGAGCTTTAACGATGACATTTTATTCAAGGTAGAATATTTAATTGAAGGATGGGAACCTCTTTATGACCGATAATGCAGCGCCACGCATTCTCGCAAATTTTGTATGAAACCATAATCTGTACGACCATTTTTTGTACCTGTTAAAAGAATCAACTAAGTCAAATGAAGGAACCAACAATAAAAGAATTTCCAAACCCAACTCTGCCTGAACTCATTGTTTGATATTGAGCCACAAGTTCAAGTGGTTGATGCTTTGAATATTGTCCCTCTTTGTGAAGATGATACAGCGCTTCGTACAAACTACTAAGGTCCACTTATATGATCGTATGGCTACTGAAGAGCCTCTCGGTGGCGGCTAGGGCGTAATGTGCGCCGAAGCTGTTACAGTACTTAAAAGGTATAATATCAAATGGCAAATCAGAGGACGAGATTGAAAATAGATGCAATAAGGTAAACCAATTCATTGGATAAATGGCACCTATATTAAAGAGCACACACTCATCAATAGCTATTAAGAAAGCACTCTATTAAAAAAAATATTTCTACCAAATCTATGCTACCAGTGCCAAACTACATGGACAATGACAGAAAAAGATAAAAGAAACATCACAACAATAGAAATGAGATTCCTGAGAAGAGTACTCAATGAATCAAGAAGAGAGAGAGAAAATCAGAAATAAAGAAATCAAGATTAAAGTGGGGGTTATAGCAGAGCTAGAGTTTACCAGAAGGCAGCAAGTTAAATGGCTTGGCCATGTATCTAGATTGCCAGCTAATAGTATACCACAACAAGCAATGATGTAGAGACAAACGGAAGCAGAAGAAGAGGCCGGCCACGTAAACGACTGACTGAGGGAATAGCAGAGTCCATGGGAATCTCCATATATGAAGCCCATAAACGGGCACTCACCTGCTTTTTTAGCTTTACCTCGACACCGAAAAGGTCAAGAGGAACAAGATGTGATTAGATAAAAAGAGATGAGATGAAATGAGATGAGATGAGATGAGATGAACTAATGTACAAGATCCGTGCGGAGAGCAGGAACATCAAGTTTGTTTATGCTTTGATTTAATACATTCCGCTGAATGAGTGACTGCTTGTTGTTATTGTTGTTGTTGTTGTTGTTGTTGTTGTTGTTGTTGTTGTTGTTGTTGTTGTCGTCGTCGTCGTCGCCGTTGATGATGATGATGATGACGATGATGATGATGATGATGATGATGATGATGATGATGATGATGATGATGATGATGATGATGATGATGATGATGATGATGATGATGATGATGATGATGATGATGATGATGATGATGAAGCATAACCATTCTATTCGATACGGTGCACCAGTATTTTTTTTAAGTGCTGCCGCACCTCACGCAAGCCTTCTTTCGAACTTTATTCAGCAGAACTGAACTGTTTCGGAGAAACATTCTTCTGGCGTCTCACTTCCGCAGTTGGATTCTGCCCCCTGCCCTTCTGCGAACTGGATTACCCACCCATACCTAACTGGATCTATCATTGTTCCCCCTTTTTTCAGTTTATCCTGTACAAACCGACTGACCCACCCACCGACCGATCGACACACAGACAGACAGACTTACATATACAGACAGCCAAAATTCCCCCACCGGATTATTGTAGGTTTTCAAGAGATGGAGAGAGTCAGCGCTCCACAAAGCGAGCAAGAGAGAGAGAGAGAGAGAGAGAGAGAGAGAGAGAGAGAGAGAGAGAGAGAGAGAGAGAGAGAGAGAGAGAGAGAGAGATCAAACCTGTGATTCACTCACCTGTCTACTACATACATCAACTCCTCTACTCTGTCGGAAGAGGTCAATGCGGCCGAAGGGTTTACCTATGAGCTGACGGCAAGGTAGTGGGTTTATCCCACATACTTAAACGTTGACTTCTCGTCCAGAAAGCAATGACAAACCACTACATTTTACATCACCTAGAAAACCAACTTCGAGTTGACTGCAACGTTCTGAAAAGGGACATGCAATTTTTTTTAAATACTTTCCACTAAATATTTACTGAAATATGCTTCCAGTGTGTGTGTGTGTGTGTGTGTTTGTGTGTGTGTGTGACTGTGTGTCTATGTGTGTGTGTGTCCATGTTTGTGCGTGCGTGTGTGCTTGGTGTGTGTGTGTCTGTGTGCGTGTCTGTGTGTGTGTGCGTGTGTGTCTGTGTGTGTGCGTGCGTGTGTGTATGTGTGTGTGTGTGTGTAATTAGGTAGGAATAAAATAATAATTATTACTTTCGTAATCTTTGAATATATTAACCTTTATTGAATTTACATATGAACAACAAAGCTAGGAGATTTATATATCGGTTGACTTTGATCAAGAGAGGAAACAATCGGGGGTGTGGTGGGATGGGGATCTTGGGTGGCATTCTGACATGTTATTGTTTGTTTGTTTGTTTGTCTTTTGTTCTTTCTTTTTTTTTTTTTTTTTTGGGGGGGGGGGGGGGGCAAACTCTTTCGATAAAGGTTGCTGGAGGTCAGAATTGCCGAATCGATAAAAGCGATCGTTCTTAAACATCCGTTGTGCTAATGCCGATGTAGCAGGTTCAACCAATACACTGGTCAGTTGGACTAAGATGTTGACTTTCGTCCTTGACCTGGGGACACAAATTACAAGTACCTCTGAATTTGAGTGGTAATAGTGAGCGCTAAGAGAACGCTAATCCACACGCAAATATTAGTCCAGCGCACTAGAAATAGGAGCCTGTGTACGGAATACGCTTGTGGTCAAAGAGTAGATCAGAAACAAGCAATGACGATCAATGTAAAGAACCAACAATACTGACAGCAGCAGTTGAAGATGCCGTAGAACACATGAGAACAAATGGCAGATAACATCGGTGTCGAATAAACTACAAGTGTTGATGAAATGGTTGTACAAGTGATAGCAAAGCTGTAGAAAATTATTTATAACAGTGGAGAATATATATATATATAGCTGGTTGAATATCAAATGGATATCACAGCAATTCAAGAAATAAGGTGGCCAGGAGAGGGTACTTTAGAGCAAAATGGAATGATTATAATATATGGAGGAAACACCCAAAATAAACATGAATTAGGAACAGGATTTGTCATCAAAAAAGAGTTATGGGGGAACGTTTTAAACTTTAAAGCTTTTAATGACAGGATTAGTAAATTACGAATAAAAGGTAAATGGAAAAATATAACGATGATTAATGTACATGCACCTACTGAAGAGAAAGAAGATGATATTAAAGAAGACTTTTATAATGATCTGGAAGATGTCATAGAAGAAACCCCCAAACAGGACATCCTGATTGTGCTGGGAGACTTCAATGCAAAAATAGGTAGAGAGCAAACTAATAAAAAAGTGGCCGGTATGGAAAGCCTACATACAACTTCAAATGATAATGGATGGAGAGTCATCAACCTGGCAGAAGCCAAAGGACTGCAGATTAGCAGTACCAGACTACAAAGAAAGGATATACACAAACAAACTTGGAAATCATGTGACAAGAGAACCTATAATCAAATAGATCACATTTTAATTAACAACAGAAATGCATCAAACATACAGCAAGTCAGAAGTTATAGAGGAGCTGAGTGCCACAGTGACCATTTCCTCGTTGGAGCAAAATTTAAAATAAAACTTAAGAGAGCTTTCTATACTAAATTACAAAGATTACACCCAACATATAACAGAGAAAAACTACAAGACACTACAGTCAAAGAGAAATTTACAGATGAAATAAAATGTAAACTTGAAACTTTGCAAAACCCTTTGGAGGAAAGCGTTGACCAAACTTGGTTGAACATCAAGAATACAATTCAATCTACCGCAGAAGAATGTCTCGGTGTGTTAACCACGCATAGAAAGAACAGATGGTTCAATCAAAAATATGAAGAAGCAGTCACTAGGAAGAAGAATGCCAGACATGTATGGTTACATGACATCAATAACATCCAAAAGGAAGAGCATTATAGAAATGAATGTAAAGAGGCTACAAAAATAGTCAGACAGCAGAAGCGAGAATATATGAGTAATATAATCAAAGATATGGAAACTAATCACCAGAAAAATGAATCCAGAAAATTTTTTAAAGTACTGAAGTCAATGAAACGAGGGCACCAACAAAACACATATGGTTTAAAAGACAAAAATAGGAATATGATAAATACCAATGAGGAAATGTGCAACACATGGAAAGAATATTTTATTGAATTACTAAATTGTGAAGCTCCAAGTAACATTTTCCCACAGGAAGAGGTTCTAACATGCGAACCACAAATTGAAGAACCTACATTTGAAGAAATCCTATATGTAATCACACGACTTAAAAACAATAAGGCAACTGGGACTGATGGAATTGCTGCTGAATTTATAAAGGCAGGTGGCCATGCATTACATCTAAAGCTATACGAACTAATAATAAAAATCTGGAGGACAGAAGAATTACCCCATGACTGGAAAGAGTCATTATTGATACCTATCTTTAAGAAAGGAGACAAGTTCCAATGTGGAAATTATAGAGGAATATCACTACTGTCCACAAGCTATAAGATACTATCCGCAGTATTACTAAATAGACTAAAACCATATTCAGAAGACATATTAGGTGACTACCAGGCGGGTTTTAGATAAAACAGATCAACAATAGATCAGATATTTATCTTACGACAAATAGCCGAGAAACATTGGGAATATAAAAGAGATCTCCATAACATTGTTGTGGATTTTAAAAAGGCTTATGATAGTGTCCATAGGAATAGTCTATGGAATGTTATGCAGGAATTTGGAATACCAAGGAAGTTAATTAACATGACCAAACTATGCATGGAAGATACTTATAATATAGTAACATATAAAGGCAGGAAATCAGACCCCTTCCAAATAACATCTGGCTTGAAACAGGGTGATGCACTATCGCCGCTACTCTTCAATCTGGCTCTAGAGAAAGTTGTAAGGAAGGTAAAGGAGGAATGTGATATTGGAGGAACATCCAAGCTGCTTGGTTATGCAGATGATATAGATATTATAGGGCAAAGTGAACAAAAGACATTAGAAATATTGACTCACTTAAAGGAAAAAGCCCAACAGATGGGGCTGGTTATCAACCAAGATAAGACAGAATATATGGTAATTTCAAGAGACGGAATGGCTAAAAACTCTGGCCACATACAAATAGATAATATGACCATTAAAAGAACGGAAACATACAAATACCTGGGTACAATCTTCAACTGCTCCAACATCATAAGGGAAGAAATACAAACTAGAATCAACTCTGGAAATAAGATATACTATGCACTACAACATCTACTAAAATCAAAGGCGCTATCTCGTAACACCAAAATCACAATATACAAAACACTGATCAGACCAGTTGTGCTGTATGGCTCTGAAACCTGGAGTACAACGAAAGGAGACGAAGCCTTGTTACAAACCTTTGAGAACAAAATTTTAAGACGCATCTTTGGACCCATTAGGGATACACAAAGTGGAGAGTGGAAAAGAAGAAGTAACAAAGACATTTATGATTTGTTTAAGTCCCCGCTAATCACTGGTATCATGAAGGCTAATAGACTACAATGGCTGGGGCATATAGAAAGAATGGAAGATAATAGGGAAACAAAACTCGCTTACACTCAGGAAATAAATGACCGTAGACCCCGAGGTAGACCAAGAAGGCGGTGGAGAGATAATATACATACAGACCTACAAGCACTTGGAATCAACGACTGGCAAGAGAAGGTCCACCAGAGAGACGAATGGAGACAGATTGTATTTGCAGCAAAGAACCTCAATGGCTCGGAACGCTGAAGAAGAAGAAGAATATATATATATATATATATATATATATATATATATATATATATATATATATATATATATATATATATATATATATATATATAAGCCGCCCTCCCTGGCCTAAACGTTAAACGACTTTCTCCGCAATCCCGTTTATCCACGTGGGGTAACGCAGCGCGCGAGAACTGGTATCGATTTTCGCAGCGTTGGGACTTAAGAAATAAGTGAGACGGCCGCTCAGAAAGCGATGGCAAACTACTGAGTGTAATCTTGCCAAGAAATCAACAACAGCGGTAAAATGCTGGTGTTGACAGCGATGTCCTGTAAAGGATATGCGAAACTATATATATATATATTCATACATCCAATGAAATCTAATGCAACAGATTGTGGATAATGTCGGACAATTAGTTTAATGAGTCATGCGACTAAAATCCAAATGGTGCTTTCCGTTGATTTTCATAATATTATGAGGGAATGCAGTTCGAGAAGCAATGGTAAACTACTGAACATAAAAATTACTTAGCCAATGACATAAAGCCAACATATGCTGGGGTTCATTGCGATTTTTTTTATAGGTTATGCAGCTAACTTGTTTGTTTTTTCTTTTAATTTCAGAATTAAGTGAATGGATAATGCCGCTCTGAAAGTCACAATAGTCGGGACACTGAAAATGGACCAGGGGGATATAACAATCAGCGCTGGGGCCGAGTTAGTGCAATGGCCATCAGGCTTACCCTTCGGCCCGGCGGTCATGTGTTCGAACCCTATTGAGCCGGGGATCTGCTCCTAGGTCAACCCAGCCTAAACTGGGCACGATGAAATGTTCTGGGAAGTAAAGACACCGTTTTGATATTGACCACATGACCTATCGACTGTTGACAGATCTATAAGAAATATGGGCTATCAGTATAAGTCCTCCATTATTCGAGTAAAAATGTCCTATACTTACTTACTGTCATGAAAGCTGTCATCTACTGCCTATAGTGCGGTGTAGGACATATGAGTGTGGGGGGCTGGGAGGGGGGGGGGTTAGGTAGGGCGTTCTTGAACCTGGGGAATTAAAGCCGCCTGGCTAGTGCAGTCGATGCGAACTGCGCAGGTTAGGGTTTTGTTTTTGTTTTTTTTCTCCCAACAGAAAAGAACTCCACACTTTACCGATGATTTGAACCCAGGTTGACTGAAGGAGAAACCAGTATTCTTGGCCACTCGACTTACTTACTATATACCCAATAAACATCATGGCGTGCAAATAGCTCCTTTACTTTTTTCTAGTACAATAAATAAGTACTTTCCTTACACAGGGTGTTTGTAAAGTCTCACTGCACTTTGTATGTAGCACAACTTTGAAATATGAAGTGCATGACGCAATAATAATGTTTGCCCCACAGCCCATCGTGAAGCTATATGCAGCGAATGTCTGTCGTCCGTTGGAGTTAAATGTAAAGACAATGCCTGATGCTGACTGCAATTGTGATCATATATCACTATGTGGACTAATAAAAGTAAGACTGAAGTGCAACGAAAAGTGGTTAAGAACATGAGACTTAATAAAGGGGTTTTGAAGGTAGATAAAGAAATTCAAGAACAATACAGAGTGACTGTGAAAATAGGTACAATGCAATAGCTAAAATACAGAGTATAAATGAACAATGGGAAAATTTAAGGGACTCCATTCATCAAACGAGCTAAGATAAATGAATGACTGAAGAAATCTTAAAGGTGATGGCCAAAAGAAAACAGAGTAAACATGACAAACAAGAAAATGCTAAGATAAATAAAGAAATAAGAGATAAATATTTGAAGGCAAAAGGTTAAACGAACAGTGCGAGAAAATTGAATTAAATTCTATTAAAGATTTTTAAAAAAAAAATTTGCACCGACAAATCAGTGAGCTCACAAGAAGAAAAATAAGAACAAATGCAGGTTGTTTAAAATCAAAACCAGGAAAGATATTATTGGAGGAAGATGCTATAATGAAGAGGTGGAATGAGTATATAAGAGAATTATATAATGGAGAAAGGGAAGAATTAACAGAAGAAAGTAACTTAGAAGGTCTACCTATTCTGAAAGAAGAAGTTGCTGACGCTATTAATCATATGAAGAAAGGAAAAACAGCTGGGCCAGATAGATGGAAGCACACTAGAAGAATTAGCAGTACTATGATAATTTAGAGTAGATATGTTAACCAAAATGTTGAATGATATTTACAGTAGTGGATATATACCGATTTAAGTGCTGAAATCAGTATTTATAGCTATACCAAAAAGACCATGAGCAATTGAATGCGAAGATGTTAGTACAGTTGACCTCATAAACCATGTCACTTAGCTTCTACTCAGAATTATAATGAGAAGAACAAGAAAGAAAATAAAATGGATACTGGTTAAGAATAGTATGGATTCGTAGACGGAAAGGGTACAAACAATGCAATATAAACGTGACGAACACTAATAGAAAGATGAATAAAGAAACAGAAAGACATATTTTTCTGCTTCATAGATTATACAAAGGCATTTGATAAAGTAAAACATGACGAACTGACTAAAATGTTAGAAGATATTAACATTGATGGGAAGGATCTCAGAATAATAAAGAATATTTACTGGAACCAAGTAGCAGAAATTAAGATGGGAAATAAAGAGGGCATTTGTGAACAAATAAAGCTAAGAGTACGACAGGGATGTGTCCTGTCACAGGATCTCTTCTCCCTCTATAGCGAAGTAATAATGAGAGAGATCAAAGAGAAGCCAGGAATACTAATCGGAGGATATAATATAAACAATATCCCCGGGAAGGTTAACCTGGTCAACAAATGCCCGCAGAAGTCGGATGTGTCGGCCTAACGGCGCAAGAACGCAGCTCTGCTGTAAACAGGCACAACGCAATCACATCCGAAAAAAAAACTCCGGATGAACGAAGAAGAAGATATAAACAATATACGCTATGCAGATGACACAGCTTTGGTTGCGGATAATACTACAGATCTACAACAATTGTTGGATATTGTAGTAACAGAGAGTGCAAGCAAAGGACTCCTTGAATATCAAGAAAACAGTAATAATGCTGATATCAAAGAAACAGGTAACGCCGAAATGTGAAATAGAGTTAGAAGGGAAAATTCTTCACCAGGTTGATAGTTTTAAATACCTAGGGGCATTTATAACATCAGATGCAAGATGCACAGCAGAGATTCATAGCAGAATAGGGTAAACCAAGGCTGCATTTTGGAAAATGAAGAGTATCTTAAGCAGCAAATCACTATCAGTGAATTAAGAAAGAGAGTATATAGAACCTGTATTGCTGTATGACAGTCAATCTTGGAATGTAAATGAACAAATTAGGAAGAACTTGGAAGCAACAGAGATGTGGTTCCTAAGATTAATGTTGCGAATTCCTTGGACTGCCAAAGTAACTAACAACGACTGCCTAAAAGAGGCTAATGAAACTAGAACATTATATACAACAATAAGAAAGAGACAAATAGCTTTCTTCGGTCATGTGATGAGAAGAGAGGCATTGAAGAACACCATGACAACTAGAAAGATCGAGGGGAAGAGAGGGAAGGGTAGACAAAGAGAAATGATGCTGGTTGGATTGAGACGGTGGCACGGAGGAATATCATCAGCTGAGTTTATCCACAAAACCAAAGATCGAGATCTGTGGAAAGTCATGTACGCCTATGCCGGCCGGCATGACACTTGATGACGATGACGATGATTAAAATTACGAAACAACAGTAAAACATTACAACAGAAAATAATACTAAAACATGTTTACAACGCATTACATCGCAATAGTAAATCGTGTATAGAGATTTTAAAACAGAACAGTACCATATATTTAAAACACAAGAGTAAAACTATTTAAAACGCAAAATAGGATTCAAGATGTTTAACACACACAATAACAGTTAGACATTTAAAAACACAAAAACTAAAGTAAAACATATTTAAACACAACATCAGTAACACCTATTTAAATAAAAAGCAACAGTAACACATATTTAAACACAAAACAAAAGGCAACATATTTCAAACACAAGATAACAGTAAACATTAAACAACAACAACAACAACAACAACAAATTAATCGAGGAATCCAAAGATTGAAACAGAAAAAGTAACCACGATATGCAAACAACACAATAGTAAAATATCTTTTTACACAAAACACCAGTAAGACGTTTACAAACACAAAACAACAGTAAGACATTTACAAACACACATATACAGTAAAACATTTACAGACACACAAAAACAGTAAGACATTTACAGACACACAAAAACAGTAAGACATTCACAGAGACACAAACAACAGTAAGACATTTACAGACACACAAACAACAGTAAGACATTTACAGAAACAGAAAAACATTAAGACATTTACAAACACAAAACAACAGTAAGACATTTACAGACACACAAACAACAGTAAGACATTTACAAACACACACAAAACAGTAAGACATTTACAGACACACACAAACAGTAAGACATTTACAGACACACAAAAAACAGTAAGACATTTACAGACACACAAAAAACATTAAGACATTTACAGACACACACAAAATAGTAAGACATTTACAGACACACAAAAAACAGTAAGACATTTACAGACACACACAAAAAACAGTAAGACATTTACAGACACACACAAAACAGTAAGACATTTACAGACACACAAAAACAGTAAGACATTTACAGACACACACAAAACATTAAGACATTTACAGACACACAAAAAACAGTAAGACATTTACAGACACACAAAAACAGTATGACATTTACAAACACACACAAACAGTAAGACATTTACAGACACACACAAAACAGTAAGACATTTACAGACACACACAAAACATTAAGACATTTACAAACACACAAAAAACAGTAAGACATTTACAGACACACACAAAAAACAGTAAGACATTTACAGACACACAAAAAACAGTAGGACATTTACAGACACACAAAAAACAGTAAGACATTTACAGACACACACAAAACATTAAGACATTTACAGACACACACAAAACAGTAAGACATTTACAGACACACAAAAAACAGTAAGACATTTACAGACACACACAAAACAGTAAGACATTTACAAACACACACAAACAGTAAGACATTTACAGACACACAAAAAACAGTAAGACATTTACAGACACACAAAAAACATTAAGACATTTACAAACACACAAAAACAGTAAGACATTTACAGACACACACAAACAGTAAGACATTTACAGACACACAAAAAACAGTAAGACATTTACAAACACACAAAAAACAGTAAGACATTTACAGACACAGAAAAAACATTAAGACATTTACAAACACACACAAACAGTAAGACATTTACAGACACACACAAACAGTAAGACATTTACAGACACATAAAAAACAGTAAGACATTTACAAAAACACACAAACAGTAAGACATTTACAGACACACACAAAACAGTAAGACATTTACAGACACACAAACAACAGTAAGACATTTACAGACACACACAAACAGTAAGACATTTACAGACACACACAAACAGTAAGACATTTACAGACACACACAAACAGTAAGACATTTACAGACACATAAAAAACAGTAAGACATTTACAAAAACACAAAAACAGTAAGACATTTACAGACACACACAAAACAGTAAGACATTTACAGACACACAAAAAACAGTAAGACATTTACAAACACACACAAACAGTAAGACATTTACAGACACACAAAAACAGTAAGACATTTACAAACACACACAAACAGTAAGACATTTACAGACACACAAACAACAGTAAGACATTTACAGACACACACAAACAGTAAGACATTTACAGACACACACAAACAGTAAGACATTTACAGACACACACAAACAGTAAGACATTTACAGACACACACAAAACAGTAAGACATTTACAAACACACACAAACAGTAAGACATTTACAAACACACACAAACAGTAAGACATTTACAGACACACAAACAACAGTGAGACATTTACAAACACACACAAACAGTAAGACATTTACAAACACACACAAACAGTAAGACATTTACAGACACACAAACGACAGTAAGACATTTACAAACACAAAACAGTAAGACATTTACAGACACACAAAAAACATTAAGACATTTACAGACACACACAAACAGTAAGACATTTACAGACACACACAAACAGTAAGACATTTACAGACACACAAAAAACATTAAGACATTTACAGACACAAAACAACAGTAAGACATTTACAGACACAGAAAAACAATAAGACATTTACAAACACAAAACAACAGTAAGACATTTGCAAACACAAACAACATTAAGACATTTGCAACCACAACCAACATTAAGACATTTGCAAACACGACACAACAGTGAGACATTTACAAACATAAAACTAGCGTTCAGGATAGTTGAAAGACAATTTATTAAAACACATTGTAATCAACATATCAACGAAATCTAAGACAAAAACACAAGTGACACTAGTGGTAATACATGAGATGTCTTGTTGTCTTACCTCGAAGTACACTTGTTCCTGCAGTTTGTCGCCGCCGTCAATTGGAGGTGACAGTTAGGCACCTGGGTTTCAATGTGTATTTTGTCTAGTGTGTCCTCTTAGTCTCTAAATCCTTCTTCTGCTTCTTAAAAGTCTTAAAATTCGAGAGGATCGACTTCATTGCCCCGGGTTTTATCCCATACGGCTCGGTCTCTTTCCACAAGACGCCCTGCCGAAAGCGTCTCACAAGGCACAAACTCCGTAGCTCCAGCGATGACCCCCAGGAGTATCCGAGAAAAATTCACTCGTGAACCGAAAGACTTAGTCCGCAATGGAACCCACAACTTTCGGAGCGTGAGGAAAACGGTTTGACCACTTCGCCACGGAGACTCCCGAAAGTTATCGACCGGGATAACGGTCGAAAATAGAGCTTCTGCTTCTATGAGAGCTAAACAAAAGAAGTGTATTTATTAATGAACTGTCTTAGTGACCTCAAGGAGTTCCCCAATTGAGATTTACGGTGATTGGGGGGAGGGGGGGAGGGGGGGGAGGGAGTAACCAGATCCACGAACGTAAAACACTCGTAATGTTGTTTATGGACAATTTGCTCACATACTTTTCACAATATGCTTATAGAGAATGAGAACCTTAAGTGTATTAGAAGAGTAATTAAACCATTAACTACCATGAGCTACTTGTAGCACAAAGCTGCATGCGGTTGGGGGGAAACAAGTTAGTTGCATATCCTTTACAGAACGGCGAAGTCAAATCCAGCATTTATTTTATGGCGGTTTGTGGTTTCTTGGCAAGTTTACGTTCAGTAGTTTGTCATTCGTGGCTTAAAGGTTATGACTTTTCTCCGTAATCTCGTATACTCTCGTGGGTTAACGTGATGACAGGTAAGAATCAGCGGTGGTTCGAATCGCATCGGTAACTTACAGGGTATGTGAGCCGGCCGCTCAGAAAGCAATGGCAAACTACTGAGCGTAATCTTGCCAAGAAATCAACATACAGCTGAAAGATGCTGGTGTTGACAGCAATGTCCTGTAAAGGATATGCAAAACAAAATAAAAAAGTTTGCCATTGCTTTCTGAACGACCGGTACTCACACCATATTATGAAAATCAGAGCGACAAGGGTTAAAGCAAAGTAACTCGTTTATATCTGGAGGTGACATGTTCGAATCCAGGTGGGTAACTATAACTTTCAATTTGTATGTTGTCTAGTGTGTCCTCTAGTCTCTATGTTTGTTTCCCTACTTTTATGAGGACGAAACAATACATGTGTATGTGTTTATGAACTGTCTTAGTGGCCTCAAAGGATTCCCCAATTGATAAATTGAGATTGATGTGTAATACAACATTGGAACCGACTAATCATTTCTCTTGTTTAAATGTTCTTTAACATACTGGACACAGCATTACGGTCCGATGTGTTTGTGTGTTTGTTATTTGACCTATGCTGGTTTATTATAACATTCTGATACCTCTGGTGCCATTTCAAAGGTTAGATACGAATTCTGTCCATATTCCATCGTTGTGGGTTCAAGCGGTTGTTAGACCAGGCTATTGAAGACACCTTCCATGGCGTTTAGTTGGTCATGCCTCGCGGTACTCTTGTTCCTACAGCGAAGCGCTGTAGTCATTTGGAGGTGACAGGTACGAATTCCTGTCGGTAACTAAAGGTTTCAATTTTTATGTTGTTTAGTTCTCTAGTCTCAATTTCTTTCAACTATTTCTATTAGCGCCAAACAATACATGTGTATTTATTTATGCCGCTGCCACGCATTTCTGAACATGCAGTTCACGCTACAAACAACGGACAGATGTCAAAGCACTCCACACGAAATACACAGTTCACAGTGTCGCTCCACGCACCCAACTCAATAGCAGGCCGACGGAGCATGATTTATAGCAAGTGTTCAGATGAACAGTTGTTTTGTATAGAATTAATCAACAATTGAAAAATGTGTGATTGCAGTAATTGCTGAAAGTGTGAAATGTTGTTTGGTGTAGAATTAACCAACAAATCACGAGTGCATGGGTTGTCCAAATTGCGAAATGTTATTTTGTTTAGAACGAGCCAGCAAATTTGTGATTCTGTCATTACTGCCATTACAGTCATTACTGCCTATAGTACTTTGGGTGTAGGAAGAGGGAGGAGGGAGGGGGCATGAGCCTGAGGAAGTACTTTGGGTGTAGGAAGAGGGAGGAGGGAGGGGGCATGAGCCTGAGGAAGTACTTTGGGTGTAGGAAGAGGGAGGAGGGAGGGGGCATGAGCCTGGGGAAGTACTTTGGGTGTAGGAAGAGGGAGGAGGGAGGGGGCATGAACCTGAGGAAGTACTTTGGGTGTAGGAAGAGGGAGGAGGGAGGGGGCATGAGCCTGAGGAAGTACTTTGGGTGTAGGAAGAGGGAGGAGGGAGGGGGCATGAACCTGAGGAAGTACTTTGGGTGTAGGAAGAGGGAGGAGGGAGGGGGCATGAGCCTGAGGAAGTACTTTGGGTGTAGGAAGAGGGAGGAGGGAGGGGGCATGAGCCTGAGGAAGTACTTTGGGTGTAGGAAGAGGGAGGAGGGAGGGGGCATGAGCCTGAGGAAGTACTTTGGGTGTAGGAAGAGGGAGGAGGGAGGGGGCATGAACCTGGGGAATTAAGGCCGCCTGGCTAGTACAGTCGCCGGGAACTGTGCATGATACGGTTTTAATTTTTGTAGTTAAATGTTACATATCATTTTTGTAGTTAAATGTTTTTTTGCATATCCCTTACAGGACGTTGCAGTCAACACCATCATTTTTCAGCTGCTGTTGATGTACTAGGCAAGATTACGCTGAGTAGTTTGCCGTTGCTTCCTGAGCGACCGGCTCACATAGCTCTATGTTACCAGCGGCGGGAAACGCTACCAGGTTACTTTACTCACGAGAATGTACGGGAATATGGAGAAAGACGTTAACTCCTAGGCCAGGGAGAGGGCTAGTTAAATGTTACAAATAATGTTTGTAGTTAAATGTTACATATCATTTTTGTTGTTAAATGTTACATATAATTGTTGTAGTTAAATGTTACACATTATTTGTGTAGAGTTCTATGGATACGGCGCTGTTACTTAGGGGATGGTGAAAGTACGCTTAACAATAATTACCCAACACACCGAGGCCAGGGTTAGACATCAGTCGTGGTCAACTTGGAAGCAGGTCGCTTTGCGTTGATTTCCATGATATGAGGCTTCGGTCGTTCAGAAGGTAATGGCAAACTGACTGACCTAGTGACTGACTGACTGACTGACCTAGTGACTGACTGACTGACTGACTGACTGGCAAATTGCCGTCTTGACCGATGATAATTTGTAACATGGAGTTATACCTCCCCATAACACAAACCTGGGTTGAATTAATGGACCATGTGTTGCCCATGCAGCATGATCCCTCTCTCAACCTGCCTAGTTTACTCCAGAGGAAAGGCAACACCAATACATCTGGAACAAGACAAGCTGCAGAAGCTGCCGGATCAGCAAACCAATGCTTTAACTGTCCACCTGTCGGAGCTTCCATCCTAGACCAGTTGCCGATCAGGGCTTAGGACCTGGTCTGCCCTGCCATGACATTTAGTCTTCGGGTTGCATTTCCTAGCACTAAGGTAAGGCTTGTGTCCTCCCTGTTGCACTCCTCCGCCCGAATCCGTTGGCACAATGTGGTGTGACGCGTTTGGTAAGCGTCACCCAAAATTCGGTGCTAACAGAAAGCAGGCAGTACTGTCTACTGTCTTACGGTAGCTTAGTCATATCTGACTACGACCAGACAGTTAATGGCACACTGCTGAACTATAATTGTCTAGTAAATCTCAAACAGAAAATAAATGCTGGGGTTAATTGCAATGTTCTGTATAGGACATGTAACTAATTTGCACTGAAACAATAGCGTTGAATAGTTAATTTTTTCGTGGAACATGGGATTGGCCTTATGACAAGAGCCTCGCGTAGTGGAACGGGGCATTACTGTAAAACAAGTTTGTTAGCGAGAAATCATTAGATTTTCACCAAAACATCAAAGAAATGTCGCCACTTTCCATGATTTAAGTGTTTCTTTTGGACCTATCAAAGACATATTCCTTGGGTGGGGGTGAATATAAGACGGCAGGAAAAATTTCATAACGATGCAATAGACAGTTTTCAAAATAATTGATCGTGAATGAAGGCATTCTTTTCTGGACATACTATAGCTCACAAATCGCATCTTGTCTCGGAAAATGAAATGACTGGTAGTAATAAACTTGGCAGTGGCTTATGAAGCCTAGTACATGACAGGAAAGTGTGCTTTCTGGTAGAAGAGATAAAGGTCGCACAACACAACGATGGATACACGACATTATAGACACTCTGGGCGTGGACAGGGATGAGGCTGGGAAACTGTGAAAAGATGGAGAGTCTTCCCTACGGGAGCCACGCTGAGAACGGTGTTCTGCAAGCTCCTGCTGTATGCCGATGTCTAGAATCAATCAAGAGAATTGACAATGTATTATTGTTACAGAAAATGCATATTTCCCGTGGCAGCATATGAATGTGAGTCATTGATAATTTCGCAATGACTAAAGACAGAAATTGGGAATTTAGAGCTCAAGCATTGCACACAAATTCTTAGAATATCGTGAGTTGAGAAGAAGAGAAATACTGGAAATCTACAAGAAGAGAACACTGAATGAAGAAAGCTGGCTCTTAAACAGTATCAGGTCTCTGAAACTGAAATACAGAGGCTCTAGAATAGCTGTAAATGAAAAGAAAGTTGATGAAAGAAATTAAAAAAGAGGCAAGTGAAATATTTCGGCCAAGTTAAAAGACACATCCGGTCTCCCTGGCATAGGAGTTAACGTTTTTATCCGTAATCCCGTATATTCTCATGAGTGACTAACCTGTGCAAGAATCGGTAGCGGTTCCCGCCTTGGTAACTTAGGGGTATGTGAGCCGGTCGCTCAGAAAGCAATGGCAAACTACTGAACGTAATCTTGACTAGTACATCAACAGCAGCTGAAAAATGCTGATGTTGACTGCAACGTCATGTAAGGGATATGCAAAGAAAAGAAAATACATATATATAAAAACAATACTAGAGGGCAAGGTTGAGGTCAAGCGAGCAAGAGTTAGACAACGATACAAGTGGGAAGATAACATCAAGAGGTGGACGAACATCAGTCTGACAGAATTTACAGTCAATGCGAAAGACAGACAGTGTTGGAGATCAATTGCAGCCAACTTTCATTGTGGAGACGGCACCTGATTGATTGAATGATTAAAATTCACAATGTCTTGGAGCCACGATCTGCAACGGGTCTGCTACGGGATGATGACTATCAATAAAGTTGATTTATGTGGTTGTTTCGGGGTTTGAGGTTTAAAGATTCAGCACAACCCACTACTGGCAACGCTGATCGTATTCCGACACGAACCTTGGGCCTTGTCCACTTCAGACTGGAAGCACTAGACTCGAGTTTCGCTCGCTTTCGCTATATCATTAAAGTGTTCAGTGCACATTTAGTTGTTTTGTGAATTAAATGAGTGTAGATAAATAACATACGGCGTCTGGTTGTACTAATTGTTGACCCTGCAGTAAACTGCAAATAACTGGCACCATGTCGTCTTCACAGACAATAGTTCTTCGGGGCCGACCCCGAGAACTTTACCCATTTTTATCTCACCAGAAAAGATGTCCTTTGGTATTCTACCATCATCCATCCTCCTAACATGTCCTATCCATCTAAGTCTACGAAGACTGAGCATGGAACAAACCGTCACACAACCTGATCTTTCCAATACTTCGGTACTTGTGATTTTGTCTTGCCACTTAATACCAAGTATTCTTTGCAGACACTGCATATAAAGCTGTTTAAATGTTTCTCTTGGTGTGAGTAAGTTGACCAGGTTCACTGCCATAAAGAAGCGTACTAAACTTTTGTTTTGGCAGCAATCTTTATGTTCTCCCAGATTCTTTTTTGTTAACTGTTTTGTTGTTGCTGCCTTACCAATCCTGATGTATATTTCCTGATCTTTCCCCCCCCCCCTTTTATGTTGCATATCCCTTGCAGGACGTTGCAGTCAACGCCAGGATTTTTCAGCTGCTGTTGATGTACTAGGCAAATTTAACGTTCAGTGGTTTGCCATTGATTTCTGAACGACCGGCTCCCATACCACCACGTTAGAACACAACGCGACACGGTCCGCTGCACAAATCGGTCGCAGATGGGTTTCGAACGCCTGATCTAGGGATAATTTATTGTTTAGCTCTGTTCCTAGATATGTGAAATGGTCAACTATCTCCAACTCGGCGTCGTCAATAAAGATTGATGGTATCCCATTTGTACCTACTGTCATAAACTGTGTCTTCTTTTTGCTAATTGTTAAACCAAGTTCATAACAACCATTGGAGAATGTAGATAGCAGGCATTGTAATTCTTCCTCAGAGTGGATCCTAATTGCAGCATTATCTGCAAAAAGGAACTTTATGATCAGTACTCTCCTAATTTTGGTCTTGGCCTTCAATCGCTGAGCATTGTAGAGGTCGCCATCTGAGCGTGAATGAATGTATATACCACCATCCTGATTATTCCTGATCATTAAAGCATATTGCAAATATAATTCGTTGAACCCGTGCAACTTCGAGAGAACATACATACACTCTGGTAGTGTATTTTACAACTGGCCCAAAACAAAACATGTTAACTGTTCTCTTTTGTTAACTGCATGCAGCTTTCAACCAGCTCATAGACTCATTACCTAACCTGGCGAGAAGTATACACTCAAGTTATACAGATGTTGTTGTCAGCGTAATTAGAAATAAAATATTCGAAAACAATATGACAACTCGACTAATTACAGTAGGATTTAAAAAGAAAAACGAAACAACCCGACATGTTTACAGTATCGTGCCGGGATTCGACAGGCCAACCGCCCGCGTCCAATGGTAGCTCATCCTGACTATGAATCACAACGCGAACTGTAAAATCGACATGCTGACGCCCTCCTCCAAAGGTGGCGATCGAAGACACCGCCTATGATTGGCTGGGCGGCTTGTTAGAATCCCTTCACAACCATAAGGGCCTGTCACCAGTCAGGCCATCAGAAGGCGTGGCTTAGGCGACATCTTGCAAACCATTAAACCATTCTTCGCTTGGCTGTCAACTCCCTTTTGAGGGAAGAAGAAAAATAAAGCGAGGAAAACCTGTCGGCCGTTGGAACATTAGACTGATTGTAGAGTTCTTTATCCTGGATCACACCTCCACTACCACCGATAAAATGACCGGAATTAAAACCCATTTGAACTCAACCACCAGGAAGGTTGTGTTTTTGTTGGCCAATTACACTCCATACTGCTACAACGGATGCTAAACCGGTAAGGATTCGCCTTTAGGTAAGGTAAGCATACATTAATACATCTTACATATGATTATTTATACTGTATAGTTACTGAATCAAAACAATCCAGTTTTGCAGGTTAAGTTCAAATCCCCAACGCAAGTCAAATATATCCAGTTATCTTGTTCAAGGTGACTGGCTCAGAGGGTGAGTTGCTCCGACGTTTAATGTCTACAAGCGAATTCATTAACTGCTATGAATATCAAGCAGCCATTGTTGTTTTCACAGGATGTTGATTAAGAAAAATAAAAAAGAGTTAGCGTCCCTGGATTTCTACATTTGGTATTCAACTTTAGTCTGTGATTTCTTCTTTAATCTGTATAGTTTCCATTGTTTAATCGGTATGGTTTCCATTGTTTAAACGATTCTGTCATCAATGAATTGCTAATGTTTGTGTTTAACTGATTCTATTCTGGAATTAGAAGATGGCATGTTTTGGCACGAATGTTTTACTTCTTTGCTCCATGTATAATTCAGCGGTAGTTGCCAGCATGAAAAACCTATCAAAGTTTATTGAAAGTTATTGTTTGCGGCTATAGGCACTGAGTTACTTTAGTATGTTACTAGAAGAGAAAAGAATACCTTCATTTCACAGACAATCTGAGAAGGCCCAGTGTGTGCGTGTATCCATTGCTTCAATTTAGAAGACAACTATTGCACATGATTTATACAGACAAGGACTTAAGACATTCATGAAATCAATAACAGTAAGTCATATCAGCTATTATTATGTCAGTCAGGAATATCACTGACTCCTTGTTATGTATATCAGTCAGGAAGGATTCATCTATTCATTTCATATTATATTTATCTCTGTGGTATGCACATGATGAGACAGAGCGAAATATGTGTGCGACGCAATCAATGTCCAACTTGTTGTTTATGCTTTCGTTGTCAAATACACAACGGGACACCATTGCTTTGAATTATTCTTTCATGATTCCTTCATCATTGATTTGCATATAAGCAAAGTGATTTTGAGAAAGCATTGCTAATTTTAATACTGCATTTTGCTAAACAAGTTATATTCTTTATTCATATGTTGTTATTTGTTAAGGTTTAGTAAGTAAGGGGTCACTTCCCTTTCGCACAGACACCTACATATGAACTCACCTCCTGCCACAAGGAGAATCGCATACAGCGCACAAACCCCGTGGCACCTACTACCATCCAAATATATGAACACTAGCATCACTCGGGCTATGAATATTCTTCTCTGGGTATGTTTTTCTATAACGAAAGAAGAAGAGGAAGTCAGAATTAGCCGGGGTAAAGACCTATTCTAAATGCTCATACAAGGATGTTTCTCTGATTTGTTTTCATTATACAATGAGCATTTAATGGGACATGAGGAAAATATGCTAGAGATCGCAGTTGGTGGCTGTACTATAAATAAATATACATGTTATGCTTATGGCACAGTCGTGATAGCAACACACTCAAAATGGACTACATAAAATGATAGCTACACTTGTTGTAATGGGTGAAAGAAATCGGCCTCAGCATGAATAGCAGGAAAATATAAGTAAAGAAGCCGATCATGCCAAAATGTACAATTAAAGATAATGGTGTTCATTTTGGGACATGTACAGAAATTAAAGAATCTATTTACATACATAAGACTGGATGGAGGATATAAAAAGGAGTAAAGAACAGAAAATAACAAGCAAGAACTGCAGAGTATGTACTGAGAAACATCGTATGCAATAAATAAATCCTTGACATTGTAAGTTAAAGGCCAGCAAAAACAATCTATTCAGTTCTCAGAGATGTGGTTGTACAGAAGATTTCTGAACATTCATTGTGCAGCCAAAATGAGGAATTAAATGTTTTGAAACATACTAAGACAACTACAACTGATCACAAACACCAGAAACAGGCAGTCGTCATGTTTGGCCACACCGTGAGGAGACAAACGTTGGGACATTTTGTGACAACTGGAATGATCTGTGGAAAGAGACATAGAGAACGACAGGGTTATATATATATATATATTCCACTATGCCCTTTTCTCAAAATAATAGTGCTTAGTTCCTTTAATTAGTGATCAGTGTACTTTATCTCCACAAGTCATCCTACATTATTGATCTAGCTTGTCTATTCCATTTTTAGCTGTCTTCATTGTTTGTTCCACGCTTGTCTTTGGTACATGTCTATTCTGCCGTTGCCTCTGGCGCATATTTATTCTTCTGTTATCCATGGTACTTATTTATTCCGCTTTTGTCCATGGCACTAATGTATTCCACCGTTGTCCATGGTACATAGTTATTCCCCTTTTATCCGTGGCACATATTTGTTCCCCTGTTGTCTGTGGTACTTATCTGTTCCCCTGTTGTCTGTGGTACTTATTTGTTCCCCTGTTGTCTGTGGCACATATTTATTCCACTGTTGTCTGTGGGATATATTTATTCCGCTGCTCTCTGTTGTACATATGTATGTCCCTGTTGTCTGTGGCACATATTTATTCCACTATTGTCTGTGGTGCATATTTATTCCACTGTTGTCTGTGGTACATAGTTATTCCACTGTTGTCTGTGGTATATATTTATTCCCCTTTTGTCTGTGGTACATAGTTATTCCACTGTTTTCTGTGGTACATAGTTATTCCACTGTTGTCTGTGGTATATATTTATTCCACTGTTGTCTGTGGTACATATTTATTCCACTGTTGTCTGTGGTACATAGTTATTCCACTGTTGTCTGTTGTACATAGTTATTCCACTGTTGTCTGTGGTATATATTTATTCCACTGTTGTCTGTGGTACATATTTATTCCACTGTTGTCTGTGGGATATATTTATTCCGCTGCTCTCTGTTGTACATATGTATGTCCCTGTTGTCTGTGGCACATATTTATTCCACTATTGTCTGTGGTGCATATTTATTCCACTGTTGTCTGTGGTACATAGTTATTCCACTGTTGTCTGTGGTATATATTTATTCCCCTTTTGTCTGTGGTACATAGTTATTCCACTGTTTTCTGTGGTACATAGTTATTCCACTGTTGTCTGTGGTATATATTTATTCCACTGTTGTCTGTGGTACATATTTATTCAACTGTTGTCTGTGGTACATAGTTATTCCACTGTTGTCTGTTGTACATAGTTATTCCACTGTTGTCTGTGGTATATATTTATTCCACTGTTGTCTGTGGTACATATTTATTCCACTGTTGTCTGTGGTATATATTTATTCCACTGTTGTCTGTGGTAATTATTTGTTCCCCTGTTGTCTGTGGTATATATTTATTCCACTGTTGTCTGTGGTACATATTTATTCCCCTGTTGTCTGTGGGATATATTTATTCCACTGTTCTCTGTGGTACATATTTATTCCACTGTTGTCTGTGGTACATATTTATTCCACTGTTGTCTGTGGTATATATTTATTCCACTGTTGTCTGTGGTATATATTTATCCCCCTGTTTTCTGTGGCACATATTTAATCCCCCTGTTGTTTGTGGTACATATTTAGTCCTCTGTTGTCTGTGGTACACATTTATTCCACTTAAAAGTTACGTGCATATTTTTTACAGGTCGTAGCAATCAACATCGGCAGTTTAAGACAGTTTTTAATTTACTACGCAAGTTTACGTTTAATAGCTTGTCAGTGCTGTCTGAACGACCGACGCTCATACTATTGTTAAAATCAACACAAAATAGTCTGCTTTCAAATTTCCTACACCTCATTTGGAACGCTGTATGCGGGACTGCGAATCGCTTTCGTTACCGCTTCCCCACCACGCCGGCTTGTCAGAGATTCTTGCATATATTCAACCCACTATTGTCGATGGTACATATTTGTTTACATTGTCATTTCTTATCGCGTGAACTCTACTGCTTTTCCTTCACCAGCTATGTCTTGGTTGTAATATTCCTCCCAAAATATAATTCAGTTTTCTTTTTCTTTCCACGTTTCCCCAAGTAATACTCTCCTTCCATTTTCATTACGTTATGATTTATGTTTTTTAATCTTCTTATCATTTATGGTCTAGTATGTTTTATCCCTCACTTATTCCAAAGTTATTGTTTTCCACATATGCATCGCACGTAAGCGATGGGAAGAGGGAATAAGAGTCCATGGGAATCTAAAAACATGAAGTCCATGAACGGGCACTCTCCCGCTGTTTATGCTTCACCTCGACACCGCAAGGTACAAGAGGAACAAGATCAGATGAGAGTTAGATCACATGTCATATTTCTCTAACATGTGTGCATTATCCTGTGCTTATTTTATCCTACATGTTTTCCCGTCTTCGTTTATTGCGTTGTAATCTTTGTTCTACGAGTATTCCATTGCTGTTATCTTTGTTGTGCGAGTAACCCATTGCTGTAAACTATGATCTGCGAGTGTCCCATTGCTGTATTTACGTGAGTAAACAAACTAAAGGACCCTATTGCACGCCCGAAGACGCGTTGAGCAGATAACAAACACTTGACCTATATTTCTATATGTCCAGTCAACACTTGGTGGGCGAACTAGTCAGTATCACACCGACATTGTTTACTTCCCAAGACATTCCCGGGTACCCACTTTAAGCCAGGTTGACCTAGGAGCCCGTGTCAATTTAAAATATTTCGAATCCGTCTCGCTGGGTTCGAACACATGACCACCGGGTCAGAAGGCTGGCGGCTAGCCACTACGCTACCACGGCTCGGTTTCTGTATTTACACAAAAACAAAACACAAAATTGATTTATTTGGTTGTTTCGGGATTTGAGGTTTGAAGATTGAGCACAACCCACAACTGGCAACGCCGATCGTATTCCAGTACCTGAAGTGAACAAGGCCCAAGGTTTGTATGGGAATACGATTAGCATTGCCATTAGTGGGTTGTTCTCAATCTTCACAAGACAAAGTATAAGCCCCATAGCATGAACCTGCTATGGGTTTGTGGTGTGTAGGACCACCACACTTTTGTAGCCCTGAGAACACAAAGTAATGGGTGGCAGTCTTTCCTTCCCGTAGCCAACGGCGAGGGTAGGTATCCAACCGTCGTCCCATTGCGCTTTATGTTTGTCCGCGTGACTTCAACTACTTAACCGTTTAGTCAACACGCCACCTGTATTTGCTCTATGTTCGTTCTATGTTTATATCCATTCTTTGCATATTTCATTGTTATATTCCATCATTCCTATCTCATTATTTTAATCGGTGATACACAAAAGATAGTTGCATATCCTTTACATGACGTCGCAGTCAACACCAGCATTTTTTACAGTTGTGATCTCTTGTCAAGTTTACGTTCAGTAGTTTGCCGTTGCTTTCTGAACGACCGACACCCATACCATTTCGTTAAAAAAATGCAAGGCGGTCTGCTGCCAAATTCCCTGCAGTTGTGTTTCGAACGCTTGTTATGCTCTATTACGGGCCGGCTCCGTAATGCATACTGTATTGCTATATTTTATCATGCTTATTCTATAGTTAAGCTGCAGTCCGTTTCCACGTCCGAGGCCTATAATTAAACCCCCATATTTGTTATAGACAAATCGGCACTCGCTGATAATGGGGTCAATAACACGCCGGTCGCGTTTACTTTCAATAACATTTCCTAGTACCCATTTTACCGGCTCGGTGGTGAAGGGGTTACGGAAACAATTCCTAATCCCGTATACCGCGTTCTGAACACAGCTGCGGGAGATTTGGCAGCACACTGCCTTGCGTTGGTTTTCATAAAACGGTATGAGTGCTGGTCGTTCAGAAATCAATGGCAAACTGCGGAGCGTAAACTTGCGAAGAAATCACAAACATCCCAAAAAATGCTGGGGTTGACTGTGATGTCCTGTAAGGAATATGCTAGTAGCTTTGGTACCCATTTTACGCTGGGACTACCTCGAAGCTCAGGTAAAATAAAAAAATAAAAAAACATGCCTGCCCGTTACGGATTCGAATACATGACGACAGAGCCGGAGGCAAGAGTTCTAGCCACTGCTGCACCGCGGCCCCACATCTACGAGGGTGTGTGTGTGTGTGTGTGTGTGTGTGTGTGTGTGTGTGTGTGTGTGTGAGAATATATTCTGAAAAAGTCAAGAACAAATGTATCATTTTTCGATGTAGTCACCACTGCGTTCAATGCAAGTCCCCCAGCACCATTGAAGTGCTTGGATCCCTGTAGAAAAAACTTATGTTGGTCGCGTGTGTAACCACTCATGAACCACTTGCTGTACCTCTTCATCGGCCCGAGAAGCTTTGAAACTTCCTACTCCACTCATACACTTGCAGGACTGACAGTCTTGTAGTTATGTGGGTAGTTGAAACCCACTGGCATAGAGGTTAGTGACATGCAGTGGCCTGCAAAGACAATGGTCTGGGTTGAATCCCAAGCACGCGCGTCGATTTGTTTTCCCCAAACTCTGTTAGTCGGACTAAAATAACGTTTCATGTTCATGACAAGACGTTGTCCCATCTCCAATTTGATTATTTGATTATCTAGGCAATTTTAAAGTTCAGTAGTTTGCCATTGCTTTCTGAACAAGACGTAAACTTTGAAGTTCAACTGACCGGTATATGCATCGAACCTACTAACGCGCGCCGGGAGTGTATAGAGCAAGCGCATTAACTCCTCTGTCCCGTGGACACGGGGTTGGACTAGTCTACTAAAGTGTGTACCAGGTCATTTTCAGATTTGTTGGGAGTTGCCTGGGAAGTAAAGGCAGTGATAAATGGAACTGGTCACTCCATCTCATTATGTCGTGATCTAGAATATGTGCAGACATAAATCTTCACACTCCAGCTCATAATGTCGTGTTCTAGAATATATGCAGACCTAAATCTTCACACTCCAGCTCATAATGTTGTGACCTAGAATATATGCAGACCTAAATCTTCACACTCCAGCTCATAATGTTGTGACCTAGGATATGTGCAGACCTAAATCTTCACACTCCACCTCATAATGTCGTGTTCTAGAATATGCGCAGACCTAAATCTTCACACTCCACCTCATAATGTCGTGTTCTAGAATATGCGCAGACCTACAACTTCACACTCCAGCGGTTGTATCTGCCGTGCAACGATCGTTATCTCTGACAGATGATTGAGTTCGCCCAGCGGTTGTATCTGCCAGGCACCGATCGTTATCTCTGACAGATGATTGAGTTCGCCCAGCGGGTGTATCTGCCGTGCAACGATCGTTATCTCTGACAGATGATTGAGTTCGCCCAGCGGTTGTATCTGCCAGGCACCGATCGTTATCTCTGACAGATGATTGAGTTCGCCCAGCGGGTGTATCTGCCAGGCACCGATCGTTATCTCTGATAGATGATTGAGTTCGCCCAGCGGTTGTATCTGCCGTGCAACGATGGTTATCTCTGATAGATGATTGAGTTCGCCCAGCGGTTGTATCTGCCGTGCAACGATGGTTATCTCTGATAGATGATTGAGTTCGCCCAGCGGGTGTATCTGCCGTGCAACGATCGTTATCTCTGATAGATGATTGAGTTCTCCCAGCGGGTGTATCTGCCGTGCAACGATCGTTATCTCTGACAGATGATTGAGTTCGCCCAGCGGTTGTATCTGCCAGGCACCGATCGTTATCTCTGACAGATGATTGAGTTCGCCCAGCGGGTGTATCTGCCAGGCACCGATCGTTATCTCTGATAGATGATTGAGTTCGCCCAGCGGTTGTATCTGCCGTGCAACGATGGTTATCTCTGATAGATGATTGAGTTCGCCCAGCGGTTGTATCTGCCGTGCAACGATGGTTATCTCTGATAGATGATTGAGTTCGCCCAGCGGGTGTATCTGCCGTGCAACGATCGTTATCTCTGACAGATGATTGAGTTCGCCCAGCGGTTGTATCTGCCAGGCACCGATCGTTATCTCTGACAGATGACTGAGTTCGCCCAGAGGGTGTATCTGCCAGGCACCGATCGTTATCTCTGATAGATGATTGAGTTCGCCCAGCGGTTGTATCTGCCGTGCAACGATGGTTATCTCTGATAGATGATTGAGTTCGCCCAGCGGTTGTATCTGCCGTGCAACGATCGTTATCTCTGACAGATGATTGAGTTCTCCCAGCGGGTGTATCTGCCAGGCACCGATCGTTATCTCTGATAGATGATTGAGTTCGCCCAGCGGTTGTATCTGCCGTGCAACGATGGTTATCTCTGATAGATGATTGAGTTCGCCCAGCGGTTGTATCTGCCGTGCAACGATCGTTATCTCTGATAGATGATTGAGTTCGCCCAGCGGTTGTATCTGCCGTGCAACGATGGTTATCTCTGATAGATGATTGAGTTCGCCCAGCGGTTGTATCTGCCATGCAACGATCGTTATCTCTGATAGATGATTGAGTTCGCCCAGCGGTTGTATCTGCCGTGCAACGATGGTTATCTCTGATAGATGATTGAGTTCGCCCAGGGGTTGTATCTGCCATGCAACGATCGTTATCTCTGATAGATGATTGAGTTCGCCCAGCGGTTGTATCTGCCGTGCAACGATGGTTATCTCTGATAGATGATTGAGTTCGCCCAGCGGTTGTATCTGCCATGCAACGATCGTTATCTCTGATAGATGATTGAGTTCGCCCAGCGGTTGTATCTGCCGTGCAACGATCGTTATCTCTGATAGATGATTGAGTTCGCCCAGCGGTTGTATCTGCCGTGCAACGATCGTTATCTCTGATAGATGATTGAGTTCGCTCAGCGGTTGTATCTGCCGTGCAACGATCGTTATCTCTGATAGATGATTGAGTTCGCCCAGCGGTTGTATCTGCCGTGCAACGATCGTTATCTCTGATAGATGATTGAGTTCGCCCAGCGGTTGTATCTGCCGTGCAACGATCGTTATCTCTGATAGATGATTGAGTTCTCCCAGCGGTTGTATCTGCCGTGCAACGATCGTTATCTCTGATAGATGATTGAGTTCACCCAGCGGTTGTATCTGCCGTGCAACGATCGTTATCTCTGATAGATGATTGAGTTCGCCCAGCGGTTGTATCTGCCGTGCAACGATCGTTATCTCTGATAGATGATTGAGTTCTCCCAGCGGTTGTATCTGCCGTGCAACGATCGTTATCTCTGATAGATGATTGAGTTCGCCCAGCGGTTGTATCTGCCGTGCAACGATCGTTATCTCTGATAGATGATTGAGTTCTCCCAGCGGTTGTATCTGCCGTGCAACGATCGTTATCTCTGATAGATGATTGAGTTCTCCCAGCGGTTGTATCTGCCGTGCAACGATCGTTATCTCTGATAGATGATTGAGTTCGCCCAGCGGTTGTATCTGCCGTGCAACGATCGTTATCTCTGATAGATGATTGAGTTCGCCCAGTGGTTGTATCTGCCGTGCAACGATCGTTATCTCTGATAGATGACTGAGTTCTCCCAGCGGTTGTATCTGCCGTGCAACGATCGTTATCTCTGATAGATGATTGAGTTCGCCCAGCGGTTGTATCTGCCGTGCAACGATCGTTATCTCTGATAGATGATTGAGTTCTCCCAGCGGTTGTATCTGCCGTGCAACGATCGTTATCTCTGATAGATGATTGAGTTCGCTGGCTTTGTACTCAAGCGTAGTCCATACACGTGCTATTTCTAGTTCACTGGAATGATTTTTGCGGGTGGATTAGTTTTCCTGATTACCAGTGTCCCACGCCATCAATAGAACCCACCCGACTTCAGAGGTACTTGTAATTTACGTCCACAAATCATAGACGAGAAGTCAACATCTTTAGTCCAACTGACCGGTGCAGGGGTTAACCCGCCACATCGGCATCGACATACCGGATGTTTCAGAACGAGCGCTCTTTTCCATTCGGCTATGCTTCACCTCCAGTTCAGAGCATAATAGTCAATTCATTTTTATCGTTTACTTAGTTTTAAAAACAGTACTTGAAACGGGACAATATGTTGGTATTGAAGGTAAGTGTGGTTTTGGGTTCAGATCCCGCAAATCCGCAATACGGGTGGCATTGCAGACGCCCAAGTTAATTCCTTCAGACCTGACTTTGCCCCCTATGACCTACTAATCTCCATAGGGTTGTTGCTTCAGAGCTCTTCTTTTGCCTACACCCCTCGCTGAGTCCTCGCGGAGCCTCATGGACGTCCTGTAGACGGAGCAGCTGTGATAGAATCTGAAAAGGTAGAAGCTCAGATTAGTTAGCTCTCCATTGAAGCCGAAAACTGGTCTCGGGCCCTGGAGAATGCACTCGACAAGCCGCTCGGAGAACAGTGAAGGAAATATACACTTCCTCAGTGGCGAGTATCGTATCCTCGAAATGTATTTCATTTTACCTTTTCATTCATACCTGGCACTTGACGTTTTGTGCCACCGCCAATAAATGGGAGATAGAAAAATGTAACTGACGCCCGGGAATCAGCGTCGGCGCAGTTTTTCTGTCCTCTTTAATAATAACCGCAAATAACGCGAATTATTGATGTGTTATTATTTGTAGATAGTTATAATAGCACGATCGCGACACCCCTCGCACCGGGACCACGGTGCATTGGAGGGCAGTTTTGTTCAGAGCCGTTTTGTGTAAGGGTGAACTCCGTGTGAATGCGCTGTAGGCACGTTGTATGAGCTCGCAGGTAATGGATCCCATTGTTGGAGATTATCCATGCTCATGTAGGAGTCGTCCTCGGAACCGAGCCTGCACTCGAGGGACCCCGAAAAACGAGACGTGTCTTGGGAGCCTTTTTATTAAAACAATTTCTCCCCCCTTTTACAAACAATACGGTGTAACTAGCTTCAATTTAATGATACAGCGTTACGTTGTGTAGTCCTGACACTGGCAACATGCTTCTTTCTTTTCCATATTGTTCTGCGCATGACTTAAGCTGTGTGGTATTTCTGTATAAAAGAGAAATACTAAATGACCTCGATTGACGCTGAGACAATTTCTAAGTTGATTCGTTCCGTACCCGGTGTCAATACGGTGGAGTTTAACTGGGTGATTCCGTGAAAGAAGCTTTGCTCGGGGTTGCTCATATGACTCATGCAGAACTGCAAGTCTTGAACCGAACGACCCACAGCTCCAAAAATGTTGTACTTATCGCTACACAGATAATTTCCGTATTGAAATGTATGTCATGTCTCCATATAAGAAGTGGGAGGGGGGATATTGTTTGGCAAGTCAGTTGAAAGGGATACAACGTTCTTGTTATTATTATTTCTTTAAACTACATTTGCAATAGGTAAAGATCTCCAGAAGAATGCGCGCAATTACTTTCTGAAGTCTATTCAGAAGGCGAATGGAAGACGTCTGCCAATCGGTGCTTGCAGATTTATGAATTTGATTAAACAGTTTGTGTTCAGTGAACATTTCCTGCTTAGTCCGGCTTTGGTGTACAAAGAAACACTTTCATTGCACACGGACCCCCATAAGTGCTAAAGTTTGCTCTTAAAGGCTTTAAAGGCAAATGAAACATTTCATTGTACTGGGTGGTCAGTTAGACTGAAATGTTGACTTCTCGTACTTAACTTTGAAACGTAAATTACATGTACCTCTGAAGTCGGAGTAGGTTCTCCTGGTGGCGAGGGACACTGGTAATGAGGAAAGCTAATCCACACGCAAATATCTGTCCAGTCCACTAGAAGTAACAGCACGTGCATGTACTACGCTTGAGTTTAAAGAGAACAAAGCAATAAACAGTTAATGTTCAGCAGACTTTGGTGTACAAAGAAATACTTTCATTACACACGGACCCCCCATAAGTGTTAAAGTTTGCTCTTAAAGGCGTAAAAGGCAAAAGAATACATTGCATTATTGTACCGGGTTTAATCCCATACGGCTCGTTCGCTTACCGCAGGGCGGCCACGAAAGCATGGCACAAAGTTCGAATCCTGTAGCTCCATCGTTGACCTCCCACGGGTCTCCGAGAAACACCTCACCCGTGAACGGAATGGCGGGTCCAATAACAAACTCACGACCTGCAAGGCAGCCGGCATGATCACTTGGCCACGGAGGATCCCTGCCCCTATAGATCTCACACGGAGTTAGTCAAGACAGCACACGAACCCCGAAGCGCCGACGAGGATCTAGATGTTTCTATACCAGAATCACATACGCTATATGTAATCTTTAGAGGTGTATATCTCAAATATACCCGGGACACCGGTCTATCCGGCCGACACTTCACCGTGTCCTACTACCGAGGGGCTCTTAACGTGCGGAATGTGCACGCAGTTATGCACTTTTTTTTCGCCCTTATCCGAGACGGTTAGGCCTCCGATCGCGGATCAGAAAGGCTGAGAATACCTTCGAATACCACTGGGAGGGGGGGGGGGTATATTCTATTCAATATCTGTGAAGAGTAAACCATACTCGAATTTCTTGTTTTATTAACGTTGACGTCTTCCGTATAGTGATTCCTACCGGATTTGAATGGGTTAGAGGCGGGTGTAGAGTGAAGAAGCCACTCCGCCAACAAGGGATAATACTTTCGAACTGCATGCAGAGTTCTTTGTTTTTGTTCGAACAGGTTAGATGATATTTTGGCAGACTAAATCCAAACTGAACTCAAAGCCGTGGACAGCAAAAGGGAATCTCCATATGCATTGTCAAAGAGAGGGGGTAAAGAAAGAGCAAGGGGCGGGGGGGGGGGAGGAGAAGAAGAAGAAGAGTAGGAGGAAGAGGAGGAGGAAGAAGAAAAACAAAAACATCAGTAAGACTGTTTATCTTATCTACGTTTTGTTACGGGTACACATTAATACATTAATATTTACCCCCCCCCCCCCCCCCCCTTCCTCCTTAATCCCCGCCGACGGAGCAGCGCTGACTTTGAGCCTTACTGTCACATGTGGTTCTTTAACGCCTGCAATAAGTGGTGGTAACGTTAGTTGCAGATCTTTTACAGGCATTGCTGTCAGCCCCAGCATTCATTCACTATTTGCGCTTCACTGGGCAACTTTACGCTCAGTAGTTTGCCATTGTTTTCAGAACGGCCGATGCTCATACCATGGAAATAAATGCATAGCAATCTGCTGCCAAATCGCCTGCGGCAGGTATCGAACCCTCGGTGCGGTATGTCGAGAATTTGTGAAACTGCCTTCACTAAACCCTTAGCCATGGGAGGAGGTAACCACGGCAGTGCCTTGTTGATCAGTTCTTGGTTTACAATGAATAGTCAAATGCGACCGACGAAATTAACTAATTAAGTGCCTTGAGACGATTACTTGTCTTCCCATATCTGCCATGGGCTTACATATGGCCCAAATATTGCCATTGAGTTATAGCACAACACGTCTGCTACAATTTTATCAACTTTTAAGTCATAACTGTGAACAACTCTTACTTCCCATTTTTCGCCATCCATTTTTGTTTGATCCAAATCTATTTTTTGTTTGGGTCTGAATCTGTTAATGACACGCAAATGAAGATTATCATAAAATGTTGGCATCCCCCTTGTATCTTTGTAATGCAGATGTTTACTGTGTGTATCTTTCTTTTGTTTCAGAGTGAAGGATAGACACAGCGTATGATGAAAGTCAACTTTTTCTTCGACATGTCCCGTCTCCTGTAGACATGCGCAGACGATACGTTTAAAATAACACTGCACAAGCATATACCTATTTCTGAGTGGACCTATTTTTACTTTCCATGTCGTTAAATAAATACAACTTGAGCGGCTGTTCACTATAACGCCAATTTTTTGTCATTGAGGGAAAACGGCATTTGATTTTGCGTGCATTATCTTTATATCTAGTTCGGGCCACCTCGAGTGTTGGAATTAGAACTGGTTTTAGCGCTGAAAGCTACAAACTAAATTTTAAAGTTATTAAAACTTTATTGACAAAGTAAATATAGTGCCACTAATTTATAAATTAAAAAAAAACGTCGCAGTTTGCTTTCATGAAAGAGTAACTAATATTTATTGTGTAATTAAAATAACTAACAACTGCTGAATGAAAGAATTAATATATTGGGGTAGGCATATTTTAACGAAAGTTTAAGAGAAAATCAAATTCAATTATTTTTCAATATATGGTTTAAGGAAGTTAGTGTTGTTTATCGTAGCCTTATACCTGGGAACTTTGATTTATATTTAATTTGTGAATCGGTGATGTCAGAGACAATGGCCAGCAAAATATCCGCGAACAGAGAATTTGATGCAGACGATAAAAATGGTGAATCTGATGATGACCCAGTTGACGTCACTTCTAGTGCAGACGACGACATATGTGCGGAGACAGATGCTATAGCACCTGATGATTGTCCTCCAGACCTTTCCCCAGAGAGATTAGAGCTTTCTGTTAAACAGATGCAGTGCTGCAAACAGAGCAAGGTGGTTGTAGACAGTGATAGACACGAAGAACGCGACCAAATATTCAGTGATGTGGGGAGCAAAGACAGTGTCTTGGACAGGGTTAGCTCGCCGAAGTCTGTGTCCGGCAGAGGTGACCAGATATTAACTCGCCATAGAAATGACATGTCGACACTGCAAGATACCAACAAACACATAAATATGTACAGTTACCAACATCAGCAATATCAACTAAATAATCAACAATTTGCCACCATCACAAGATTCAATCAAGATCCCTTCGAGTCAACAACTAGCATGTCTAATATCCCAGCAACTTTACCAAACTTTTTTAACGTTCGTCCCAATTCCCCAATCCTCTCAGCAACATCGCCGTCATCGCCTCCTTCGACATCACCACTTTCTGCACCAGTCGACCAGACCTACAAGTCAGGAAGTGATACCTCACATCCTCTAAATCTAACCACAGATCCACCATCTGCGTCCCTGGTTGCCAGTAGCAACAATACAAACAACAACAACAACAATAATAAAGGGCACTTGCCGGGGGATAAAAAACCCAGTTCACATCAACGTCCCTCATTTTTGATAACAGACATCCTGCGACCCAAACCTTCAGAAGCGTGCCCACAATTTTCACCGGACTCTGTGTTTGGCAAAGGATACGCGTCACTAAGTTCGACATTTCCAAACCCGTTTAGTTTACCGCCGTCTGACTTCCAGCACAAGCGATTAGACAGAAAGCGACGCGCGGAGCAGAGCAAGGACGATGATATTGAAATAGATATAGATAACGACGGCGACGAGGACAGCCGTGCCAATAGCGACAATGTTCGCTACAGCACCAGCGATGACGTCAATTACAGCAGTGCTTCTGATGATGAAGGTGAGTAGGTGTGTGTCGTGTGGGTTACTTCATTATTGACCATTTCATATCATTTCAGATTCGTCTGGCCATTGAGTTCGTTGTGTGTGTGTGTGTGTGTGTATGTGTTTGTGTGTGTGTGTGTGTGTGTGTGCGCGCGAGTGCGTGGGTTGCATGTTCTTTGCAGGACTTTGCCAGTAACCCTAGGCTGATGAGCTAAGCAAGTTTACTTTAAGTACTTGAGGTCAGCGTGGCCGAATAGATAAGAACGCGCGTTTTTAAACGTCCAGTGTGCTGATCACGAGTGAAGGGATTCAACTCCTTCACCAGACAATTGGATGAAAATGTTGAGCGACGTAAATTTCAAGTACCTCTGAAGTCGGAGTGGGTTTCCCTGGGCAATGGACACTGTTGATAGGGAAAGCTAATCCATTTGCACAATTAAGTCCAGCACTACTATAAATAATGTGTATGGACTACGCTTGAGTTCAAAGCGAGCGAGTGCAAAAAAAAACAAAAAACAAAAAGAAAGAAAAAAAAAAACGAATCAACGTTAAGTAGTTTGCCATCACTTTCTGAATGTGAGTCAATGTTGAAGTTCAACTGTCTCCCGGTGTATGAAATTCATTCACTAACCCGCCGTTACAGCACATAAAGTTTGAGCGCATTAACCCTCTCTGCCATGCTGACCTATATATGTACGTGTGTTTGTGCGTGCGCGCGCGCCTCTATATTTTAACGCTATAACATTGGGTTTTCTTCCCCCTTACAAAACAATGTATTGACCAGAAAAGCAAATCATCTCCCCTAATTGTCCTCATCTCGCACGATTTCTCTCACATTTGGGGTGGTTTTGTACCGAGGGATTTGTGGTTCAAAAACGGTCTCTTCAAACAGTCGGTGTGGAGTGCCCTGGTCCTGCCCTAGTGCCAGCTGTAGTTACACATGGATGCTCATGAGTTAATCAGATATCAGCCCAGGCGAAGGTCTGGGTTATTTGTTCCATTTATGGATCGCTGTGATAGTTTCACAGTCGTGTTTTTGGTATGCGGGGTGTATACATATTCACACGCGATGAAATGTGGATATAGACAAATGTGATTCTTCCCCTTCCTACACTGTCAGACCTGCATATATTTGAAGAAGATTGCTGTCAACTTAAGGTTGTTGACACCTCCATGGGATTTGCCCTCAAATGGAAGAGTTTAGGCCAACATGATTTTCTCTGTTCTGCATATGCTAGACACTCTTGCAGCAAATTATAACCAGTTATGTTATAAAATCTACAGTTAAGTCATCAGTACCTTCCATATTTAGTTTATTGAATAAGTGGTATTTCAGCACATTATGTGCTGTACCGAGACTAAAGATTGCTACATGTTCAGTCGAGTTGGTTGTATCCTTCATCTTTCTGGTGGCCTTCGTGCTCTCATTTCCACTCGGTTCTATATTTAATTCTTATACACCTCTTGGCCTCCCCATAGGTTATGTCTATATCAGGCTGATGTAGTCCTCCACCATCTTTTGTCAGTCTGTCACCTTCTTCATTTCCAGGTACATTGTAATGCGAAGAGATACATTATATTAACTTTTTAAAGAAAGATAATGGAAACTACCGACTCGATTGATGTGAACATTTGGGTCCGGTCTTTTCAGAAGTTCCCCAAAGAATTTATCGATTCACTGAGCTAACATTGGTTAATAACTCTGCTTTTTCATTTATTTTCAAGTCCGTGTTTTCTAGAGATCTCTTCAAATGCCTTATTATCCTATCTTGGCATGCATGTCTTCGTAAAAAGTTTTAATATTGCAATTCCATTGATTATCTATAAAAATTCTTCTTTAACTGATTCATTGGACTAAAATGTTGACTTCTCTTCCTTGACTTAGGACATAAATTACAAGTACCTCTGAAATTAGAGTGGGTTCACCTAATGGCGAGGGACACTAGTATTAAGGAAAGTAAAACCACGCGCCAAAATCAGCCAATCATTGACTACGCTCGAGTTTAAAGCTAGTGAACAAACAACAAAATCAAACTGACCCAGTTTGGATTTTGCAGCTTAAGTTTTCTGCAGAATGGTTTAGCTAATCCAGCGCCAATCCTCCCCTACGGTCTCTGACGTGGTGGGGTACAATATTAATATGTTTTGTTTCTTTTCTGGATTCCTTAACTGATTCAATGACGAAGGATTCTATATCGCGAAATTCACATTTGAACAGAAGGACGATATAACGCCATACTAGAGCCATCGTGTTATTTGTTTCGTTCCGCGGTATCTTCCGTAATTTTAATGCTCAGTGAATAGAAATTATATTATAATACTTGTTTATCTGATTGTGTACCATGTTTGGTCCAAACCTGCTTGTTTGTTTGGCACTGAATTAGTTAAATACACGATCGAGTGAGGAGTTTTGATCTAGGTCAGTTCACAATACCAGTTGTATGTTTTCATGGAGAGTGAAGTGGACACATTAATCTTCATGCATATTTGTCCTAGGTCAGGCCTACCTCAGGTGTTAGACGTCAGTTAGACTTCTTGAAGGTTCAATTTTTATCGACACAGTCTACTTTTAGAAATACTATTTGCTAGAAACCGGCGAGTCAACTGAAATATCATAAGAAAATAAATCCACATACATTGATTAGCAGCCAAAAAAGTGAGGGAAATAAGTAGGCATTAGAGGGCACAGTAGACAATACATTAATTAAAAACTATAACCATATATTGCTATTGACATTGTCTTCTGGATTTCTGAACTTCCCCAAATCAAGGTCTTTCCTTTTTGCATATCCTTTACAGGACATTGCTGTCAACATCAGCATCTTTCAGCTGATTGTTGATTTCTTGGCAAGATTACGCTCAGTAGTTTGCCATTGCTTTCTGAGCAAGGTCTAGAAGCCAACATTTTAGTCCAACTGACCGGTGTAGGGACTGACACCGCTACCTTAGCGTCGGCACACCGGAAGTTTAAGAGCAAGCGCCCTTATCCATGTAACCATGCTGACCTAGGTATTAACTTAAAGACAGCATATAAAGGCATGAAATGCAGGTCCGCGTGGCCGAATGGATAAGAACGCGTGTTATTAAACATTCGGTGTGCTAATGTCGAGATAAGGGGTTCAACTCCTACACCGGACAGCTGGACTAAAATGTTGACCTGTCGTCCTTGACTTGGGGACGTTCTTATGGCGAGGGACACTGTTAATAGGGAAAGCTAACCACACACAAAATTCAGTCCATCACTACTATAAATAGTGTGTGCATGGGACTACGCTTGAGTTCAAAGCGAGCGAGCACCCCCCCCCCCCCCCCCCCAAAAAAAAGGCATGAAATGTGGAGTTCTTCGTGAGAAACACGACCAGACAATGTTGAAATAAGAACATAAGTGACTCAGATAGAAGTCAGTGTTGTGTGGTAGTGTAGGTAGATGATCTGGACTATACGGGCGACGTGGCTCTTTTGTTTCACACACACAATCGGATTCAAGATCAATTACTGGGATGTTACAGCCATAAGGCCTCAGGAAAAAAACCACAAAAAAAAAACAAAACAAAGATAATGAAAATCAATCATCATCATCATCATGTGGGCTGTCATGTTTCGTCATCCTACATGATCATCAGAGTCGTGAAGCAGCACTGTGTTCTTGTCCCGATCAGACCATGTGGTCAAGCCATTTAGATATTTACGTGTCTGCCTTCCCCTTGTTCTTTTCCAATCAATCTTGCCAGATGTCGCCAACTTGTCTTTTTTTTTTTTTAATTGTATATCCTTTACAGGATGTTGCAGTCAACACCAACATTTAACTACCATTGTTGATGTCTTGGCAAGTTTAATCTTCAGTAGCTTACCATTGCTTTCTGAACGACCGGTTCCCATACCAACACGTTAAAGCCAGCGAGACACGGTCTGCTGCCAAATAGGTCACCGCTGTGTTTCGAACGCGGGTAAGTGGCATTACGAATCCCGTTCTCACCGACATTGTCACGGAGTCCGGCTCAAAAAAAAAATGCGAGTGTCTACGTCTAATTTCTCTAATCAGTTTGCACGTCTCATTTGCATCTTGTAGGACTTGCTCATTGGTTTTTTTAGTCTGTCGCTGGTATTCTTTCCATATCCCTAAGAAACCACATTTCCACTGCCTGTAGATGTTTTTTCAGCTTGTCCGCTCATGGTCCTCGTTTCACATTCATACAAAATTACAGATTCTATGTAGCACTTTAACGCTCTTTTTCTCGTTGCATTTGATACCTTATTATAAGTATGCTTCCCATCGTGCACAAGGCTACCTTTGCAATAGCGATTCTCGCTCTAATCTCTTCAAGGCACCTCCCATCTGATGGTATGATTGTTCAAATAAACCAGCAAATGTAATCCGACTTTCCGAATAAGAGAACAATTAATAGTGTCATTAGCAAGGCCTTTTTCTGAAATCCGCAGTGAATAATGCTCGTAAAAAGAGTGAGACCTAAAAACACACGAGGTGAAATGTAGAGACACAGATGAAGAACGCGCAGATGAAATGGAGAAAGCTGCAGTGGAAGCAAACAAAAGCAACAACAACAAAGGAAAGTTTGGTGTGATTTGGTTCCTGGCCTGTGTACAATTGGCGGATAAACGGGAGAAGAAGAAGACAGTTACTCACTAATGCCACATTGTGTATGCAAACTCCTACCCACAAGTTACACAGTTGGCCAGGCAAACAATGATTTAAACCTGATTTCAGCTTAAGCCAACTGACTAAGCTTAAGTTTAGCGGCTTCACGAGCAAAAATGCTCCGATTTTCTTGACGCGACTGCACATAATGCAAAGATGAACTGTTCTATACGAGAAGCTATTATTCTCAAAATAAACCTTACATTAATCGTATTAAGAACTAACAATTGATGTAATTAAATTATAATGATTACTAGTTCCTTATAGTTCTTTTTAATGTATTCAACATGTTTTGAATTAATATGTTCTTTCAACCCCTGGTCAAAAATTACGATGAATAGTGATTATGGGAAGGTAAAAACTCCAAATGGGAATGCACAGACATTCATGTGACAAAACATGGCGTCTGCAACATCTTGTGGAGATAGATTATCTATTGAAAGTTGGCAGTGAATGTGTTGGCTGTAGCGGTTGTGTTGGTTGTCACGGTTGTGTTACAGAAATGGAGAAGCAGATGAATTTAGGATTAACGACTGCTGCTTTTTGGGGTTGTTAGAAAAATAAGCACATTCCCGTTATCGCATGTCACATTCTTGTCAAATGACATGTTTTACAGAATCTCAACTGTTACATTTTTTCTTCTTTTCTTTTGCAGTAAGTTAATTATCCCCAGGGGGTAGTGGAAAACAGAAAAATGGGGAGGGGGGGGGGGGGAAGAGAGATTGGAAAGGGGAGAGAAATTGATGAGTTGGAGGTACTGCTACTCCTCCTCCTCCTCCTCCTCCTCCTCCTCCTCCTCCTCCTCCTCCTCCTCCTACTACTACTACTACTACTACTACTACTACTATTGCTACTACTACTACTACTACTACTACTACTACTACTACTACTACTACTACTACTACTACTGCTGCTGCTGCTGCTACTACCACTAACACTACTAATTCTACAAAAAATAATATCACCACTACTGCTGCTGCCACTTATACTTCTACAGTTACTACTACTACTACTACTACTACTACTACTACTACTACTACTACTGCTACTACTACTACTACTACTACTACTACTACTACTACTACTACTACTACTACTACTACTACTACTACTACTACTACTACTACTAGTACTACTACTACTACTACTACTACTACTACTACTACTACTACTACTACTACTACTACTACTACTACTACTACTACTACTACTACTGATGTTGCTATTGCTGCAGCTGGTACTACTGTTACTACTACTATTAATGATAATAATAATAATCATAATCATTATAATAATAATAATAATCATAATAACAGTATTAATTCTCATACTACTACTACTGCTGTTGTTGCTGTTTCTTCTTCTTCTTCTTCTTCTTCTTCTTCTTCTTCTTCTTCTTCTTCTTCTTCTTCTTCTTCTTCTTCTTCTTCTTCTTCTTCTTCTTCTTCTTCTTCTTCTTACCACCATTGTCGCCGTCGACCCCTCCGCCCCACCAACTTGTCTTCGCCACCTCTCAGGTTATGACATGTCCCACAATGAACATCGCAACAGCTTGTTGACCCGCTCCGTACCCGAGAACAACGACATCAAAGTTATCATCCGGGGCATCACCATGGCCAGTAATTACACCCACATGTGACATCATTACTTGTATAACTTACCTAGCTAGCCGATACACGCGCAACCATATCCGTCACCAGAGCAAGCTGCTGTCAATGGGTCACAGATCCTCACAAGCACAAGACACCAAATCAACCACCATTGGAGACACCACAATCTGTCCGGTTACAAAGCCAATACCACGGCAGGTTAATATAAGTCACAATTATTAGAGAATCAAACCCGAAATGACGGTGTGAGGGTGTATCTCGGGTGACCGATTAATAATTTCTGGCTTTTCGGATGTGGAGATAGAGTTATTTATTACTGTATGGAGACTGCGTTATTTTATTTTTTTAGTGTGTCGCCCTGGTCTGAACGATCGCGTAATCTGTACAAACGTATACGATCGATAACAGGCTGGCATAGAGTTTGTGGGTTGGTTGGTTAAAACTCCTCTCAAAGACTACGTTTGATCTCTGTAAGTGGGTCAGCATGGCCGAATGGATAAGAATGCTCGTTAGTAAACATCCGGTTTGCTGATGCTGAAGTAGCGAGTTCAACCCCTACATCGGTCAGTTGGACTAAAATGTTGACTTCTCGTCCCTGACTTTGAGATGTAAATGATAAGAACCACTGAAGTCGGAGTTTGTTTGCCTGATGGCGAGGGACCCCGGTAATAGAGAAAGCTAACCCACAAGCAAACATCAGTCCAGTGTACCAGACATAGCATCAGGTGTAAGCACTACGCTTGAGTTTAAAGCGACCAAACGAACGGGGAAGAAACACTTCTTAAGTCCGATGTATTGACGTTCCGGTCGTCTGATTTCTGAACTGAAGTAGGCCTGCATATATATGAATGAGGTTGGTGTAGATGCTTTGATCCCGACCAGGTACCACACTACCATATTCACGGGGACTGTTGCGGGAATTTCCTTCCCATATCTAAGCATGGAGACCGCCGGAGCATGCCATACTAGAACTGCAATTTCCCATCTGTGGAGAATCATATCAGGATTTTAAAGTGTGCTGCATATTCTTCACAGTTCGTCGCAGACAAACCTAGTATTTTTTTATGGGTGTTTGTGATTTCTCGATAAGTATACTTTCAGTAGTTTGCCATTGCTTTCTGAACCACCAGCACTCATACCATTTAATAATGAAACCAAAGCAATGCGGTCTGCTTCCAAATCGTCCGCAGCTGTGTTTCGAACGTGGTATGCGAGGTTACGAATTGCGTCCGTAAATCCTTCAACACCGAGCCGGCATCATGTTGTATCCAGGTCATAATTCAGTAGAGCAGACACAGACTCCTTAAATTAGACCTAGTCTATCCATGCTTCCTTCACTAGTGTCAGGTTGTATCCAGGTCATAATTCAGTAGAGCAGACACAGACTCCTTAAATGAAACCTAGACTAGCCATGCTTCCTTCACTAGTGTCAGGTTGTATCCAGGTTATAATTCAGTAGAGCAGACACAGACTCCTTAAATGAAACCTAGACTAGCCATGCTTCCTTCACTAGTGTCAGGTACTTACTTATTTAACTGCTAAATATACCTCAACGTCCCAGAAGATAGGTGGTGTAAGTTCAAAACCCACGTTTACATTCGACTTCACGGCAGCTTAATTTTGAAGACTGGTTTTCTGTGGACTTTCCATATGTCTCACGTCTGAAATTTCAAGCTTGATGCTATCGGGTTCGAAACACTTTGACATCATGTTGATTGCCACAAACGTGCGATAATGTCACCTTCTGTTCCAGGTTGAGGATCAGATTGCTAGCTGTTGCAAACAGGGACAAAAATATTGGACGTTCTGTGTGCATGGAGAAAAAATAGTGAGCGTAATGTCTGTATGGAGAAAATTATTGGACGTCCTGTGTGTATTGAGAAAAATTATTGGACGTCCTGTGTGCATGGAGAAAGAATATTGGACGTCCTGTGCACATGGCGATAAAATATTGGACGTCCTGTGTGCACGGAGAAAGAAAATTTAACGTCATGTGTACATACAGGAAACATATTGGACGTCCTGTGTGCATGGAGACAAAATATCGAATGGACTGTGTTCATGCAGAAAAAATATTGGAGGTCCTTTGTGCATGGAGGCAAAATATTGGAGGTCCTTTGTGCATGGAGACAAAATATTGGAGGTCCTTTGTGCATGGAGACAAAATATTGGAGGTCCTTTGTGCATGGAGACAAAATATTGGAGGTCCTTTGTGCATGGAAACAAAATATTGGAGGTCCTTTGCTTAACGTTGCATCAGCCCCAAGTTGATTTTCTAAGCAATTGTACGTTCTGTAGTTTGCAAATGTTGTCTGAACGAGAGGTCAACGTTTAAGACAGATGTATCCCCGGGAAGGTTAACCCGGTCAACAAATGCCCGCAGAAGTCAGATGTGTCGGCCTAACGGCGCAAGAACGCAGCTCTGCTGTGGACAGGCACAACGCAATCACGTCCGAAAAAAAACTCCGGATGAACGAAGAAGAAGAAGAAGACAGATGTATGGATGAAGCTAGTACCTCCACATCAGCACACAGGAAGTTTAAGAGAGAGATCTCTGACCTTTCGACCACGCTGTCCCCCGGTGTGCATAATGGGCGTGTTTTAAATATTTATGATTCGTGTGCATAATATGTGTTTGTATAAAATTACGTGTACATGTGTGTGTGTGTGTGTGTGTGTGTGTGTGTGTGTGTGTGTGTGTGTGTGTGTGTGTGTGTGTGTGTGTGAGTCTTTCTTAAACGCTGTCGCACCAAACAGATATATAGATATACAGACAACTATAGTCAGACATAGACACAAACAAATATACAACCAGACTAGCAGACAGAACAGGCAGGCAGACATATGGACTGGCTGACGGGTGGACGGAGAGATAAATGTATTGAAGTGTGGGTGGATGAATAGAATGGGATGATAAACAGACAAGCTAAATTATCGAAAGAGAGACATGGAGGGAGGGGGAGCGAGAAAAGGAGAGAGGGGGAGGGACCACACACAAACACGCGCGCACACACACACACACAAACACACACACACACACACACACACACACACATACACTTACAAACATAAACAGAGGCAGGACAGAGGACTCAACACTGTTTTCAATCTGATACCCACAGAATCGGTAGACGGAAGTTCCCCAAAGAAAGTCGGAAGCTCCAGCTCTTCACCCGTGCTAATCAAAACGAAGAAGCCACGTAAAGCCAGGACGGCCTTCACAGACCATCAGCTGTCCGTCCTGGAGAAGACGTTCGAGAGACAGAAGTATCTCAGTGTCCAAGACCGCATGGAGCTGGCATCCAAACTCAACCTCACGGACACCCAGGTCAAGACATGGTATCAGAACAGGAGGTGAGTAGCCCATTCTTCTCTTAAATAAACGTGACCAACGTTCTCGTAAAACGACTTATGACAATTTAGGGCAGGCGTCGGGGATACAAGGGCCATTTGGGTATTTGTGACACGCCTTGTGAACCATACATTTAGATATTTATAACATCATTCGTGCACCATACATGTGGATAGCTATAACACCATTCTTGAACCATGCATTTAAAAAAAAATTATCAGTTTAAAAAAGTAGCATGCATTATTGGTGAAATATTTCATTAACTCACTCCTAATGTTATAGTTTGGAACGGCTTATATTTTGTGAGACGTGGGATATTATCTTGTTGATGTTGCTACTCGTAACTGCTTTCTAGGTTTACCTCGGTTACATTGGAGCACTGTCAACTCTTTATGATGGTATGCTTAGAAAAGAACTGCTCGCAGCAGTAAGTTGTTAAAATACAGATGCATTTTTCAGTGCATGTTTCCTCATGGTGGGAAATTCATACACCAACCCTATGCTACCAATCTCAAACCTGGACTTTATCCAAATTACACCTTCGCAAAATCAACACCTGCGAAATTAGATGCCTGAGGAGAGCTGCCAACTTAACAATCAGAGACCGAGTAAGAAATGCTACTATCAGACAGACTGTGGGATCAACACCTTGTGCCACATTTATTGAAAGACAGAAGATCAAGTGGTTTGGCCATGTAGTTAGAATACAACATCAGCAACTACCATCACTGGCCTTACATCAAAGATCATCTGCGACGAGACCACGAGGACGTCCAAGAAGAAAATGGATTGACGACATCAGAGACATTGTACAACCACACGGAATGACACTATCCAGTGCCGTCCACCGGGCGCTGGAACGCAAATTATTCCTCCCCACGTCGCTTGACGGCAGAAGTGGAAGATGATGATGATGATGTATGTAAAATTTATGGAACTCAAGTAGTGGGAGTATGTTGTACCTAGCTTTCAGCACACCTTCGCATTATCGCTATGACAAAAGCTCCTAGATTTTCTTTAAATTTCTGGTCCCTCCTTCGGTTGCCTGGCAGGGTCAGACCAAATGATTTCGCGAACCTTATACGTCCCGAGTACCGAACGTTTCCCCGCTCATGATTTAGAGAGAAACGTAGACAGTGCAACTACTATTTGTAGTATTAGCGAAGTTGTAGGTTCGCTGCTACCTTATTAGCTCTTAAAGTATAATGCGTCCAATTAGTAATACTATAACTGTGGTGTGAAGTGTTAGGCTGTCACATACTAAAGGCCATGACGTATGAGGTGGGGTGCCCAGTTTTCTACCTCGTCACATTTCCTTCCCAGACAATTGGCAACAATTTTGCGAAAGTTGCCTGGTTTTGTTTATAAATCGCATGAGGATGTTGTTTCGAACCCTCGACTATAACGGGGAACTATGAGCCTGAGTTCACAAAGCCCCAAGCCACAGACGCCGGTGTCAGTTGTGTAGTTCATTTACATTTTCTAAGGTTTTTCGCACCTCATTATATCCATGGGTAGTAGCTATCTGTGCAATGTGAAAAACAAAAGGAAACCACCACATTAAATCATAATAATACGTTTATGGGCAGACACGAAAACAGTTTTATGATGAAATGTGGGTTCCAAATGTTGCTGATATATAGCCGGGGGCGGGGTTGGGGTGAGCGCCCAACCTTGCATAAATATAGCTATAAAAGTAAAATGATTGAAAATATAAATATATAAATGGCTCGTGCATTCATCACCACTGCAGCAAAAGTCCAACTCCTGGCCTTCTCGTGGCGGACGTGTTTTAACTAAAAGGAGAAGGGGCGGCAGCCGAGAAATAACCAGAACGCTGTAGATGTGTATGCACGTACATGTATGCCCAGATGCGTGTGTGCGTGCCTACACACCTAAACTCGAGTAAGACCACAGTCTGTTCTAGCAAAGGAAAGGTGCTGAAGACGGAGGCAACCAGCCAGGAGGTGCACCACAGAAATCAGGATGCCACGCAATCATGCCATGAAATACGTCGACTATTGCTAAATGTTATGGTGCTCGCCCTGATTTGAACCCCAAGGCAGGTGCGGTGCCGGGAACTATGCCTCGGAAGGGTCCAACCACAACTACTAAAGGTCCTTCTCAAATGTCCTGTGGAGCCAGGGGACCTGAGAATAGAGCGTCTAGCCATACCAAACAAAGACTAAAAATAATGCACTGGAATACGGAGGGAGTCAGCAACAATAACAACAAAAAATAAAAAACACAACTAGAAAACATCTTGGACCAAGAAAAAGTAAGCGTATGTTGCTTGCAAGAAATGCACCTCAACAAAAATATAGCTTCAAATCAGAGGCTACCAGTGTTACCAATCTGACCGAAAGGACAGGCGTAAGGGTGGGATACTGACCTTTGTTAAAAAATAACATCACTGCTTCCCAAATTGAAGTGTACATGGAAGGGGCCGAGTATCAGACACTTAAACTTAAATCAGGCTAAACAGACCTTCATCTGATCAATTACTACTGTCCAAGTGACCGTCCACCGGCACTGGACACACTACCATTAAAAGAAAAAAAATTATTGTGTGTGGCGACTTCAACAGCCACTCGCAGATCTGGGGCTATGATCAGATGGACCAGAGAGGAGAGAGACTAGAAGACTGGCAGAATGAGAATAAATTCATCTTGATTAACAAGCCGTCCGACCCACATACTTTCTACTCGAAATCATGGCACACTACAACTACATCTGACCTGGCTTTTCATTCACCAGACCTGGAGAGGAACATTACACGAATTTTTGGGAAACAACTTGGTAGCAGTGATCATCAGCCAGTCTTTCTAACTGTAGAAAATGAGCTTGTAAGTGAAAGCAGCACCCTCTCGAGGTAGAACTACAAAAAAGCAGACTGGGCAATGTACAAGCATCGCACCATCACACTGGATAGAAACCTGAATACTGAGAAAGACATAAATAAAGTAGTTGAAGAATTTGGGAAATGCATACCACAGGCAGCACGAGAAACAGTACCAAGAGACGCCCGTAAACATTATAAACCCTACTGGAGTAGTGAACCGGAAATGTTGCATAATGATGTGGAAGTGTGTAGAAAGCAAATAGAGGCCAAACTCAGTCAGGGGCACCACAATAAATATCAGCACGCAAAAGCCAAATTTCAAAGAGCCATGCTGCAGGCTAGACGGAACAGCTGGCAGGAGAAAACAGAGGCACTGAACTTTGAAAGAGACACAAGGAAGTTTTGGAAGCTAATAAAACAACTTAACGATGAGGGCACAAGGAGAAATTCAAAAATTGCACTACATAAAGGCGGAAACATAACAGGAAAGCAAGCAGCTGACCATTTTACGGACTCATTCGCACAAGATAACAATATCGAAATTAGCCCAGAGAAACAACAAGAGATTCGAGAGAAATGGCAACATACAGGACAGAATGAAACAGTACACGAGATTCTGGGGGAACCTATCACAGCCAGCGAACTGGAGCTAGCCATATCAAAACTGAAAATAAGAAAGTCACTAGGAGCTGATGGTATCTCCAATGAAATGATCAGGAACCTAGGAATAGAGGCTAAAGTAAGGCTATTGCAGATCTTCAATAACAGTTGGAACTTAGATAGTGTTCCGCAAGCCTGGAGAGAAGCAATCATGCTACCCCTCCTAAAATCAGAGAAAGATAGTTCCATTGCCTCCAGCTACAGACCAGTTAGCCTCACCAGCTGTCTTGCAAAAAAAATGGAGCGCATATTCAATCACAGAGAGCAGTGGTACATTGAAAGTGAAAACATCCAGCCTATAGTCCTGATTTGTCACCATGTGATTTTCATTTGTTCGGACCTCTAAAAAAAGCTCTCAAGAGGCAACGATTTCATACAAATGCAGACGTAATGAACGTGGTAAACACTTGGTTCAGTGAGCAACCACAATTCTTCTTTTGTGGACGGCATTCGCCGCCTACCGAAGCAATGGGATGCTTGCCTGAATGCCTACGGCTACTTCTTCTGACCAACCCATGGTGCATAATTCATTCAAAATGAATGCTTTGTTTTATTCTACCACACCTGTTAATGTTTCTTTCATGCTTTTGTAATAAAGCCATTGGAACGGGTTTCAAATGAACGCCCCTAATGTCTAGGCAAATCTTCTGGCCTAGAAAGACAACAGCGGAAGATAAACTCTATGGACCGCTGAGTGAACTAAACAAGACAGTTAAATTCATACAACATTGCAGTTATAGACATATTTCAAGCGAACGAAAGAAGAAGAAGACATGATGAAATGTTATATTGCTCCCGGCTCTGTGGCGAAGGGGTTACGAACGCAATTCGTAATCCCACATACAGCGTTCGAAACACAGCTGTGGGTGATTTGGCAGCAAAGTGCCTAGCCTTGGTTGTAATACAGTGGTATGAGTGCCGGACGTTCAGAAAGCAATGGCAAACTACTGAAGTAGACTTGCCAGGAAATCACAAACAGCCAAATATGATTGGGTTGACTGCCACGTCATGTAAAGGATATGCAACTAGCTTTTAAAAAGAGATCGTTTAAATCTTGTAATGTTCTTCGCACCTCATTATATTCATGTGCAATCTATCTGTGCAATGTGAAAGATAAAGGGAAACCACCACATTAAATCTTAATAATAAGTTTCTGGGCTGACACAAAATAAGTTGTATAATGGATTGTTATTTGAAAAATATTCCAATTAATCTCAGGACTGACTAGCCAATCATGATATATTTGCCATAACTCTATTAGACAATACACATACCCCGCGCGTGTCTGGGAAATGGGAAAACTGGAATTCATGGTAATAACGGCACAGGTGTAGGAAAAGAATGAGAGACGAAGACGTTAAGATAAAATGTTTGTGAGCTTGGTTAAGGATAAAAGTCATTGGAAAAGAGGAACGAGGACTGTGCCACTGAAACTCCACTGAACATGTTCAAGAAGGTCCAGACTCGAGATGAGTGGCTCGACACATTGAGCATATCACACTAAGTCCAGTTCACTTTCATCTAACTCAGTCATGAAAGGCAAAGAGAGTACAGATTGTTTGGCGGTCAGTCATTACCCACTATGGACAACAGTCACCTTCAAATTTATAAGCTTGTGGGGGTAAAATCGGTGGCAGCTGCTATTTGTGGCTGACTCAGTCACAGGATTATTAATCTGAGCCAAGGATAGACTCTAATATAACTTCTTCTTGAGGTTGAACGGGGTAGGGGTAATGGAAGAATCGAATCAAATAGTTGGCGGGCATGGCGATGATCGAGGTAGAAAGAGCAATGGATGAGCCAGACATCATCAACGCCATAAGATTTGCTGGACGAACTGCTGACTGCAAGTACAGAGTGGGGGGAAATGGGAGTGATTCAGGGAGCCGCCAGACGTGAACAAGTTATCAAGAGCACAAGACATTTGATTAACCAACATAGAATTGGTGCGATCAGTGAATACACGCTGGCGGAGATTTAAGGAGGAGTTGAAGCACCCATTGATCTGTCCGGCGGGCGATGATGACGACCCTCGCTAATTACAGTCACTATTAAACTTCAAGCTGAAAAACATCTAAACGCAGTGGAAATGTGGTTTCTGGGGAAAATGCGAAGAATACCATGGACAGGCAGAAAAACCAGTGAGCAAGTCCTACAAGAGGCAAATGAAACCCGTAACCTGATTGGTGAAATTAGACGTAGACAGACATATTTTGGGGGGTATTTAGGATTAAAAAAATAAGCTAGAGAACTTGGTGAGAACTAGCAAGATTGAGGGGAAAAGAATAAAAGGGAAGGCAGAGCAGTAAATACATGGATGGCTTGACCACATGGGCACGAACAAAGCTGATCCACAACTCTGGTGATCGTGTAAGATGGCAAAACATGATCTCGCACGCATACGGGCATGGCACATGATGATAATGATGAAATATCAGATCTTTGTTACGTTTTCCCATAGTATCAATAACATGGCCATTATCAAGTAGTTCATGCTCCTTGTCTTAGAACCAAATGGAAGAGGCAGACGGCAGTTGGGCTGGAACTGTTGGCAGAGGCGGGAAACTATGCGGCAGTCCAGAGAATGCTGCAGACAAACCCATACTGGTTTAACTATCATCCACAGGTATTATTATTATTATTATTATTATTATTATTATTATTATTATTATTATTATTATTATTATTATTATTATTATTATTATTATTATTATTATAGTTTTTATTATAGTTTTTATTATCTTCTTCATCATTGCCATCATTATCATCATTTTCTCATTTTTATTTTGTGTATATATTGATCTACATTTGCTCCTCTTCTTCTTCTTCTTCTTCTTCTTCTTCTTCTTCTTCTTCTTCTTCTTCTTCTTCTTCTTCTTCGTACACCTTCAGTAAGAAAGGAAGGAGTAAATAACCCTGTTACACATGTTTAGATGTATTTGGTGTGTGGTGCTAGCTCCATATTTGTATATTCAAATCACCAATTGATGGGTGATGAGGTTACAATAGTGCCGGCCGACTTAAGCTTTAACTGAGTGTCTGTCTATCTATGTCCGTCCGTCCGTCTCTCCGTCCGTCTATCTATCTATCTATCTATCTATCTATCTATCTATCTATCTATCTATCTATCTATCTATCTATCTATCTATCTGTATGTCCGTCCGTCCGTCCATCCGTCCGTCCGTCTATCTATCTATCTATCTATCTATCTATCTATCTATCTATCTATCTATCTATCTATCTGTCTGTCTGTCTGTCCGTCTGTCTGTCTGTCTGTCTGTCTGTCTGTCTGTCTATCTATCCATCCATTCATCCATTGACTCATCCATCCATCCCTACGTCCGTCGTCTCTCTGTCTGTCTGTCTGTCTACATATATATATATATATATCCTTCTTTCAGTCTATGTATAGCACTGTTCTGTTACTTTTTATAGAACTCCGTAGCACCGGCGAGGATCCTGAAATACTTAGGGTAGATTTGTAACTCGAAATTGTGCCCGGGTGGCGCCGTTAGGCTACTCTTTTTTCGATTTCCAACTGCCAAGGGATTTTTTAAAGTGCGCAACAATACACACGGGCGTCCGATCTCACTATCCAGAGACCAGGGGACATTTTGTTACTAGAAGTCCACGTGAAAAAAAAACATTCCGGTGACCTGTATGTCTATAGTCCCTGCAATCCTAATTGAAATCTTGCTATAGTTTCCTATGCTTATATTTCTCAATGTATGTTTCTTTAAATCAATTAACGGTATTCTTGATCTCCCAGGCATCGGCGATACTCTCCAACCTAGATGCCCTCTACTTCCGCAACCCAGAAAACCCAATAGCCCAACCTGCCAGGCCTCTACTGCCCCGGATGTTTGTCCACGGGCTCCAGCAGCACGTCAGTCAACTTCCGGTGCAGAGTTCGTCTGCTCTTTACCCGACAGAAAACAGAGGCTGAGCACATCAACGATGGCGTGGATGGAGCCCCAAACAGAGTTAAACAGATGCATTGACTGTCTTCACGAAGTGGAGAAGATGTGTTTAAGAAATTCCTGTGATTATTCTAACGCAAACATAGCGATGATATTGTGAAAATATGACACACAACGTGTGGTCCTCCTGCAGACAAGCTGGGCTGATACTGTTCCGAAGATGGACACCTTTTCTAAATATAATCACCAACATTATGATTCACTATGTGTATCTATTTGTACAGTAAGATTTGATAATTCAGTAGTGGTTATTAAGTGTATATTTGTAAGTGTATATGTGTATAATTGCTTGATAAATTTATTTTTTTTCAAAAGAGGCTGACTGCCGCCTTCATGATACCGAAGTACTAGCATTTAATCTGTCATTTACTGCCTATATAGTGCTTTGCGGTGTATGGCATGTGGGTCTTGAGCCTGAGGAATTAAGGCCGCCTGGCTAGTGAAGTCGCCGCAAACTGTGCAGCTTAGGGTTTTCTTTTTGCCCTTGACAGAAAAAAAAAATCCACACTTTATCGAGGATTCGAGCCCGGGTCTACCGAGGGAGATTCCGGCATTCTAGCCACTCGGCCAGCCTCCCCTCATCCAGAAATACGAATGTATTTAAAGTATACAGCACAGAATAACAAGAGGAAGCTCGACGAACGGAGAGACATACATAGTTACATGGCTAACGTTTCTAGCGAAATCTTTATCAGCAAACAAAGACACAAAAGGGCTTAGCTATCCAACTGAAGTATCTCAGCAGCAAACGATTTATCCACGTGTGTCAACGACGATGCAAACAAGGCTCTAAGTTCGGAAAACGAAAATGCTTGATCGGTTGTTAGAGTGATTAATTGATTGATTGATTAATTGATTGATTGATTGATTGACTGGTTGATTGATTGATTGACTGGTTGATTGATTGATTGATTTATAAGAATCGACACTAGTGGACTTTGGACACATAAATGTGTGCTCTGTCTCTTTCAGCATATGTTAGAGTGTTAGTAAGTGAGTTGCATATCCTTTACATGACGTGGCAGTCAACCCCAGCAGTTAGTTTTGGCTGTTTGGGATATCTTCGCAAATTTACGTTCAGTAGTTTACCATTACTTTCTGAACGACCGGCACACTTACTGTTGTATGAAAACCAACGCAAGTTGATCTGCAGCCAAATCGCACGCAGATGTGTTTCGAATGCGGTATGCAGGATTACGAATTGCGTTCGCCGGCCCTTCGCCATAGAGCCTGCTAGAGTGTGCGTGTTTGAAATTACTTCCCTAGACCACCAATTATACAATGCTGCTGCTTGCTTGCTTGCTTGCTTGAGTTCGCTGGCTGTGAACTCCGGCGTAAAGTCCTGTATGTCGGATGAATACATCCTGTTGTCCAACATCAGTGTGATGTCATACCGGATTGAGATTTGCGTGAGTATCCGTTGTCCCATGACTGGCTTATGGTGTGCAGACTGGTGATGCCTCGCCGTGCAGACAGATACTCTCCGACTTCGGAAGCATCAGAGATCTTACTACGTTAGCCAGGACCCCGAAGGGACCTGTTGCCGAGGACGCACGGCTAGGACGTGTTAGTAGGTCTTGGCCAGTATAGAACCTGGCCCTGGCGCCTTGGAAACACCTCTGCGCCCCCCAATTATACAATAATACGTTAGCTTCACTGTCACCTATAATTATTATTGCTAACCCAACAGGTGGCGTCAAAAGATACAAATTATGTTGGGTTGATTCGTAAACTTATGGTTGGTTGTTAGGTTGGTTGTTTAGTAGGTTTGTTGGTTGGTTGGATAGTTGGTTGGCTGACTGGTTGGTTTGCTGACTTGCAAACTGGTTGATTGGCTGACTGGTTGGTTGGCTGACTGGTAGACTGATTGGTTGACTGACTGGTTGGTTGGCTGACTGGCAGACTGGTTGGTTGGCTGGCTGGCAAACTGGTTGGTTGGTTGACAAGCAGATTAGCTGGTTTGGGAATTCTCTGGAAGTGTGAGATTGAACCCTTAAGTGCGGCGCAGTTACATTCATGTTGTCAAAGCCATACAACCAGCATGCATCTGTCGGAGATCTGCCGACGCGCTAGCATAGTAACATTGAAGTCGAGTATCAATACAATAAGTGTGGTTAGCCTTCATGTGCACTTATCAGTGTGTTATATGTGGGTGGCTATTCTTCATGTTTACCAATCCACTTATCAGTGTGTTATATGTGGGTGGCTATTCTTCATGTTTACCAATCCACTTATCAGTGTGTTATATGTGGGTGGCTATTCTTCATGTTTACCAATCCACTTATCAGTGTGTTATATGTGGGTGGCTATTCTTCATGTTTACCAATCCACTTATCAGTGTGGTATATGTGGGTGGCTATTCTTCATGTTTACCAATCCACTTATCAGTGTGTTATATGTGGGTGGCTATTCTTCATGTTTACCAATCCACTTATCAGTGTGTTATATGTGGGTGGCTATTCTTCATGTTTACCAATCCACTTATCAGTGTGTTATATGTGGGTGGCTATTCTTCATGTTTACCAATCCACTTATCAGTGTGTTATATGTGGGTGGCTATTCTTCATGTTTACCAATCCACTTATCAGTGTGTTATATGTGGGTGGCTATTCTTCATGTTTACCAATCCACTTATCAGTGTGGTATATGTGGGTGGCTATTCTTCATGTTTACCAATCCACTTATCAGTGTGTTATATGTGGGTGGCTATTCTTCATGTTTACCAATCCACTTATCAGTGTGTTATATGTGGGTGGCTATTCTTCATGTTTACCAATCCACTTATCAGTGTGTTATATGTGGGTGGCTATTCTTCATGTTTACCAATCCACTTATCAGTGTGTTATATGTGGGTGGCTATTCTTCATGTTTACCAATCCACTTATCAGTGTGTTATATGTGGGTGGCTATTCTTCATGTTTACCAATCAACTTATCAGTGTGGTATATGTGGGTGGCTATTCTTCATGTTTACCAATCAACTTATCATGTGGAGGTCAGCATGGCCAAATGGATAAGAACGCTTGTTGTTAAACATCGGCTGTGCTGATGCCGAGGTAGCGGCTTCAACTCTTACACGGGTCAGGTGGACTAACATGTTGGCGTCTCTTCCTTGACTTGGGAACGTAAGTTGCAAGTGCCCTTGAAGTCGGAGTGGGTTCGCCTGATGGCGGGAGACACTAGCAATAAGGAAAGCTAAACCACACGCAAAGTTCAGTCCAGCACATAAAACAGACATGAGGTGTATTTGGTTTTTCGTCATGTGTAACAATCAACGTGTCATGTGTAGTTGGGGATTCTTCGTGTGTATTATGTAAAAATCAACGTGTCATGTGCACTTGGTTTTTCGTCATGTGTAACAATCAACGTGTCATGTGTAGTTGGGTATTCTTCGTGTGTACCATGCAACAATCAACGTGTCATGTGTAGTTGGGTATTCTTCGTGAGTAACAATCAACGTGTCATGTGTAACTAACTATCCGTGTCACTCAGTGCGGATACCTATTGGTTATGTGTATCACAAACACACCATCTCAGATTATCTACTCTTTTCGTGCTCCATACAACGTGTGGTATCTGATTACAAGTTCTTCATGTATACCAGTCATCTTGTCGTGTGTGATTGGCTATTCTTTAATGCACCAATTAACGTGCCATGTCTGATTGCACTGCTTATATGTAGTTAGAGCATACTAATGAATCCGGAAGGTTTGTTTAAAATAATATGTGTATTTTTGCCGGCTCTGTGGGTTGCTAATGCAATTCATAATCCCGCATACCGTGGGCGATTTGGAAGCAGACCGCCTTGTGTTGGTTTCTATACAAATGGTATGAGTGCCGGTCGTTCAGAAAGCAATGGTAAACTGTTGAAAGTAACCTTGCCCAGGAATCACAAACAGCCAGAAAATGCTGGAGTTGACTGCTAACTAACTATATTTGCCAGCTGTGAAAGTAATACCCCTTTGATTTTGTTATCACGGTTATTCCCCTTCCTAATTGAGAGTTGAATTAGACAGAATAAAAATTGAATTAGACAATGTTGTATTATGTTATGTTATAGACATCCCTCCACATTGGACATGCCCATACGTACTCAGCCCTCCAATGTAGCAGTCATCTCAAAGTATCTCTACTCATCAATGAATGAGATCATGGAGGGTGGATTAGAGTATCTCCGTAGTACAGCCATGAAGGGGAACTCTTCTATACCCACACAAAGTTGCAAGTTGCATCCTGACATTGAGAACTAATGCAAAAAAGTTTAGAATTCATGGTTTTAATTATCGAGAACTATGATTCCCGCTAACATCTGCACATGTTGACAGTAACATTGGCGTTAATTATTTTCCCCCCTCGTTCGCTTTGAACTCAAGCGTAGTCCATACACACTATTTATAGTAGTATTTAGTATTTATAGTAGTGATGGACTGAGTTTTGGATTAGCTTTCCCTATTAACAGTGTCCCTTGCCATTAGGCGAACCCAATACGACTTCAGAGGTACTTGTAATTTACGTCCCCAAGTCAAGGACGACAGGTCAACATTTTAGTCCAGCTGTCCGATGCATGAGTTGAACCGCTTACCTTGGCGTTAGCACAACGGATGTTTAAGAACTGTACTTTTGTATGGATGTGAAGCGTGGAAAATGAGCAGTCAAGCTTAAAAACATCTGATGGCTGTGGAAATGTGGTTTCTGAGGAGAATACAAAGAATACCATGGGCAGACAGAAAAACCAACGACCAAGAAGTCCTACAAGAAACGAATGAAAATCGTAAACTCATTAGAGAAATTAGACGTAGACAGTCAAAATATGTTGGACATGTTATGAGAAGAAATAAATTAGAGAACTTGGTGACAACTGGCAAGATCGATGGGAAGAGAACAAGGGGAAGACAGAGAAGTATATCCCTGGATGGCTTGGCCACGTGATATCGTCGAGAGAAGAACACTGAGCTGATCCACGATTATGGTGATAGAGTGAAATGGCGAATCAAGGCCGCCCACGATTACCGGCATGGCACATGATGGATGGAATGCCACGTTAAGTAATTTACCATTGCTTTATGAACCAGAAGTCAACGTTTACGTTTAACTGACTGGTTTAGGAAATGAGTTCACTATCCGCCATCATCAAAAGGAAGTTTAAGAGCGAGTGATCTTAACCTTTCGGCCACGCTGATTTCTAATATAGGGGTTAGTTAATTGCATATCTTTTGCAAGGCATCACAGTCAACCCCAGCATTTTATTTATTTATTTATTGTTTTGGGTGGGGGTGGGGGGAGGGGGGGTATGGTTTCTTGGCAAGTTTACGTTCAGTAGTTTGGATTACGAATTGCGTTCGTAAGCCCGTTGCCGCAGATAGAAGTGTAAATGTGTATAGCAATGTTTAACTTGCATTAGAAACTATTTATTTATTGATCTGCAAAAAATATCCCAGATACACATACGGTTTTTGTTCAATTAATGTACAAATAAAGTCACGTTCAATTAACGTAAAAATAAGGTGACAGTGTGTAATGTATATTTGTATGGCGTGTGAGTATGTACAGTGTATGCTTGTTGTACATTATGTGTATCTGTGTTTTGAAAGTGTACATTATGTTACATGTTAACAGAGTGTACACGCTGCATCTCTATTATACATTATGTATATGTTTGATTATCTAAGTGTGAGTGTGCGTGTGTGTTATGTATGTGTATGCTATGAGTGTATTACATTGTATCATTATTGTACATGATTTGTTGTAGTGACGATGTATGCATTATTTAGTTGTGTTTTACGACAGTATGTGTATTGAATGTCATTCTACACTCGTTGTATCTGCGTTATGAAAGTCTGCATAATATGATTGCACCGAATGAGTGTATCACACACACAAACATATAAATCATAGGTATATGTTATTACAATATGTATATATGTTATGACAGTAAACATATTCTACATACGTGTGTTAAGATACTGTGTCGATTATGGCAGAATGTTACATAGATGCACTACAAAATCTGACATATTGTTTGACTTGCATCAAACCCATATAACATTTAATTAACCTGAAAGATTCGAATCTGTATGTGCTCATGTGTGTATGTATGTACGTGGTATCCTTCTTCTCCTGCTGTCTAACAGACAGAGACAACGAGACACCATAGCCGCGCAAATCACAATGCCTACCGGAGGAAGATTTTTCTACTCGCTCTGTAAACAATGACAGAAAGATAGGTTGCGAGACCCTGCCTTGTTTCTCTCACATTGCTTACTTTCATCTTTCTTTCTCAAACTTTCATCTTTCTTTCTCATACTTTCATCTTTCTTTCTCATACTTTCATCTTTCTTTCTCAAACATTCACCTTTCTTCCTCATACTTTCATCTTTCTTTCTCAAACATTCATCTTTCTTCCTCATACTTTCATCTTCCTTCCTCATACCTTCATTTTTCTTTCTCATACTTTCATCTGTCTTTCTCATACAAGCTGGAGATCCGTTAGCACATCACACGCACTCGCCCTTGCTGTCACAGAAATATGATCCCCCAGACTTGTCATTTTTTTTTTGCTGAAGCTAAAATCTAAACGTTTGAAGAGCTGGTGTCTAGTTTTGCCCAGGATGTATATGTCTGGTCTTACATATTAGTTTGAGTGTGTCCTCAGACCAGCCTAGCCATGAATTACCCAGCCCCTTTTTATACTTGCAACCGTTCTTTTTGAGCGCTTCATGCAAAGGGTGTTCTATTTTTTTGGCGCATAAGTTGTCACGTGACTCCAAATGAAACCTATCTGCTTGTATCGTTGTTAGCGGTATTACAATGCCCCACCACCCTTACCCCCAACATTCTATGTTATTTTTTAGACTGATAATTGAGGCATGTTCTTCGCGTATTATTTTGCGGACTGATATGTGAGGCGTTATCATAACATTCTTATTTTGCGGACTGATATGTGAGAGATGATTTTTACGTGGTATTTCGAAAATGCTGTACATACCTTTTTATTCCTAGAGTATACTGACACTTATATACTAATATTAATATGTTGTATAGGTTTGAAAATAAACTGCCATATCTGCCCACTATGTGTGTCTCTTTTCTTTATTATTAACGATTGATAAGATAATAGTTATAATCATGTCAGCCTTATTACATATCTATGTTTGAGTGTGTGTGTGTGTGTGTGTGTGTGTGTGTGTGTGTGTGTGTCAGCGTGTCATAGTCCCTATTAAAATATGCAAGCGTTGTCATGTATTCATTTTTGTTAATAATTTCTTCTTCTTCTTCTTCTTCTTCTTCTTCTTCTTCTTCTTCTTCTTCTTCTTCTTCTTCTTCTTCTTCTTCTTCTTCTTCTTCTTCTTCTTCTTCTTCTTCGTCTTCTTCTCAACAACTTCTACTGCTACTACCTCTGTTGCTACTACTACTAATACTACTACTACTACTACTACTACTACTACTACTACTACTACTACTACTACTACTACTACTACTATTATTATTATAATCACCACCACCACCACCACCACTACTACTACTACTACTACTACTACTACTACTACTACTACTACTACTACTACTACTACTATTATTATTATTATAATCACCACCACCACCACCACCACCACTACTACTACTACTACTACTACTACTACTACTACTACTACTACTACTACTACTACTACTACTATTATTATTATAATCACCACCACCACCACCACCACCACTACTACTACTACTACTACTACTACTACTACTACTACTACTACTACTACTACTACTACTACTACTAGTACTACCACCACCACTTCTGCTACTACTATAACTATATCAATACTACTAATACTACAGTACTACTACTTTAACTATTAATACTACTATTACTATATCAATACTATATTACTGCTGCTGCTACTACTACTACTACTACTACTACTACTACTACTACTACTACTACTACTACTACTACTACTACTACTACTTCTACTACCACCACTACTACTACTACTACAACTACTACTACTACTACTACTACTACTACTACTACCACCACCACTTTTACTACTACTTCTACTACCACCACCACCACCACTACTACTACTACTACTACTACTATTACTACTACTACTACTACTACTACTACCGCCACCACCACCACCACTACTACTACTACTACTACTACTACTACTACTACTATTACTACTACTAAAACTTCAACTTCAGCTTCTACTGCAACTGTGAGGCGTGAGAAAACCCGGGTCAATGAGGTCTTTCTGGTGACTGCCGAGTCCATCGACGATGAACTGTGGTTTTCGTGGATGACATTTGTGTTGGCATTCTGACGGCGGCATTTTGCAGTGTACCTGTTCGGGCTGTTGGATTGCCGAGACTCCTGTCTGTTCCACTTTTCACACTGGGCAGATGGGAGCATTGTGTGTGATATTCACTTGCACAGGAATGGAGCATAATGGGGACGACCCGTTGCTGTGAAGTTGGAACCTCGACTAACTAACTAACTTCTACTACAACTACAACTACTACTACTACTACTACTATAACTACTAGTACTACTACAAAAACAACTACTACTAAAACTAGTACTACTACTGTTACTACTACTATTACTACTACTACTACTACTACTACTACTACTACTACTACTACTACTACTACTATTACTACTAATACTACTACTACTACTACTACTACTACTACTACTACTACTACTACTACTACTACGACTAATACTATTACTACTACTACTACTACTACTACTACTACTACGACTAATACTACTGCTACTACTACTACTACTACTACTACTACTACTACTACTACTACTACTACTACTACTACTACTACTACTACTATTTCTACTACTACTAATACTACTACTACTACTACTACTACTACTACTATTACTTTTACTGCTACAACTTTTAATGCTACTATTACTATGCCGGATCTGTGACGAAGAAACGGCTATTCGCAATCCCGCATACAGCGTTGGACATCAGGTGCAGACGATTTGGAAGCAGGCCGCACCGCCTAATGTTGATTTTTAATAATAGCCTGAGTGTCGGTCGTTCAGAAAGAAATGGCAAACTACTGAACGTAAACCTACCCAGTAAATCACAAACAGGTAAAAAAAAATGCTGAGGTTGATTGTGACGTCAAGTAAAGGTCACGCACCAATCTAACATCTACCCGCTACAACGATGACGAAAACGACGAAGACGAAAAATATAACTAAATCTATAAATAATTAACTCTCAGCCAGTTAACGATCACTTGAAGAACACGTGCAAAATGACTTTAGTTTCAATCCCCCACTTCGACATTTTACAAACACACACGGTAAATTGAATTAAATCATCACAAAAGTGGTACCTGAATTTAGCCAAGTGTTAAAACATACCACATACATCCTGTAACTGGAGACCAAAAGCGTGCACATACATACCACGAGCCAAACTGGCAAGCACTTGAAGTTTGTTTTGATAACATATCTGGACGTTTTCCCTATGACGTGTTGTCACACATCTTTTGTGTCATTGTAGACTGTTCATGTTTGTCTGCTGTGAATATTTTCTGTCACATTTATGGCAAAATTTTAGACACGAACAACGCTTAACGATCCGGTACAATGATTCCTAACTTTGTCTTTTGCTGGGGCTAACTGAAAAAGTATTTAGTTATCGGGAGGGGTGGCTGTGAGGTTACGTGTCTACTTCAAGAGCAGGAGTTATCACATTGGAGTCTCAACAAAGGGCTGGGCATTTTTATAAGAATCGTGGTTTGTAATGGTATCACGTATCACATTAATCTCTTGGCTAGAGATATACAACGTAAACTGATTAGAGAAATTAGACGTAGACAGTCAAAATTTTTTGGACATGTTTTGAGAAGAAATGGATTGGAGAACTTAGTGACAACTGGCAAGATCGAAGGGAACAGACCAAGAGGAAGACCGAGAGGAAAATACCTGAATGGCTTGGCCACATGGCATGGACGAGACAGGAACACTGAGCTGATCCACGACACTGGTGATCGAGTGAAATGGCGAGACATGACCGCCCACGCTTTCCGGCATGGCACATGATTGATTGATTGATTAGAGATATAAGATAACTAAACTTCTCGGAAGATGCTGAAAACCAGGAGTCCAGTGTGAAAATTTTGCATCTTAGAAATCCCACGGCAGTTAAATATCCCAAAGAGCAGGCCATACGGCAGCCGGCCTTATATAATTTTTAAGAGAGAAACATAAATGACCCATGGATGCAGCTCGTTACCTTTGAGGGAATCTGTCTGGAGGAAGTGAATGAGTTGCATGTCCAATACATAATGTCGCAGTCAACACCAGTATTTTTTTGGGTGTTTGTGATTTCTTGACAAGATTACGTTTCGTAGTTTGCAATTGCTTTCTGAACAACCGGAACTCATACCATTTTATGAAAACCTACGCAAAATGGTCTAATGCCAACTCGCCCGCAGCTGTGTTTCGAACGCGGCATACGGGATTACGAATTACGTAACTCCTTCGCCACAATGTCGTCTTTTAAATGCATGCTGAAGTCGGATACGCTCACTTCTGTGCGCATAACCAGCTGCATGAATTCTCCTAGAGAGCGGAGCGAAGAAGGCGAAAACTGTATATGGGTATAACAGATTCAGAATCCCTTTTTTTTTTTACGCCAAGGTGGTATACTGAAGGTCAGTCGCGCACTTTATACATCCCACAGTAGTTGGATATCGCGAAGTGTAGATCGTAATGCCACTGCTTTATCATATTTGCCAGGAAAGAAAAACCAACCTAACTAAAGCCCATTGCTTTGATCTATATATCTAGAGAAGGTAAAACGTGCACAAATACATGCAGACGTCTGACAGTGGGGTAAGAGGTCAATGTGGCTTTCACAAGCTCACCTTCTTCTTCTTCTTCTTCTTCTTCTTCTTCTTCTTCTTCTTCTTCTTCTTCTTCTTCTTCTTCTTCTTCTTCTTCTTCTTCTTCTTCTTCTTCTTCTTCTTCTTTAGCGTTCCGATGTGAGGTTCTTTGCTGCAGATACAATTAGTCTCCATTCGTCTCTCTGGTTGACCTTCTCTTGTCAGTCGTTGATTCCAAGTGCTTGTAGGTCTGTATATATATTATCTCTCCGCCGTCTTCTTGGTCTACCTCGGGGTCTACGGTTCACAAGCTCACCTGCCATTTCATTTCCATTTCGGGAAGCAACTGTTAGTGATATCCATTCCAGGACTAGTTCTGTTCTGGACAACACGCGGATGTCTTCTTTTTCCTGTATGAGTCTGTTCTAATTGGAGTATGAGATGGTTTGGGAGACATATTTCGATTCAGTTAAAACAACAATGTGTGTTTTTTTTTTTTTCTTTTTTTCTCTGAGCTAGAATCTCTTGATTTCTGGAAATTTCACTGGGTGAAAGGAAGAAAATCTGCGATCCGGACTTCTTGCAGCTCTCTCCGCACCGCGCGATACTTCTTCTAGAAGGTCCTCCTTTCCTCTTGGGTGGATTGGTTAGCATCAAACTCAGAATATTAAATAATTGCCACTGTGTGGATCAAAAACATAGAGAACGATTAAAACATTTACAAAACAATTACAAAACAATTACAAAACAATTACAGGCATTCATTAACTGCTGCCTGCAAAGAACTAGAACAAACTTAACTGATATGACGGAATCACCATTTTGGAGCTCATGGAGAGAACTAAGTAAATATCTCTGGATCAGGAGGTGAAGATAAGACGTTGGGACTGGATGGGACTTGCATTGAGAGAACCACAGAATAGTATAACTAGACAGGTCTTCCTCCGGAATCTACGGGGTGCATGAAATAGAAGATGACCTAAAACACATGGAGGAGAGAAATAGAGACAGAAATGAATAATATGGGGACATGAAGGACATGCATAGGATAGTTAAGAACACTTTGGCATTGAGTGAGTAGATTGATTACCCATGCTCTACTGGTGGATAAATGGAGGGAAATAAAGACAGACAGACGGACAGACAGACAGACGGACAGGCGAACAGATTGGAAGAGAACAATCTTCATCTCAATAACTAAATAGGGCAATTTTTATTTTTTTTGGTGGGTCTGGTGGTTACCCCAGACCAGCTGGTTCCCCCGCCTCCCCCTTTTTTGACGTGGACCCTTAGTATCACTATGAGCTATTGCCCACAGTGGTCCACTGTGCCCACATTTAAGATGAAGCTATGTGAGGTGGTTTGATCACCCCGGCCCCCGACCAGACCAGGCGCACTACTGGGGGTGGGGGGGGGGTGCAGCAAATGCGTCTGATCCTAGCCAAATGACCGAGAAGGATCATCCCGGCCTCCGACCAGATCAAGTGTACCACTGAAAGCCAGCAAATACACTCGGATCTTAGCCAAAAGGCCGAGAAGAATCTGAAACTACTGAACGTAAACTTACCAAGATATCACGAAAACCCAATAAATGCTGGGATGACTGTATAGATGTTGAAGAAAAACAAAACGATGTGTTAGAACATTTTCACGTATTTAAAAGAGATGCATTATTTTTATGAAAACTTTAAAAATGCCTTAAAGATTGTATCATTATATATTATAACGCATATGCCTGTAATAACTGTACACAATCATTTAATAAAGCTTTGATAACAATGCAACAATTATATATAAAATATATAGCAATGCTACTAAAAGTTATGTCCCTTGATATAACTTTTCTTAAGTTAAGTCCCCTCGCTATATATAAATTATAATGTAAATTACAAAATTAAATTTTATTCCGTAAAAAGCTGTTTGTAAACTAACAAACTATGACAGTTGGCAGCACCGGAATGAGAAAAAGACGTGTAGAAAATTTCATCTCAATCGGATGGACCGTTCGCGAACGAATAAATAACATACAGACAGACAGATAGACATTGCATTTTATATATATATATATATATATATATATATATATATATATATATATATATATATATATATATATATATATATATATATATTGCGCTCGCTCGTTTTGAACTCAAGCGTAGTCAATACGGACCACTATTAGTAGTGGTGGACTGAATTTTGCGTGTGGATTAGCATTCACTATTAGCAGTGTCCCTCGCCATCAAGCGAACTAACTTCGACTTCAGAGGTACTTGTAATTTACGTCCTCAAGTCAAGGACGACAGGCCAACATTTTAGTCCAACTGTCCGGTGTAGGGGTTGAACTCCTTACCTCGGCGTCAGCACACCGGAGGTTTAAGAACACGCGTTCTTATCCACTTGGCCATGCTGACTTGTTGACAGCTAAAGATATGACGGTTTTGAGAGAGTAAGTTGAGGCCTATGTCCTAGTTAGGGAATAAAGGTGGGAGAGAGAGAGAGAGAGAGAGAGAGAGAGAGAGAGAGAGAGAGAGAGTGCGAGAGAGAGAGAGAGAGAGAGAGAGAGAGAGAGAGAGAGAGAGAGAGAGAGAGAGAGAGAAACAGACAGACAGCGAAAACAAAGGGGGAAGGGAAGAGACTTCTTTGTCTGCTTGCTTCCGTTCGCTGCCTGTGAACTCCGGCGTGAAGTCATGTATGTCGGATGAAAACATCCTGTTGTTTAACATCAGTGTGATGTCATACCGGACTGAGGTTTGCGTGAGTATCCGTTGTCCCATGTCTGGCTTATTGGTGTGCAGACTGGTGGTTCCTCGCCGTGCAGGCAGAGACTTTCCGACATCGGAAGAATCAGCGATCCTACTACATTAGCCAGGACCCCGAAGAGACCTGTTGCCCAGGACACACGACTAGGCCGTGTTAGTAGGTCTTGGCCAGTATAGAACCTGGCCCTGGTGCGTCCCAGAGACTTATTTATTTTTAAGGATCTGTGCAGCTTCAAGAAGAAAGTGCGGACTATGGCCTCTACTACGGAGATTCAATCAATGAGATGGACATGGAACGTAGCGTTGTGATCAAACAAATGTGAGCAGTCTACATTAGACGATTCCATTTTCTCATACCCACGATATAGATAGCGGCTTTCACAGACACAGCCGAATTATCTATTTAATCCCAACAGTCATAACCTAACATCATCAGCGGTAGTCCAAATCTCTGTTACACCTTCTTTAAATAGCCAGGTAAATTGTCATAAATCCGTGGCTGGCGTAGGACACCCAAGTGACATAAGAACCCTGTTCAGTTTTGGATGACAACCACATTCACCCGACCAGCACCCCCCTACCCACTCAATGGCTGGCGGTTTTAAATTTCCAGACGTTCTCTTCTTGTCTGTTTCCTTGTGCCTAACTTGCTGAAAGAGTTGGAGTATTGTTACAAACGTGAGGGCCCAACACTTAATATCCCTATGACAGTATCTCTTGAACCTCTATCTCTACCTGGTTTAGTACTTGGTACCCTAAGAGAGCGTTATCAGCTATAGAATTACGTTTATTTTAAGTGCATTGTCCCGCTTTCCAGTATCTCCCAGCTCAGTGTTACAACGTTCCCGCCACATTGCCAGTTATCATCTACATCGACGGCGACAGTCACGCCCCAGCTGTGGCTGTTAATACTGCCCTGACCACGCCTACTTCTGCACAATGCAGACGCCAAATCCAGAGAACACTTTGTATGAGAAGTCAGTAAGAATAAGACACATGAGAAGGTGACAATGACAAGCGCTCAAAAATAACTCGCACTGCCAGGTTGCTTTATACAAGATGGACTCCATATTCATCTCTATTGTTGAATGTATTTTCAGGTGTTTCCTGGCCAATTTAAAGGATCAACGGACGCAAAGAAATCTGGAATAATAACTAGACGGGATGGAGCAGCAGGAGTACCCCAAAACACACACACACACACACACACACACACACACAAAATACAGTAGTAAGCATGGCCGAATGGGTAAGAGCGCTCGCTCTTAAACTTCCGGTGTGCTAATTCTGAAGTAGCGGGTTCAATCCATATACTGAGCAGTTTGATTTAAATGTTGACTTCTGGTCCTTGAATTGGGGACATAAATTACAAGTACCTCTGAAGTCAGAGTTGGTTAGCCTGATGGCAAGGGAAAAGCTATTCACACACACACACACACACACACACACATATATATATATATATATATATATATATATATAGAGAGAGAGAGAGAGAGAGAGAGAGAGAGAGAGACAGAGAGAGAGAGAGAGACAGACAGACAGACAGACAGACAGACAGACAGACAGACAGACAGACAAGACAGACAGACAGATGGGAAAGAGAGGCAGAGGCAGACCAAGAGAAATGATGCTGGATGGATTGAGATGGCGGCGCGGAGGAATATCAGCAGCAGAGTTGATCCAGAACACCAAAGACCGAGATCAGTGAAGAGCCATGAACGCCTACGCCAGCTGGCAGGGCACTTGATGATGATGATGAATTCATATGCACAAATCGGTCCAGCTCACTGGAATTACACGTGTGCTGGCTACGCTTGGGTTCAAAGTGAGCGAATGCACACAAAGCAAAAAAAAAAACACACACAGAAGATGACTAAGAAGCTAGACGGATAAACAACACACAAACTCATGCCGACGTTGCGACAGAAGTCCATAACAACAACGAGAGCGAACCAATTCAAAATATATAAGAAAACTACAACACAAATTGGTGCTCTTCCTTCTCGTTGTTTCGTTGATAGAGTCTTTCATGTTTTTAGCCGACTAACGTTTTTATCATATATTGTGCGTGTTTGTGTTCATGTGTGTGTGCTTGCATGTGTGTATGTGTGTGCGTTTCAAGTCTCTATCAACGGAACAACAAGAAGGAACAGCACCAATTTGTGTTGTACTTGTCTTACATATTTTGTATTGATTCGCTCTCGTTTTTGATAAAGACTTCGGTCGCAACGTCGGCATGTATTTGTGTGTTGTCCGTCTAGCTGCTTAGTTATCTTCTGTGTGTATGTGTGCATGTGTGCGTGTATATGTGCGAGCATATGGTGTTTTTTTTTTTTTTGGGTCCACCTCCGATAAATAACATCTACTAACATAACGAGGATTTACACACGTACTTTATGAAAAATCAGATCTATATTTTACAAAAATATTACGCCAAATATGTTGTCTCAAAAATGCTACCCTAAAAAAATTGTACTGAAAATGTTAACCCGAAAATGGTGTCCCGAATATATTACCCCGAAAATGTTATCGCAGCGATGAAACAGAACTATTGGAGGCAGCGGTAAACGTCTTGCCTCTGTGCCTGGTCAGATCATAACACAGAATCAAAACAAATAAACACTACAGTTACCGTATCCATCCCCCCCCCCCCCCAGCAATTTACTGCAGTTTGTATTATTTGGCGGGCTCGGTAGATCACACGCAAAAGCACTTTAACTGCACAAAACGACTGGCGGGAACAATTAGCGGGCCCAGTTGTCTCCATTGTTAATGAGCTAAGCGGGTCGTTTAAATGAATCCATTTACCCGCGCAGTTGGCGCGAAACTCGAGAAGGTTAAGAGGGTAATGAAGCAATCATAAACAATAGATGCATTTTTGAGGGGTAATAAAAGCTATAATTTCCAATGAAATAAAAACATACGGCAAGCTCATTAAATCATGCAACTATTAGACACGAACAATTATTTTTTTTTTAAACAAAAAGAACAAAAAAAAAAGAAAAAAATAATAAACAATATTGTAACATGGCAGTGTTTATTGCAGGAGTGGACGCACATGTAAAATTGCGAGATGTATCGCTTACATTGTCAATGATCACCGTTTTCATTGTTTTAGGAATCTTTCCACTTCTACACTAAGGTGTGAAGGCGGGGGGGGGTTGGGGGGGGGGGATTAAAGCAGGGGTTTCGGGGGCTGCAGTCCTGGAATCTTCGACAGGTGAAGTGCGGGAGCGTGTGGTTTTGCCATCGCAGACAATACTAGAGCCTACCTAACACATATGGAGCCGCGATAGCGCAATGGACTCTTATAGCAATCTTCTTCTTCTTCTTCTTCTTCTTCTTCTTCTTCTTCTTCTTCTTCTTCTTCTTCTTCTTCTTCTTCTTCTTCTGCGTTCTTCTGGTGAGTTTTTTTTTGTTTTTGTTTTTTAATATATAATTGCATAATGCCTGTTTAAAGCAGAGCTGCGATACTTGTGCCTTTCGGCCGACACATCCGACTTCTGCGGGCATTTGTGGACCTGGCTGACCTTCCCGGGTTTTTGGAAGGACATTCGTCTCTCACTTTTGAGGTGTCGCCTACATCCCAGCTAGTAAAGTTAGAACGGCCGAAGACATCCCGGTCAGCCCTCAAGGGAAGGCAGGGGCAGACCATGGGAATTTCCCACCATCCAAGGAGGCATCCAAGATTGCAGAGCCGACACATAGTTCTCTGGACTGGGCCCATCCAAGGAATCGTCACGTTCTGCACATGGTAGCTTAGCCTCACTTCCGTATATTGGGCTCCTCGTTCACCACAGGCTGCTCCTCCAAAGACCAGGAGGAATCAATATGTTCGCATCACCATGCAAGATAATTTTAAAATATGGATCTGTGCTCCCAGGTTGACCCAGTCTAAAATGAGTACCATGTTGTGCCCTGGGAGGTAAAGGCAGCCGCCATGTTTGAATACTTCCTGCCTCGAGTTCCAATCACTAGTACAATATTTCACGTCCTTGGCAAAACGTTGCGATTCGATTCGATTTCACCATTACCCCTACCCCGTTCAACTTCAAAGAGAAGTTATAGGTGGGGTCCTTCACCGGCTCCGAATGATTCTTCTTCTTTCGTTCGCTTGAAATATGTCTATATCTGCAATGTCGTCTCTTGCATGAATTGAACTGTTTTTTTCAGTTCACACAGTGGTCCATAGAGTTTATCTTCCACTGTCGTCTCTCTAGGCCAGAAGGTTTGCCTAGATATGTTATATTTTGGGCAGTCTTGGAGTATGTGCTCTGCTGTCTGCGACGCCAATCCACATGTGCACATGGCTGTTTCACCAATCTTGAATTTTGTATACATGTGGTTGCGTAATCTATTGTGTCCTGTTCTGAGGCGCAGAATAATGACTTGTTCTGGTCTGTCCATAATGTGGTAGTCATCTTGAGCAGGTTTTGGTGGCTTTCTGACTGATTTGATCATTCTTTTCTTTTGGTGGTATGTAACGGGCACATCAGGCAGTTCCTCTTTGGCTCCTTCCTTAGCCAATTGATCAGCTCTGTCGTTTCCGGGTACTCCACAGTGGGATGGTATCCACTGTATGGTGACTTTATGCTGACTGCTAAGTTCAGAAAGTAGTGTCCTTAGTACTGGCAATTTCCCAGAGAGGAGCGCCTCGAGTACTGATTTTGCATCTGTTAGTAGCACCACAGGTTGTGTACCATTGCTGTTATTTAGTAATTTCTCTGTTGCTATCTTGATTGCCTCAATTTCGGCATCATAGTTATGGCAGTACTTTCCTGTCGGTACTCTGGCTGTGTCCCTAGTATTATTTGGGTATTCTATGTACACTCCCGCTCCTCCATTTCGAACAGCATTTTGTGCTGACCCATCTGTGTAGACTCGGATCCAGAGGTCCTGTGGGTATTCTTCATCAAGGAAGCTGAGAGTGGCTGTTCTGCGCTGCACACTGTTCTGTTCTTCCTTGTCAAATATTCCTCTCACTTTTGTCTGGATTTGTAATGATAGTCTATGCTCATCTTTCCATGGAGTTCACTCTGGAATAGTTGTTAGGGGGATACCAACTGTGGGCAGATCAGTGGTTTCTCTGCAGAGTCGTTTGGCCTGGTGGATAAAACTACTTCTTTTCAACCGCCCCATAGCTAGGTTTTCAAATCTGTTCTTCTTAGGGTGGCCTGGCAAGCTGAGGAACTTTTCTGCTTGTATTAGCGTTTTCGTATCTCTGCGCTCACTCAGTGCCTGTGTCCTCCCCATCTTCTCCATTTCCACTATAGGGGTTGATCTCATCCCTCCTGTGGTGACTCTAAGTGCTTGATTTTGCACCTTGTCCAGCTCTTGTAGTGTGGTATTTGATGCTGAACACCACGCAGTTGACCCATATTCCAGGTGTGGTCGTATGCTCTGTTGGTAAACTTTGCTAAGTATTTTCGTACTGGCTCCCCATGTGGTTCCACTTAGCTTTCTCAGGATGGCTATTTTCCTTCTGGCTTTTGCTACTGCTTTGTTGATGTGCTTTCTCCATGTCAGCTTGCCATCAAATGTTACTCCAAGGTATGTTGGTTCTTTATCTTCTCTTAGGGGTGTTCCATTTATCTGGATGATCCCTGCCTTTTGTTTTGGAGAGAGGGTAAATAGGGTGGTGCTGCACTTGTCAGTGTTTATGCTGACACACCATCTATTTGCCCATGCAGCAAATGTATCTACAGCTCTTTGTAGCAATCTGGTGGCCACTGATGCATATTCATTTGTGCTCCATAGAACCAGGTCATCGGCGTACATTGCCGCTTTAATTCCATGCGGTAGGTGAGCAACAAGATCATTGATGAAGATTAGAAAAAGTGTGGGGGACAAGACTCCGCCCTGGGGGACACCGTGACGCAGTAGTACTTTCTTGCTCTTGAGTCCGTCTATCTGTACTCGGGCTCTTCTGTTGTGCAAGTATGCTTTCACCCATTTGTACATTCTTCCATTGACTTTGCAGTTTCTCAGTTTCTTCATCAGACCTTCTTTCCAGACTTTGTCAAAGGCTTTCTTCAGATCTATCCATGCCGCAAGCACCAGCTTCTTCTCTTGGAATGCATCCTCAATTTCTTGAGAGAGGTAGGTTGTCTGATCTTCCGTAGAGTAGCACTGCCTAAAGCCAGCCTGCTGTGGCATAAGGATGTTTTTACTTTCAATGTACCACTGCAGTCTGTGATTGATGATGCGCTCCAGTGTTTTGCAGAGACAGCTGGTGAGGCTAATTGGTCTGTAGCTAGAGGCAATGGAACCATCTTTCCCTGATTTTAGGAGGGGTATCATGATTGCTTCTCTCCAGGCTTGTGGAACACTGCCTAAGGTCCAGCTGTTATTGAAGATCTGCAACAGCTTTGTTTTGGCCTCTGTTCCTAAGTTCCTGATCATTTCATCGGAGATACCATCAGCTCCTGGTGACTTTCTCATTTTCAGTTTTGATATGGCTAGCTCCAGTTCGCTGATTGTGATGGGTGCCTCCAGAACCTCATGTACTATTTCCTTCTGTCCTGTATGTTGTCGTTTCTCTCGAATCTCTTGTTGTTTCTCTGGACTAATTTTGATATTGCTATCTTGTGCGAACGAGTCCGCAAAATGGTCAGCTGCTTGCTTTCTTGTTAAGTTTTTCCCATCTTTATGTAGTGCAATTTTTGAGTTTCTCCCTGTGCCCTCGTCATTAAGCTGTTTTATTAGCTTCCACAATTTCCTTGTGTCTCTTTCAAAGTTCAGAGACTCCGTTTTCTCCTGCCAGCTTTTCCGTCTAGCCTGCAGCTTGGCCCTTTGAAATTTGGCTTTTGCATGCTGGAATTTATTGTGGTGCTCTTGGCTGGGTGTGGCCTCTGCTTGCTTTCTACACACTTCAACATCATTATGCAACTGTTCCAGTTCACTACTCCAGTAGGGTTTATATTGTTTACGGGCTCCTCTTGGTACTGTTTCTCGCGCTGCCTGTAGTATGCATTTCCCAAACTCTTCAACTGCTTTATTTATGTCTTTCTCAGTGTTCAGGTTTCTAACCAGTATGCTGGTGCGATGCTTGTACATTGCCCAGTCTGCTTTCTTGTAGTTCCACCTCGAGAGGGTGCTGCTTTCACTTACAAGCTCATTTTCTACGGTTAGAAAGACTGGCCGATGGTCACTGCCACCAAGTTGTTTCCCAACAGTTCGTGTAATGTTCCACTCCAGGTCTGGTGAATGAAAAGCCAGGTCAGGTGTAGTTGTAGAGTGCCATGATCTCGAGTAGAAAGTATGTGGGTCGGACGGCTTGTTAATCAACATGAATCTATTCTCATCTTGCCAGTCTTCCAGTCTCTCTCCTCTCTGGTCCATGTGATCATAGCCCCAGCTCTGCGAGTGGCTGTTGAAATCGCCACACACAATAATTTTTTCTTTTAGTGGTAGTGTGTCCAGTGCCTGTGGGCGGTCACTTGGACAGTAGTAATTGATCAGATGTAGATCTGTATTACCTGTCTTAAGTTTAAGTGTCTGATACTCAGCCCCTTCCATGTAGACTTTGATTTGGGAAGCCATGATGTTATTTCTTACAAGGGTCAGTATCTCACCTTTTCGCCTGTTCTTTCGGTCAGATCGGTAACACTGGTAGCCTCTGATTTTGAAGGCTATATTTTCATTGAGGTGAGTTTCTTGCAAGCAACATATGCTTACTTTTTCTTGGTCCAAGATTTTTTCTAATTCTATTTTTTTGTTGCTGACTCCCTCCGCATTCCAGTGCATTATTTTAAGTCTTCGTTTAGTATGGCCAGTCGTCCTATTCTCATGTCCCCTGGCTCCACAGGACATCTGAGAAGGACCTCCAGTAGTTGGGGTTGGACCCTTTCGAGACATAGGGCCCGGCACTGCACCTGCCTGGGGGTCCAAAGCAGGGCGAGCACCATAACGATTAGCAGTAGTCGACATATTCCATTTTGCGTGATTGCGTGGCATCCTGATTTCTGTGGTGCGCCTCTTGGCTGGTTGCCTCCGTCTTCAGCACCTTTCTTTGCTAGAGCAGACTGTGGTCTCACTCGAGTGTAGATGTGTACGCGCGCACACACCTGTCTGCGCATGCATGTACGTGCATACACATCTAGAGCATACTGGTTATTTTCCGGCGCCAGAGACTCGCCGTCGCCCCTTCTCCTGTTAGTTTAAACAGGTCCGCCACGTGAAGGCCAGGAGTTGGACTTTTGCTGCATAGGTTATGTATTCACGAGCCATTGAGGTATTTGAGCAATGTTGGGCGCTCACCCCAACACCGCGCCTCGGCTACATACAGCAACATTTGGAACCCGCTCCGAATGATAATCCTGGGTTTACCCTTACAGGCTTATTAATCCAAAGGTGATTGTTGTCAATATGGGGTAATGAACCGTTTAATGCGTGTTTGCGATCAGTGCAACGTTGATTTTATAGACAATTTTACGTTCAGTAGTTTGCCGTTGCTTTCTGAATGAGAAGTCAACGTGTTAGTCGAACTCTCAGAGCATGTGTAGTCTTGAACTTCCCCGCCTCACAGACCTGTTATTAAGATGTTATTTTGTTGCACGTCCTTCAACTGATATAGCGCCGAAGGATAATATATCACCAAATGTGACCTCCCATTTGTACAGAAGGATGATATATCGCCATACTAGGGTCACCGTGTTATTTGTTTTGTTTCATGGTATCTTCCTCAATTTCTATGATCAGTTAACGGAAATTTACATGATAATAAACGGAAATGTACATGACAATATTTGTTCATTTAATTGTGTACCATGTTTGGTCCAAACCTACTTTTGGTTTGGAACACAGTTAAAGTACTTCTCAATCAACCCCGGTAGTGTTTTACTGTTTGTGATTTACTAAACCATTTTTGTGTTCAGTAGTTTGCAATTGCCACTGGTACCACTGGTGTGTGTAGCACATATGGGCAAGTCTTATTATTATGCAAGCCTTAGTACCTAACTGGGGTGATAAAGGTGGAGAACGTGTACCCTACTATGGACGAGTACATCTTTGAGGTTACGGTCCCTTCTGTATGCCACCAAGGGTTTCTCTGAAAATAATGCACTAGTACTAGGATCATTTTAGGACAATAAGAAAGAGACAAACAGCTTTCTTTGGTTATGTGATGAGAAGAGAGACATTGAAGAACATAGTGACAACTGGAAAATTCGAGGGGAAGAGAGGCAGAGGCAGGCCAAGAGAAATTATGCTGGATGGATTGAGACGCTGGTATGGAGGAATATCATCAGCAGAGTTGATCCAGAACACCAAAGACCGAGATTTGTGAAGAGTCATGAACGCCTACGCCAGCCGGCAGGGCACTTGACGATGATGATGAGTACTATGATCAACTTGAAGGATAAACAGATGTCGAAAGAGGATATTTTTCACTGAATTGCTTTGAGGATGGTAGGTTAGAGAAAGTATCGGTGGGAGGTTTTGTGGTTTAGGCGTAGAGGTGAGAGCCTCTGTACGGTTAATAGGAAGAGCGCGGCGGAAAACTGACGATAAGGCATGATCAGGATAGCCACGGAGCCGGAAAAGTCAAATATTTCGTGGACCCTGTAGCGAAAATCATCACCATCTTGGCACAATCGTCGTAGACGCAGAAGGTGCGAGTAAGGAATCGCGTCTTTACAGGACAGAGGGTGAGAAGAGGTATAGAGTAGAAAGGCGTGGGAATCGGTCTGTTTGTAGTAGACCGTTGTAGTGAGACCATGCAGTCCTATGGAAACTAAGAAGTCCTAAGGTCTAAGAAGTTGACGGAAGACGAAGAAATATGGAAAGTTAGTTTGATAGTAGGATGCAAGTTGGAAAAGAATCTATGAATTGTTCGAGGCCCGTTAGTGGCATATTAGTGACATGGAAACCATCATCAATGCCCCTGTATAGTTCGGGGACTCTGCCGTTATATAGTTGCCATATCTGGTACTCAAGGTGGCCCATAAAGAGGCAGGCATGGCTGGGCCAATTTTAGTACCCTCGACAACCCCACTGATCTGAATGAAATACTGGCCATTAAACTCAAATGAATTATATCAGTATTCATACACACCAACACAAACACGGGGCTGGGCTGTCCAAGTCATTAAGTTGCTACATGGCAGTACCGAATCTAGATTCCGAATCTCGGTCGTGAGTTGTCCTAAGCAAGGGTGTCACTGCTAAACCTCCAACACAGAATCTGTATGAAACATTCAACAAATAGTGTTGCTGTCTTGTGATCTGGACAAGGATAAGATTTTATTGACACTATCGCCCGCTGAACTTGACGTCTGCAACCTAAATCTTCCGGTGTGCAATTATCCCACTTTGTCACGGTCGGCTGGTGTCGACTGTTCCTAGTTTGACTTCAAGCCACTTTTAAACAGTGGTGTGGAGCCGTGGCTGCTAGCTCGCTTGCCCGCCGACCTGGTGGTCTTGTATTCGAACCTCCCGCGAAAAGAGGGGGTATTTTCGTTAACAAGTTAACTGGGCTTTCAGGTTGACGGCTGGGGAGTAAGAGAAGTTGATAGGGCGCTGCTCAGATGTCATGAGTTTAGTTGGACGAATGTTCCTTTCCTGTGGTGTAACTTAGGCAGGCTTAGAGATGGATCATGCTGCTTGGGTGACACATAGTCTCTACAATTCAGTCCAGGTTTCGTGCTATGGAGTGATCTAACTCCATGAATGGTCTAGTTGTAGTTATTAGGCTAATTTTCTTTCTTTTTATTTATTATTTTTTTTTTTTTGAAGCACAGTGTACAAACTATCATCTGTGCCAGTGACAGTGTTAGTGATACTTGTTCACTTCTGTCGTGTGATACCATGCATCATCTTTCTGGTGGCCCGCGTGCTGTAATAATCATCTAACTCTATACGTGCTTTTTATAAATCGCATTGTCACTTCACAGGTTGTGTCTGCATCAGATGAAGCTAGTCGCCTGCCTTTCTTTACATAATCTCTCTCTCTCTCTCTCTCTCTCTCTCTCTCTCTCTCTCTCTCTCTCTCTCTCTCTCTCTCTCTCTCTCTCTCCCTATCTCCCTCTCTCTCCCCTTCCCTCTCCCTCCCTCCCCCTCCCCTCTCTCCCTCCCTCTCTCCCCCTCTCCCCTCTTTCTCTCCCTCCCTGTCTCCCCCTCTCTCTCTCTCCCTCTCCCTCTCCCTCCCCCCCTCTCTCTCTCTCCCTCCCCCCCTCTCTCTCTCTCTCCATATCCAGGTATATTGTTATGTTATGGGATCCATTGCCGGCTCCGTGACGAAAGAGTTACGAACGCAGTTCGTATACCCACGTTCGAAATAAGCTGCGGGTGATTTGGCAGCAGACCGCCTTACTGTGGTATTTTACGAAAGCAATGGCAAACTACTGAACGTAAACTTGTCAAGAGATCACAACAGCAAAAGATACTGGTGTTGACTGCGACGTCCTGTAAAGGATATGCAGCTAATTTTTAACTCTGGGATCCATTCCATTACAACTCTTTTAGATTTCTGACAAGATCCATTACATTACAACTCTTTTCGATTTCTGACAATGTCCATAGAAGAAACATTTTAAAAAAATGTTTCTCACACATGCATTTCATTAATTAAAAGTTCATTTTCAAAATCGCATTGCCTCATCACAGATTGTGTCTGCAAAAGACTGAGCTAGTCGTTCGCCTTTCTTTACCAATCTGTCAACCTCTTCATCTCCAGGTATTTTGCTATGTGGTGGGTTCCATTGCATTACAACTCTTTTTGAATTTCTGACATCTATATATATAAAACTAAGTGTGTGTAAATATGTATGTCCTTTATTTTTTCGCTAACGGCCCATCCGATTGAGATGAAATTTTCTACACGTCTTCCTTTCATTCCAGAGCTGCCAACTGTGATATTTTTTTAGTGTGAAATCGCCTGCTTACTCAGTATTATTTCATTTTTCATTTTTCATTAAAATTTATATATAGCGAAGGGACTTAACTCTAGAAAATGTTATTTCAAGGGGCATAACCTTTAATAACATTGTTGTATAACTTATAGTCATATTGTTGTATCGTTTTCAAAGATTTATAAACTCTTTGTCTATAGTTATTTACCGGCATATGAGTTATAATAAATAATGATACAATCTTTAAGGTGTTTTCAAAGTTTACATAAAAATAATGCATAATGCATAACATTGTAACTCATCTTTCTATACTTAAGAAGTTATCTAAAAGATGTTGAACAATATCATCGCATCTTTAGTGTTTTCCGCCATCATATCGACACGATTCGCTTGACAGCACTTCTCAGCGCTATCAAGCCAAGACGCCTTACACATTTCAAGCAGCCTGATACGGGGGGAAAATGACACGTCGTAATAGCACAAAGAAACATGCAGCTTCCAAGATGCATAGTGAGAAAACCGACCAGACTAGCAGCCTGATACGGGGGGAAAATGGCACGTTGTAATAGCACAAAGAAACAAGCAGCTTCCAAGATGCATAGTAAGAAAACCGACCAGACTATCAAGAAGACGAACCTGCCTTTGGAGAGTCTGCATGCAAGCTGTAATAAAGTATCTGAACCTACAGTCAATGAAACTACCAATAAGAAGAGCGACGACTACCCACAGACGAACACAAAAACTTGTGAGAGGAAGGAGGACCAAGACACCAGAATCAGAAACACTGATTCAAACACAGTCAGATGGGTGGTCAAGCGGCTAAAAATGGAGCTTACTGATTAACAAATACAGAAGCAGCTGCAGGAAGAAAATCTTCACGTCAACATTTTGAAGGCAGAGCGGATTCTTACCTACTCAGAATTAAATGAGATGCTCCACACCAGGGACTGGGCGAACCCGGGTCGGGTCAGGCAGGCAGGCAGGCAGGCAGGCAGGCAGACAGCCAGGCAGCCAGGCAGCCAGCCAGCCAGCCAGCCAGCCAGCCAGCCAGCCAGCCAGACAGACAGACAGACAGACAGACAGACAGACAGATAGATAGATAGATAGATAGATAGATAGATAGATAGATAGATAGATAGATAGATAGATAGATAGATAGATAGATAGACAGACAGACAGGGAGGGAGGGAGGGAGGGATAGACGGAGGGAGAGACAGAGGGATGGGTCTATTAGACAGACAGACAGACAGACAGAGATAGATAGATAGACAAACAGACAGACAGACAGACAGACAGACACAGACAGACAGACAGACAGACAGACAGACAGACAGACAGACAGACAGACAGACAGACAGACAGACAGACAGACAGACAGACAGATAGTCGATAACGGGAACGAGAACTTATATGACTACTTATATGAATTAAATGAGATGCTCCCCACCAGGGACTGGGCGAAGCCGGGCCGGGTCAGCTAGTAGTCCATAAAAGAAACAAACCCAAAATATGAATGTTATTCGTTTAAACTTCATTTAAAAATCGACAATACACAGCTTAGTGTTAAATTTTCAAGAAACGGTTCACCAAATAACCTGACGTTTCATATCTGCACGAGACAGCTCGTCATCTTGCATTAGTTCCTATCTCTAGAAGTAATCGATATCTCTTGCGGTGTTATCTTAAAATTTTCACCATTGAAAACATCTTTTGATTATAACCTTGGCATGAACCAGCTTGCCGCCTCCTTAAAAAGCCATCTTGGTCGCAGTAACAAACGATTCTCAGATCAAGGCTTTGCTATTCATGATATGCAATCCGATGATTGCTGGCTTCTTATTTTCATGAATGGTGGATATATTTAGTCGGGGGACAAAACCAGGTTAAACACCGTGCAGACGGAGAATGAAGACGAGCTAAGATATCTTCTTCTTCTTCTTCTGCGTTCATCCGGAGTGTTGTTTTTTTTTTTTTTCAGATATGATTGCGTTGTGTCTGTTATGCACCCTTGAGCCGAAACCCCTAGGCTGACACATCCGACTTTTAGCGTGCATTTTTGACAGGTTAGCATTCCTGGGAGACTCTCACTTGTGTGTTGCCGTCCACATCCCAGCTGGTCAATTTAGAACGGTCGTATACTTCACGATCAGCCCTCAATGGAAGGCAGGGACAGTCCATGGGCATTGTCCGCCATCCAAGGGAGGCTTCCATAGTTGAAGAGCGGACACATAGCGCTCTGGTGATGGGCTCACCGAGGGAATCACCACGTCCTGCTCATGGCTGTTTCAATTCCTCACTTCAATGTATTGGGCCTTTCGTTTGCTACGTGTCGCTCCCCGCACTAACCAGGGACGGTCGGACTGCAGATGGTATCCACTCAGCGAGCTTTCGATTCGGACATCTGCTTGTCGCTGTGCCAGGAAAACGAAGTAGTTGGAGTTTTTCCAGGCACAACGGACATTCGGAAAAATATCCAGTCAGAGCTGTTCCGGACATGAAGGACATCCGGAAGACTAGATAGTCAGAGCTGTTCCTAGCAAGAGGGACATTCGGGCACGATCGACATTTCACTCGGACGTAATTGCGTAGTGCCAATTTTTATTTTGCCACCCGTAGGCCGGCACGTCCGACTTCGGCGGGCATTTTTTTTTAATGAGTTTAGCCTTCCTCGGTTTCGAAGCACGCTAGACTCTTACTGTTGTGGTGTCGCCCACATCTCAGCTGGTCAAGGTAGAACGGTCAAAGACATCACGGTCAACCCTCAAGGGAAGGCAGGGGCAGACCATGGGCATTTCCAGCTATCCAAGGAGGCTTCCACAATTGCAGAGCCGGCACATATTGCTCTGAGACTGGGCTTACCCGAGGAATTGCCACGTCCTGCTCATGGCTACTTTAATTCCTCACTTCAATGTATTGGGCATTTCGCTTGCCACTGGTCGCTCAAGCAGAAACCAGGAGCGGTCGATCTGTGGACGACATCCACGAGGTAAGTTTTCGCTTCGGACTTCCACGCAATGGATTCGCTAGCCAAGCGGTCCATTTCGTGTTAATGAGTCGTTTTTCCGCCTTTGACTACACTCTCTATGAGAATAGATACAGACATTTTTCGTAACCTTTTCGTGCGACTGGGGCACTTTTTCTACCTTTATTACTCGCTCACGAGGTAGGCTACATGTGCTGCCGGCTCAGCACCTTACCTCCGTGCATCAGTGAGCGAGAAAACGGCCAGGCCCTCTCATCCGGGGATCCCTCATATCCCCCAGCTGAGAGCCTTCGGACATGTATCTGATCTAAGCATGTCGCGTGCTTAGCACCCAACCTCCGTTTCGCAGTAGGTTAGAATCGGTCCGGTTCTCATATCCAAGGGTTAATGGTAAGAGGCGTTCAGCCATATCCCTCAGATAGGAGCCTTAGAGTATGTGTCTGGACCAAGAATGTGTGGCTTCGTGGGCCTGATTTGGACTTTTGACTGCTATCCTCAGTCTACCTGCAGAGCAGCAGATTGTGTCTCCCTTAGTCTGGTCCCTAACCCAAGTCCTGTCCGACACATAGTTGTGCTCCGTCGGCATAGCTTTTGGGGTCATTGGGACACTCAAGCCCCCCCCCCCCCCCACTTCCCCACCGTGGCAAGGTGGAGACACATCGGGGGGAGAGCTAGGATATGAGGAGTGACGTCTTTGCTTGCTGTTGTCTAGATTTCTTACTTGTGTTCTTCGTGTGTGCAGTACTTTAAAGTATTCATTTCTCCTCATATAGTGATCTTCAGCACCATCATGTGCCATGTAGGCTAGGGTAGGCAATCATTTGCCTCCACATCCAACAGTTTACTGTTCCATGCAGGATAGGCAAGCGATCATTTGCTTCCACATCTATCGGTTCACTGTGCCATGTAGGCTAGGGAAAACGATCATTTACCTCCACATCTATCGGTTTACTGTGCCATGTAGGCTAAGGCAAGCGATCATTTTCCTCCACATCTATCGGTTTACTGTGCCATGTAGGCTAAGGCAAGCGATCATTTGCCTCCACATCTTTCGGTTTATTGTGCCATGTAGGCTAGGGCAAGCGATCATTTACCTCCACACCTATCGGTTTACCATGCCATGTAAGCTAGGGCAAGAGATCATTTTCCTCCACATCTTTCGGTTTATGTGCCATGCAAACAATGGCAAGCGATCATTTACCTCCACATCTATCGGTTTACTGTGCCATGTAGGCTAGGGCAAGCGATCATTTACCTCCACATCTATCGGTTTACTGTGCCATGTAGGCTAGGGCAAGCTATCATTTACCTCCACATCCATCGGTTAACTGTGTCGTTGATAAGTTCGACGCTGGTCGTCTGCCAGGCTGGGCTGCCAACTAGACCAGCAATGTCATCATGTGAGTGTCTGTGCGTGATAGTCCCAATCTTCCCAGTTGTCTCGATGCTTTCCAGCTCTTTTCTTCTCTTAACATCAAAAAGACGATTGTCTTCTTCTTTTGTGTCTTTGTGAATATCTTCCGTTTCACTGGAGAGACAGAGAGAGAGAGAGAGAGAGAGAGAGAGAGAGAGAGAGAGAGAGAGAGAGAGAGGTGATGGAATGGGAGAGAGAGTATAAGAAAGAGTGAATAAGAGAGAGAATAAGAGAGAGAGATAGAATAAGAGAGAGATTGAATAAGAGGGATAGAATAAGAGGGATAGAATAAGAGAAAGAGAGAATAAAAGAAAGAATAAAAGAGAGGAAGAGAATAAGAGAGAAAGAATAACAGAGGAATGTTGATTGTCCATCAGACGAGGGTATATGGATTTGTTATTTTCTTCTTACCGCACAAATTAAAATAAATTTGTTTTGGTTGTGCATCTTTCTTGTAGCAAACTAAGGGATTGAGTCATGGACTGTGGTGCAATACCTAAATAAAATAAACAGGGACTTTTGAACTTAAATATACAAATATTCTTCCCTCACCATCAGGCGAACCCACTCCGACTTCGGGGGAACTTGTAATTGACGTCACCATGTCAAGGACACAAGTAAACATTGTAATCCAAAAGTCAAGTGTAAGGGTTGAACACGCTATATCATCATCAACACACCGGATGTTTAAGATCCAGCGCTCTTATCAATTCGACCGTGCAGACCTCCATAGCTCTATGTTTTGTGTATTTCACCTATAAAGTCGTAGTGTGGGGATTTATGCCATGTTGATTTATGTCTGTGGTATGCACTTGTCCAGATACAACGAAGCATTAGGCGCTCGCTCGCTTTGAACTCAAGCGCAGTCCATACACACTACGTCTAGTAGTATTAGACTGAATTTTGCGTGCGGATTAGCTCTACCATTAACAGTGTCCCTCGCCATCACCCCACTCCGACTTCAGAGGTACTTGTAATTTACATCCCCAAGTTCAGGACGATAGGTCAACATTTGAGTCCAGCTGTCCGGTGCAGGGGTTGAACCGCTTACCTCGGCATCAGAACACAGGATGTTTAAGAACAGATGAACTTATCCATTCTGCCATGGTGACCTACAGTAAGTAAGTAAAGAACACTTCCACATACCTTCAGGCTCACTGGGCATGTGGTGCTAGATCCATGTTTCTAGATCAATCAGATTCGGTGGGTGGGGTGGTAAGTACCATACCGGTTACCTTCACATCCAAGACATTTCCTGGTACCTATTATAGACTGGGGCAGCCAGGGAGCCTTGGTGAGTTTTAAAAAATGCTCATCTCCCAGGACGAGGTGGAACCCTTGACCACCGTGTCGATAGACGAGCGTCGAGCCACCACGCTATCTAAGCTCCCACGTGTCGGCAGACGAGCGTCGAGCCACCACGCTATCTAAGCTCCCACGTGTCGGCAGACGAGCGTCGAGCCACCACGCTATCTAAGCTCCCACGTGTCGGTAGACGAGCGTCGGGCCACCACGCTATCTAAGCTCCCACGTGTCGACAGACGAGCGTCGGGCCACCACGCTATCTAAGCTCCCACATGTCGGCATACAAGCGTCGGGCCACCACGCTATATAAGCTCCCACATGTCGGCATACAAGCGTCGGGCCACTACGCTATCTAAGCTCCCACGTGTCGGCAGACGAGCGTCGAGCCACCACGCTATCTAAGCTCCCACGTGTCGGCAGACGAGCGTCGAGCCACCACGCTATCTAAGCTCCCACGGTGAGATGTGCATTTTATTAATTAATTTTTTTTTTTTTTGGGTGCGCTTGCTTGCTTTGAACTCAAGCGTAGTCCATACATACTATTTCTAGTAGTGATGGACTGAATTTTGATTGTGGATGAGTTTTCCCTATTAACAGTGTGCCTAGCCATCAGATGAACCCACTCCGACTTCAGAGGTACGTGTAATTTCCATCCCCAAGTCAAGGACGACAGATCAACATTTTAGTCTAGCTGTCCGGTGTAGGGGTTGAACCGCTTACCTCGGCATCAGCACAACGAATGTTTAAGAATACGCGTTCTTACCAATTCGGCCATGCGGACCTGCAAATGTCAATCAATAAAGGATGCAATCTATTGTTTATGTCTTCACTATCCGAATTTGTTTTCTATCCGAGTTTAACTTCCAAACATTCAAGCCCTCCGCAGTACGAGGGCTGAGTTTCCGTGTCTCCCATTTGCGAGAGTACCCCGTCTCAATCGCTCAGCCACCAGCTGTAATCAAATCAATAAGTAGCTTAACCAAACTGTCGACAAAAACTACAAGATGCCATTACCAATACTGAAATTCTATCACATGCTCACACGCAGAACAACTTGTCTTCATTTCAGTAAACAAAGACCAAACTTCATGCCACCATTCAGTTAACGTTTCAAATTTGTATGGATTACGATCAAATTTGAAGCTCGCACGTCCCCCCCCCCCCCCAATTTTTTTTTTCATTTTCAAATCTCTGTTCGCGCCACAGCTGTTAATATATTATATTCACGGATGAAAATTCTACCAAATTACGCAGAACAATAACAGTATTAGTATCCCCTTTCAACATTTTCATAATTTTTCAATCTTCGTCGCCCCGATAACATTTGTCTTAGAAATCGTCACATCTCGGCTATTGAATATCTTTAGCTAGGTTTATGGCGCATAAAAGACCCGATGCCATCTCGGTCTCTTTCGGGCACGCAAGGAGACAACTTCATTTGTTCGTCACGGTGTGTCAAGAAATATTACACCCCACTGCAATCGTCCTCCTTTTTGCTTTCACATAATCCCAAAACGGTGTCTAAACCCAAGATTTAACCTTAATCCCACACAATCAACGCAAGTTTCGGGTCGCATATTTCTGCTGTCTTATCTTTCGCTGGTTGTCTGTACTGGTATCACCATGGGCTGTGATGTTGTATATATTTATTTCAAGTTAGTTTAAAACGTAAACCTTTAGTTACAAGCTGTACCTCCACGGGAATTGAAAACTTTGCTCTTCCCAGAATTTGACACGCTGCATTGCTTATCTACAAGTATATCTGCCCCCGCGTGAAGAATTCACAGGAAGGCGCAGCCGTTAAGAACTGACGTCTTTGGATCACCCCTTAAAACGTTTTCTGACAGAGACCCAGGTAATCCTATTATTACAGTTCCCGCTATCGTAAGGGATTCTTCGCTTGTTGCGAGGGACAACTCATTTTACGGCGGATATGATCACGCTGATTAGAGATACAGATAACTCCTCGTTGTACATTTCAATATAGAGATACTTTTCTTTGTACGTATGAATATACATACCTGTTCAGTTACGGGGTCTCATTTCAGCGTCAGAACATTATGTCAAGGCAGCTAGACGTGAAAGATTGTTGTAGATGGAGAATTGAAAACACCGACTCACAGTGGATGCGCTGGTGCAATGGTTATGTGCTGACAATTTAATGAGCGCGGTTGATGTCATATCTTGTCGTTCTCTACGGGAGAGAAAAACTTGCCTCCTATTCCTCCATGCATTCAGGCCTATCAAACGTGATGAGCTGACTTGAGTTGATTCGAGAACCGACATCACCGCAATCGGGACATGCTCATACATGCTCCGTCCTCATCTGCAACAGCCAGGGAAGAGTCAAAATACTGTTGGTATCAGTAGCAGTTTGAGTATGTGTGGCTGGCCTTTCCTTGGAGTTTTGTATGTCGGTCAGAACCTGTGATCACTCCCTGCATCATCATTCTCTCCAAACAGCGATAGTCTCTCTGTTCTGCGATATACACACAATTCCAAAGTGTCCCGACCACATTTGCCCTATCATGCACTAAAACCCCACCAAGTGTCTCAGACTGAGCCAGTCAGTTCGCCTGCTCCTTTCCAGCGTGTGCTGGGGGGCAGAAGAGGGGGGGGGGATCGAACAGATGCTCTCTATTTTTGATTGTTGAGTGGAATCCTGCCGCTCTGTCCGAGATATGCCCGTTTCACCGATCATAATTTCTGAATCCGTCACAGTCACGACATGCGTTTGCAGTTTGTCTTCCAGCCAGCGGAAAGCCGCCATGACTGAATAAACCTCAATTCTCAGACTAGATGTTGTGGTATCATATGCCAGGCCTCCTGAATCAAACACTGTCCAAACGTGAGTGACGGTTCACACATACCAACAGCAGGTTCTTCCTTCGGAATTTATTTTTACCATGGTTCCATGAATCCGAAACTCAATGTTGTTTTGTGCAGGTGCCATTGAATGGAGGTCTGAGTAAAGGAGGAACAAGACGATGCTGCAGGGGATACCGGGTAGGTAGAGAAAGGCTTATCTGTCGAAGGTAACTGCAAAAAGAAATACGTAGCCTGACCACTGCATGGCAACTGCTTTGGCAACCAATATCTCCACCAGCTGTCCTTTACACCCTTTCTGGGATAAGAATACTTCTTTCTTCTTCGTTCATCCGGGTTTTTTTTCTTTTCGGATGTGATTGCGTTGTGCCTGTTTACAGCAGAGCTGCGTTCTTGCGCCGTTAGGCCGACACATCCGACTTCTGCGGGCAATTGTTGACCGGGTTAACCTTCCCGGAGGTTTCTTAGGACGTTTGACTCTCACTGGTGTGGTGTTATCTCCCATCCTAGCTGGCCCATATAGAACAGCCAAAGACATCCTGGTCAACCCTCAAGGGAGACCATGGGCACTCCCCGCCATCCAAGGAGGCTTCCATAATTGCAGAGCCAACACACAGCGCTCTGGTACTGGGCTCACCCAAGGAATCGTCACGTCCTGCACATGGCTGCTTAGCCTCACTTCCGTATATTGGGCCTTCCGTTCACCATAGGCTGTTCTTCCGGAAACCAGAAGAATGCAGTGTGCAGATGACATCCACACAGTGAGCTTTCGACTCGGACTTTCCGCGCAATGGATTTGCTATCCGAGCAATATTCCATTTCGTGCCACTAGGACACTTTTTCCACCTTATTTGAAGCCCACACAGTGAGCTTTTGATTCAGACTTTCCACGTAATGGATTTGCTATCCAAGCAATATTCCATTTCGTGCCACTAGGACACTTTTTCCACCTTTTATGAAGCTCACACAGTGAGCTTTTGATTCGGACTTTCCACGTAATGGATTTGCTACCCGAGCAATATTCCATTTCATGCCTCTGGGAGGCTTTTGTAACCGACACACCTGTGGTATGAAGTGTGGCAGTCTGAATACTTCTTCATACACCTTTAAATGTCAACCTGTATGTAGTTAAAGTAAGCTGCGGTCAACTTGAGCTTGTTGATATCTCCATAGAGCTTGTCCTCAAATGAAGCAGGTGTCTGGCCAAAATATCTTTCTCTGTTCTGCATATATTGGGCAATCCTGCAGCAAATGTTTAGCTGTCATTTTACCAGTTCCACAATTGCATTCATCGGTTTCTCCTATCTTTAGTTTATTGAACAAGTGGTATTTCAGCCTGTTATGTCCTGTGCGGAGTCTGAAGATTGCTACTTGTTCTCTTCGGTCGAGTTTGTAATATGCATCATTCTTCTGGTGGCCTGGATGCTCTGATTCCCATTTGGTTTTATAGGTGCTTTTTATCAACCTCTTTGCCTCATTGTAAGTTATGTCTATGTCAGGCTGTGGTAGTCGTCCGCCCTCTTTTGCCAGTCTGTCAGCCTCTTCATTTCCAGGTATACTGCAATGTGATGGGATCCACTGTATTACAACTTTTTTTGGATTTCTGGCTTAGACCATGGAGTGCTGCTCTTAGGTCAGCTATTTCTGTGCTGATTATTGCTCTTCAGTATTGAGACAGCTGACTTTGCATCTGTGAAGATAGCTATTTGCTTCTCTTTATTTTCCTCCATCAAGAGCATTTCTGCTGCAGTTTTCAGAGCCTCTACCTCTGCTTTGAAGTTACTTGAAAACTTTCCAGTTGAGACTGAATGTGTTTTTTTCACTCCATTTTTTAAATTTAGGAGAATTCCTCCTCCTCCATTCTCTATTGAATTTTTGGCTGATCCATCTGTATATGCATGGGTCCAATTGCTGCTTGGGTAATGTTCATTTATGTAGTTTAGGGTTATTTCTCTTCTTTCGGTTTCATACTGAGTGTTCTTTTTCTCAATACCAGGAATGTTTTCTATCATCTCAGGCAGTTGCCGCTGTCTCCAAGCTGGGAAGTTGTGTGCATAGTAAATGGGCTTGACTGTTGATATGTTAAGTATGGGATCTGCCCTAATCTTTCGTTTTGCAGTTTCTACAAAGTTGCTAAGCTTCAGTCTTCCTTTTCCAAAACCATTAAACCTGTTATACATAGGGTGGTCTGTCAATCTTCTAAATTTTTCTGCTTGTTGCTGGGCTCTACTATCTCTTCTGTCCTGCATTGGTTGTAAACAAGTGATCTTTTCTAGTTCATTAATAGGCGTTGTCTTCAGGCTTCCAGTTATGATTCGCATTCCTTGGTTTTGGACTCTACTTATTTTGTTAAAGTTTGACTTAGCTGCTGTTGCCCAAGCTGCAATGCCATATTCCAGTACTGGCCTCACCCGTCCAGTATATAGCTTCTTGAGAACTTTCTCATCTGCTCCCCACGTTGTACCAGCAAGCTTTTTCATGATTGCCATTCTTTGCCTTGCTCTTGTTCGATTTTTCTCAACCTGTGTTTTCCATGTCAGGCGACGATCAAAGGTGACTCCGAGATAGTTTGGATTTTCTTCATGGCGCAATATTTTTCCATTCAATACCAGCTTAGGTTGCTGAGTTTTATTTGAGAGGGAGAACACTGTGCATGTTGTTTTCTCCTCACTTATCTTCACTAGCCATGATTTTGACCAGTCCTCTAGTGCTAATAGAGCTTGCTGTATTCTGCTGTTAGCTGTACTAATATATTCTTCAGATGTCCACATGGCTAGGTCATCTGCAAAGGATGATGTGTGTACTCTGGCTGGAAAATTTTCCGTGATGTCGTTTATATATGCTAGGAATAATGTTGGTGAAAGAACTCCTCCTTGGGGGACACCTTGCTCCAACAGCATCATTTTGCTGGTTTGTCCTTGTACTTTTGTCCTGGCAGTTCTGTTCTCAAGGTAGTGGCTGATCCATTTGTACATTTTCCCACAAACATGCATTTTTTGCAGTTTTACTTTCAGTCCTTCCTTCCATACTTTATCAAATGCTTTTTCTAAATCTATCCAGACCGCTAGTGTGTGCGTTTTCTCTTGGAAGGCATCCTCTATTTCCTGAGCTATATAGGTTATTTGATCTTCAGTGGATCTGTACTTTCTGAATCCTGCTTGGTGGGGTGTTAAGAGTTTGTTTTCTTCCAGATGCCATGTTAGCCTGCCATTGATAATGCGTTCCATTAATTTTCCTACACAGCTAAGTAGACTGATAGGTCGATAGCCATTTGGTTCTTCCAGGTCTTTTCCTTTCTTTGGGACTGGTATTAGTATAGCTTCCTTCCATGCCTGTGGGACTATTCCCCTCTTCCGGCTGTAATTTAGGACTGCTAGTAGTTTCTTTTTTGCCTTTGTCCCTAGTCCTATCAGCATTTCATTTGTGATTCCATCCTTTCCTGGTGATTTCTTCTTTTTTAGGGTATTCATTGCCTGTTCCATTTCTTCCATTGTTAGATTTGCCATCATATATTCTGCTGCTGTCTCTGTATTACTATGATGTATCTGTTTATCTTTGATTGCTTTCTTCTGTTCAGTTGTAATATCAATGTGGTTTGCACTGGCATAGTGTTCCATTAGTGCATTTGCAGCCTTTTTTCCTGTAAGCAAGGCATTTCCTTGTTTAATTGTTATTTGTTTGTTTCTAGGTCCCTCATTGTTCATGGCTTTCACTAGTTTCCATAGTTTGTTTCCATCCCTGTCAAAATTCAGGTTTTCTGTTTTTTCCCTCCAACAATCTCTTGTTGTTTGATTTACTGTTCTTTTATATTTTGCTGAGATGGCTTTGAGAGAGATGTTCGCTTCAATTGTTTGTTTTCTCTCTGCTGTCTTCCTGGCATCTTCAACTTTGTCCTCCAAACTTTGTAGTTCTTCAGTCCAGTATGGTTTGTAATTTTTCCTCGCTCCTCTTGGAATGGACTCAGTGGCTGCCTGTATTATCGCTCTGTTTAGACTTTCCACCATTTGCTTCATATTGCCATATCGTGTATTTATGTTTTCACAATATTTGTCTGTTAGTGTGGCAAATCTGTCCCAATCTGCTCGTTTGTAATTCCAGCGGGGCAAGGGCTTTTGCTCCTGTGGAACATACTCCATATTCATTACAAGCTTGATTGGTCTGTGGTCACTACCTGCTAATTGGTCCAGCACATGGCGGTCGATTTTGTGGAGGATGTCTCCTGTGCAGAAAGCTAAGTCTGGAGTAGAAGTGGTAATCCATCTTCTGGAGTAGAAGCTCGGTGTGTCATCCGCTTTGTTGAGTAGATGGAGATTTGAGTCTATTTCCCAGTCCTCCATTTCATCTCCTCTTTTGTCAGTATCTGGGTATCCCCATCTTTCTGAACGGCTATTAAAGTCTCCGACAATAATGCAATTTGTGTCAGTTATTTTCATGTTTGAGAGTGTAAGATCCTTATCTGCTGGGCTATAAAGATTGTAAATTCTTATTTTCACGTCCTTTATCATTATATCAACACCTATAATTTCTGTTTGGTTGTCAGAGATCACAGATACTTCGCTGCAAGGTATTGTATTTCGTGTAAGTATTAGAACTCCTCCTTTATGTCCTTCGCGGTCGAAACGTGTGGCCTGATATCCCCTGACTGAAAATTTGCGCTTGGCGTTGAGGTGTGTCTCTTGAATGCATGCCACGTCTATTCTATCTTTATGAAGACGCTGTGTCAGGGATTCTTTCTTGTTATAAACTCCTTCGGCATTCCACTGTAGTATGTTGAGTGTCCTTGGT
>OY992884.1:50282152-50297152 GCA_963921405.1 Cepaea hortensis
TCCTGTAATTCTCTTCGCCGTGTGTTGTTACGTCTCCCACGATTTGTTTAGCCATGTGAATTGCAAATAAGAGAGTTTCTAGTTATATTGTCGTCATTTTTTCTCAGTGTACTAACCATATACACCTTACTATAAATCTGAGTCATGTAGCCACACTAACGCACTGGCTAGCTCGTTTGTCTGTCAGTCTACTGGTTTTGCGTTTGAACCCCCATCAAAGATAAGATATTTTAAAACTGATGAAGTGCCATGTGATGATTTATCGTCTTAATCGATTTCCCGTATCTGTCATGGGCGTATATATCTCCGATATGTTGTCATTGCGTTATACTACAACATGTCTGCTACCATACTGACAACATTTAAGTAATAACTGTGATACACTTTTACTTCCCATTTTTCCCCATCTATATTTGTGTGATTCAAACCTACGTTTTGTTTGGCAACGAATCTGTTAAATTTGAACTGAGCTCCCAACCAAAAATAGCATAAATGGAGTCAGAGGAAATACGCTGGGGCGTACAGGCGGGCGGGGTGATATTGAAACACCACGCACGCCGATAGGTCTAAAATCATAGTCCTATCAGTGTGTACCAAATTCTTTTAGCCCCCGACACACAAAGTCAAACCTTCTAGAGAGTTCGAACCCGGGTCTCCTAACGGCATTCTAGCCACTCGGCCAGTCGCTTCTCTATCCTTGCATGGATATCCAGACGATCGTATCGTCGGAGCCAACCTCCCATAAATACCTGAACACCTGGGCCGACAGCCATTTCTGATGTCAAACATCGAAGTTCACGAGTTCAGCAGGACCAGGTGTCGATTGAAGGGATTCTTCCATTGCTTTAACGGTTTACTATTTTAACTCATTTTTATGGGTTACACCCGTTTGCCGTGATTTGATCCGTCAGCTAAACTAAACTAAACTGTTTTAACTCATAGCTGTTGACAATCTAGATAACACGACAACCCGAATGAAAATGTGGGCAGTCACGTGAAGTACAAAGTACTGGGTCGGAACTCGCTATATTAGAAGACAATAAGGAAAAGTTAACATTATTATTATTATTATTATTATTATTATTATTATTATTATTATTATTATTATTATTATTACTACTACTACTACTACTTTAACATATTCTTCCTCTTCTTCTCCTTCTCCTTCTCCTTCTTCTTCTTCTTCTTCTTCTTCTTCTTCTTCTTCTTCTTCTTCTTCTTCTTCTTCTTCTTCTTCTTCTTCTTCTCTTTACCTCTTTTCCTCCTACTTACCCTCTTCCTCCTTACCCTCTTCCTCCTTACCCTCTTCCTCTTCTGGAGCAGTGGATCGGCTGTCTAGCATTGTTGTTACGTGCGAATATCCAATCCAAGCAACCCATCTACACGTTGTGCAAGTTTAAAATGTAATTCCCTGACAGTTGCAAATGGTGCAGAAATGACGAACATTTTGCTGTCCATGTTAAATTTCATATTAGAAGCAGACAGACTTGCGGTGGAATTCGTGAAATGGAATGAGTGTCGGTCATTTAGAAAGCAATAAGCTAGCCAATGACAAACTACTGAATGTAAAACTTGTCAAGAAATCACGAACAGCCAAGAAATGCCGGGGTTGACTGTGACGACCTGTAAAGTATAGAAATGCAACTAACTAACTACAGCCGAGGAGTGACATTAGAAAGCCTGTGAATGGTTCTTTAATGTACATATATTCATAAGCTCATAATGATCGAAACTCCAATGTTGAGACGTTTGTATGAAATGATAATGTGTCAACAAATGACCGCATTTAGCTATCACGCTTCAGCGACATATCATCTTCGGCTATGATGTTTTTCCTAGGGTTAAAATCAAATGAAGAATGGACTAGTCTGGATGGGCAATGGAGAGCTTTATTAAATTTAATTAATAACCCCATTTCTATGATAGCCAGCCCCATGAATGACAAGAGTCGGCCAAGTTCGTGCCTCTACAAGGAACCAAAATGTCTTTTCTGTTGCAAATCTCCCAGGCTGATTAACCAGTGAAAGTTAGGAAAACATTTTCCCATTGACAGAAAAGGCCACTTGGCAGGCTTGTAACAAAACGCCCCTCTGGGGAAAGGGAGCAACGATTTGGGCGAGATTAACCGAAGTTTGCCGTTGTTTACAGAACGTGCTATCTCGTAATGCTACGTAAACAGCGTTATCCAAACTTTGGGATCTAATGAAAAGAAAAGAGGCTGTGAGTTTCAGAAAACAGAGTTCCCGATCTCTTTCTAGACGCGCAAATAGAGCGTTGGAGGCATATGGGGATAGAAATATTAATCCGCGTTTGTCCCAGTGTAAGAGCTAGTGATTGGTGAGAATATGCCGGAAGAATAGAAGAGGTTACGGCCCTCTTTATTAGGGCGCACTTCCCTCCATATTGATTTTGAGAACCTGTGGTCCTTTTTCTTATGCTTTAGCAGCAAGCGAGGTCCATTTCCGGAGAGGCAATATTCAGAATACTTAAATATAAATAACTTAGAAGAATATGGAAGTCAAGGCTGAGATGGAGTTTTTGAAGAAATGTCAGAGACGATTCCTTTATTTGTCGTTGATTGATTAACTAGAATGCTTTCTACATCATGAAATCAGTCTTAACATCTAGAGAGATTAATAACGCATTACAATTGAGAATTGTCAAATGTTACGTAAATTCAACACTACTATACTATATGGCTTGTACACCTGGACAGTGAACAAGCAATTAGAAAGTCGAATCCCGGGAAGGTTAACCCGGTCAACAAATGCCCGCAGAAGTAGGATATGTCGGGCTGTAAACAGGCACAACGCAATCACGTCCGAAAAAGAAAAAAAAACTCTCCGGATGAACGTAGAAGAAGAAAAAGAACGTGGAATAAAGGCCCTGGAGATGTGGATATACAAAATCATGTGTTGTATTTCATGGAAACAAAACCAAACATATATGGAGGTTCTAGAAAAAAGAGTTGCAGAAAGAAATGTTTAAAAAGGCCAGTGAAATATTTCGGTCACGTTAAAAGACATAGCATAAAAACCATACTATAGGGTAAGGCTCAAGGAAAAGCGAGCAAGGGTTAGATAACGGTACAAGTGGAAAGATAATAATATGAAGAAATAAACGAACAGCAGTCTGACAGAATGTACAATCAAGGCATTGAGACAGACATTGCAGCCAATCTTCATTGTGAAGACGGCACCTGAATGATTAACTAGAAATGACGCCACTGCATTCGGGTCATAGACGCATGTTCTTCTTTCGTTCACTTGAAATGTGTCTACATCTGCAATGGTGTGTGTACCTTGTATGAACTTTGCTGTCTTTTTACAGTTCACTCAATGGTCCTAAGTTTTTTTGTTTTTTTTTTGCTCGATCGCTTTGACCTCAAGCGTAGTCCATACACACTATTTATAGTAGTGGTGGACTGAATTTTACGTGTGAGTTAGCTTTCCCTATTAACAGTGTCCCTCGCCATCAGGCGAACCCACTCCGACTTCAGAGGTACTTGTAATTAAAGTCCCCAAGTCAAGGACGAGAAGTCAACATTTTAGTCCAACTGTCCGGATGGTCCATGTTGTTTCTAGACACATGTTTAACTGGTTTGCCGGCTCTGTGGCAAAGGGGTTACGAAAACAATTAGTAATCAAGCATTCCGCGTTCGAAACACAGCTGAGATTTTGGAACAGACCAACCTGCGTTGGTTTCCGTACAATGGTATGAGTGCCGGTCGTTCAGAAATCAATGGCATCGTGGGCTAATGGATAAGGCGCCTAACTTCAGATCAGAAGATTGCCAGTTCGAACTCGCCGGGGTCGTAATTGTTTTTTATTCCGTCAGCCTCTTAATAAAGCAGATCTAGTGTTTATGGAGCCATTAAAGATTGGTCGTAATATATCTATATTCATTGGTGCACTCCTGAAGACTGGAGTTAATTTCTTGAGTGAGGGAAAAATTAACTGAAAACAAGGAAGCTCAGAACTGTTCGATGTAATGTTAGCACCTCCCAATGAAACAAACGTGAGAAAGACAAACTCAGGCCACAACCAGCGACATGACAAGCTCATTAAAACGTATTTATAATTGATTGATTGATTGATTGATTTAGGAACCGACATCACAGCATTCGGGGCATTCCCATAAACGCTCCGTCCCCATCCTCAGCAGCCAGCGAAGAGTTCCAACACCAATAGTTCCAGTAGCAATCTGAGTATATGAGCGTCTCGCCTTTCCTCTGAGCGTCGAGCGTCGGCCAGATCCCCTCGTCACTCCTCGCTGCCTCATTCTTGCCAGACCATGGTGACCCATTTGCTCCTCTGAGGTGTACACGTGCTCCCACAAGGCCGCAACCACGTCTGTCTTGCCATGCATCAATACTCCACCAAGTTTTGCCGAGCCAGCCAATCTGTCCGCCTGTTCATTCCCCAGCACACCGGCATGCCCCTGAGAAAAGATCTGTATTTATAAAAATGTGCATATCATTTCCAGGAGGTTGCGCTCAACCCCATGCTGATTTTATAGGCAATCTTACATTCAGTAGTTTGTCATTGCTTTCTGAAAGAGTTTTCAGCGTTTTTTTTTTCCCCTCAAAACTGGGGTTGAACCCCCTACCTAACCAACAGCACACCCGAAGTTTATGAACGAGCACTCTAATCATTTCGGCTACATAGATGTCTACTAAAACCCATAATAGCCTTAACAGTTTAAGGCAAATGAGTTAAAGGTCATCAACGATATAAATGCACAGACAACACCAAAGTAAGGCCGGGATAGAGATGGCTGAACATGCAGCGAAAACTGGCAACACACAATGTTTGTTGCTTGTCCATTACAGTTAACTGTCGCTGCGGAGATGGCGCTAAATGACGGCCAAACTTAGAATCTCCAACATAGGTCTATGTGGATGAATGGACTAAAGCTCTAACTCCTGTGACCTTGCTGCGGGATAGTGGGTTTAATCCACATACCGGTCATTTTGAATTAGACATTGACTTCTCGTCCTTGACTTGGGGATGTTAATTACAAGTACCTTAGACATCGGAGTGGGTTCGCCTGATGAGGGGGGTGAGGGGAGGGGGGGGTGCTGATGACACGGAAAGCAAACCCAGACGCATAAATCCGTCGAGAACAATCCCTTGTTTAAGGAGCTTTAAATGAAAACCATAAATTGTGTGTGTGTGTGTGTGTGTGTGTGTGTGTGTGTGTGTGTGTGTGTGTGTGTGTTTGTGTGTGTGTGTGTGAATTTTTTGTATTTGTGTGTGTGTGAATATATTCTAATTAACTACAGAACAAATGTATCATTGTTTCTAAATAGCCACCACTGCGTTCACTGCAAGTCCTCCAGCACCGATGAAATGATTGGAATCCTGTAGAAAAAAAAACACATTCTCCTTGTCACAATTCGGTGTGCCCGGCGCGGTCTCGTGAACAGTTTGTCACGAAAGTCATACCGTGTTGAAACTTCCTACTCGACTCACACACTTGCTAGAATGACAGGCATGCATCGCCATACTGGACCTTCTTTTGCCGATGAATATCTACTGGTTTTACCGTTTCACAGATTTTAAAAAAAAACGAATAACAGAACGCTACTCCTCTTTGATGCGTGTCAAGAGTGGGGCTGCCATCTTTAAACTGTCCTTATGACATCACCATGTTCGTCTGCACCGTGATGTCATGCGCTGAACACTCTTGGCATCCTTAACAACAATATTGACAGGTTACAAGGTAGTGGCATGGTTATTGTAATTGTTATCACACTTTTAAGGTTTTCATTTAAAGCCCCATGTAGTGGTAACTACCTGCAGTACCAGCAAACGTGAGGGCCACGACTAAGATCAAAGTGAGCGAGTGGGGAAACAAATGTTAAGTTTAACATCCAATCATCACTGCTGTGTGGATCCCAAACATGGATATCAGCGATAACAATTGCTAATCAAGTACACACACTCATGTACTGGTATGTGCGGAATCATCATCATGCGCCTTCTGCCAACTGGCTTAGGCTTTTTTTTTAAATCTCTCCACAGATCTCGGTCGTTGGTGTTCTGGATCAACTCTGCTGATGATGTTCTTCCATGCCACTGCCTCAGTCCATCTAGCATCATTTCTCTCGGTCTGGCTCTGCTTCTTTTCCCACTGATCTGTCACGATGTTCTCCAAAGCCTCTCCTCCCATGACATGACAGTCAGCATGGCCGAATGAATAAGAGCGCTCGTTCTTAAACATCCGGCGTGTTGATGCCGAGGTAGCTGGTTCAACCCCATACACTGGTCAGCTGGACTAAAATATGCACTTCTCGTCCTTGACTTGGGGACGTAAATTACAAGCACCTCTGAAGTTGGAGTGGGTATTCCTGATGGCGAAGGACACTGGTATTGATTGATTGATTGATTTAGGAACCAACACCACAGCATTCGGGGCATTCCCATAAGCGCTCCGTCCCCATCCCCAGAAGCCAGCGAAGAGTTCCAACCCCAATAGTACCAGTAGAGGACACTGGTATTAGGGAAAGCTAACCCACAATCAAAAATAAATCCACTGCGCTAGAAGTAGTATCAAGTGTATGGACTGCGCTTGAGTTTTTTAAAAAAAATTGTTTTTAATCACATGACTAAAGAATGCCTTTTGTCTCTTTCTTGTAGCTGCAGAACAGATAAATAAAATTGTACGACGCAATTTCCAATGTGGAGCTTATGTAGAGAACTAACTAGACTCGGATCAGTTTTAAGGAGCAAGCTATTTACGCTGACGTTGTATTATACGTAGTATAATAAGAAAGACCTGTCTATGGAACCCGCGAAACGAAAGAAATATAGGTAGACAAAAGAAACACGAAGACTAGAAACAGAGACAGAGATGAGTAATTAATAGTAATATGAGAAAAATCAGGAAGAATGTACAAGACGTGGATAAGAATAAATAAATGATGTCATGGGGTAGTTGATCTGATATATGCTCAGGGCCGGATTTAGACTTGATAAGGCCCTAAGCTATTTGAAATATGGGGACCTTTATAAGTCCAGATATTCTATGTCATATATACATTTATGACAATTGCTCACTAGGACAATATTTTTTTTTGGCCCCCCCCCCCCCCCCCACTTTCTTGGGGGCCTCAAGCTATAGCACTATAGCTTGTGTAGCTTATACGTAAATCCTGCACTGTATATGCTGCATAGAAAAATATGAATAAAATTTGGTGGAACTGCGGTAAAGCTGTGAAAGTGTAAACAATATAAAATGACATAAAGTAGTGCAGCTTTACATAACAGAATTAAGACACATGCAGGACTTTTATTTGCTGATGAAGGCTAATCGCCGCAACGTCCTGTATGAGTGTATCTGTATGTGTCAAAGCTACTTTAAGTCATTTTATATTGTTTATATGCTGCATAGGAGGACATCGGGTAGAGTAATACTGTAATAGTCAAGCAGAATAAGAGAGAATCAATGTTAACATGCCATTACATTCATAGCTGGGCATGGAATTATGAGACTGAAAATCTATCCGAGTGTGATACAGTTTTATTTATTCCAGACCTCTTTATCAGAACCATGGAATCTATAGCACATAAATTCCATTGCCATATCTGGCGTCTGTACCTTTACACCTAATGGATTTACCTAATGGATAAGGCGTCTGATCTTCGGATCAGAAGATTGCGAGTTCGAATCTCGTCGGGGTCGACATTTTTTTTTTTATAAGGAATATGTGTTGGTGGTTTACATGTCACCTCTTACGGGAACAAACCTGATTCTAACAACATTGTTGGCTTCTAATTGTAAATAAAGAGGGAGATTTTAATGTAAAAGTGTGCACGGAACAGCCGCGTTGCTCGCCGTTGTCAGGATCAGAGACAGTTTATAATTCTTTCTTTATTTGCAAAAGTCCATAAAACCCGTAATATTCACAACCAAACATCACAATTAACAGTGAAGACATTGAACATGTTTCTCACTTTGAATTTCTTGGTTCTAAAATCAACACCAATCTGACTGTTCACAGGACGTCAGACATGGGCATTCTAGCCATTCCACCAGCCGCCCCGCTTCGCAATTACTACAGAAGAAAATCAGGGCTTTTCAACTTAAATATATAAAAATTTCTAAGAATGCTGTGGATTAAGAAGAAGATACACACTGACGAGATCAGAAGAAATAAGAAATGTAGCTCATAAATAGCATTGTGTCCCCGGAACTGAAATACTCGTATTTTGGCCAATTTAAGCGTCAGAGTAGTTTGTAAACAATATAAAATGACACAAAGTAGTGCAGCTTTACATAACAAAATTACGTATGTGTGTATGTTTCGTAATTTTGTTATGTAAAGCTGCATGCACTACTTTGTGTCATTTTATATTGTTTACATTTTCACAGCTTTACCGCAGTTCCACACAATTTTATTGAGTAGTTTGTAAAGAACAGTGATGAAGCATGGTTCACGGAGAAGAGGCAGGGGAAAAATCAGCACTATGGGGGATTGAAGACAATGAAAGCACCTTGGGCATGAAGGTGTGTGGGATAGAAAATCTGGCCACTGGCCTTTAAACATATAAAAATAAAATTTTGTTGCGTATCCCTTACGGGACGTTGCAGTCAACACCAACATTTTCAGCTGCTGTTGATGTGTGTTACGTTCAGTAAGTTTGCAAGTGTTACGTTCAGTAGTTTGCCATTGCTTTATGAACGACCAGCCCCTATACTTTTTTTTTGAAAAAAAACCAGCACCGCTGTGTTTCGAACCCGGGTATACGGGCTCACAAACCGAGTTCGCAAGCCCTTAGCCACATTTATATAAGAATCCTATATTTACATTTTTGTGTTAACTCGATGAGAGTTTACAAATAAAATACAAAACATTAGATACTAATCCCCCGGGAAGGTTAACCCGGTCAACAAATGCCCGCAGAAGTCGGATGTGTCGACCTAACGGCGCAAGAACGCAGTTCTGCTGTAAACAGGCACAACGCAGTCACATCCGGAAAGAAAAAAATCCGGATGAACGCAGAAGAAGAAGAAGATACTAACTGATTCAGTGTCACACAAAAAGTAGATTTGGACCAAACATGGTACAGAATAATATTATAATATAAACTAGCTGACCCGCCCGGCTTCGCCCAGCCCCTGATGGGGAGCATCTCATTTAATTCATATAAGTAGTCATATAAGTTCTCGTTCCCGTTACCGACTGTCTGTCTGTCTGTCTGTCTGTCTGTCTGTCTGTCTGTCTGTCTGTCTGTCTGTCTGTCTGTCTGTCTGTCTGTCTGACCCGGCCCGGCATCGCCCAACTCCTGGTGTGGAGCATCTCATTTAATTCATATAAGTAGTCATATAAGCTCCCGTTCCCGTTCCCGACTATCTATCTGTCTGTCTGTCTGTCTATATGTCTGTCTGTCTGTCTGTCTGATTCGGCCCGGCTTCGCCCAGCCCCTGATGGGGAGCAAATAAAATTGAAAAATACATGCCATAGGGGTATCTCATTTAATTCATATAAGTAGTCATATAAGTTCCCGTTCCCGACTGTCTGTCTGTCTGTCTGTCTGTCTGTCTGTCTGTCTGTCTGTCTGTCTGTCTGTCTGTCTGTCTAATCATTTATTGGTTGCAGTTAGAACAACCTTAGACAAACGAAGACCAACTTACAAAAAGCATTAGAAAGAGCACTTGAAAGATCTTTACATCTTCCCCAACAATTAACTTGGGTAAATGGAGCAGCAGCAGCAGCAGCAGAAGAAGAAGAAAAAGGAGGAGTAGGAGCTGGGAGGAGGAAGAGGGAGGTGGAGGAGGGAGGAGGAGGGAGGAGTAGGAGGGAGGAAGAGATAGGCGGAGAGAGGAGGAGGAGGGAAGAGGAGGGAGGAGGAAGGAAGAGGAGTAGTAGGTAGGAGGAGGGATTAGGAGGAGGAAAGAGGAGGAGGAGGGAGGAGGAGGGAGGAGGAGGGAGGAAGAGGGAGGAGGAGGATGAGGCAGGAGGAGGAGGCAGGAGGAGGTGGGAGGAGGAGGGGGAGGAGGAAGAGGGAGGAAGAGGGAGGAGAAGGAGGAGGAGGGAGGAAGAGGGAGGAGAAGGAGGAGGAGGGAGGAGGGGGAGGACGTAGGAGGAGGAGGGAGGAGGAACGAGTAGGAGGAGAGAGGAGGAGAAGGGAGGAGGAAGGAAGAGGAGTGATTAGGAGGAGGGAGGAGGGCGAGGAGGAAGAGGGAGGAAGAGGGAGGAGGAGGAAAGAGGAGGAAGGAGGAGGAAGAGGGAGGAGGAGAAAGAGGGAAGAGGAGGATGGAGGAGGGAGAGGGAGGAGGGGGAGGGGAAGAGGAAGAGGGTAGGAATTGGAGGAGGGGAGAGGAGGAGTAGGAATATAACGCATATGCCTGTAGATTTAATAATGGCTGAAGTTGTTCCATGTCTTCTTAGAGTTGGCGACAGTGTAAAGAAATATAAAATCTTCAAACTTGATCGAGATAAGGTAACTATTATTTATTTATTCTTTAAGCATAAAAAGATGAGTTACAATGTTATGCATTATGCATAATTTTTATGAAAACTTCGAAAATGCCTTAAAGATTGTATCACTATTTATTATAACTCATATGCCGGCATATAACTATGGACTAAGAGTTTATAAATCTTTGAAAAGCGATGCCACAATATGACTATAAGTTATACAGAAAAGTTATGCCCCTTGAAATAACTTTTACAGAGTTAAGTCCCCTGAGATATATGAAATTATAATGAAAAATGAAAAATGAAATAATATTGGGTAAGCAGCCGATTTCACACTAAAAAAATATCACAGTGGGCTGCGCTGGAATGAAAGGAAGAGGTGTAGAAAATTTCATCTCAATCGGATGGGCCGTTCGCGAGCGCATAAAGGACATACGGACAGACGGAGATCGCCTTTTATATATAAGATTTCTGTTCACCGAGCACTAAAATTGTGGAAGATACCACGAAACAAAACAAATAACACGATAACCCTAGTGTGGCAATACATCGTCATTCTGTTCAAATGGGAGATCACATCTGGCGACATATTATCCGTTGGCACTGAAATCGATTACAAAAGTAATATGAATAAAGAGTGCCACTGGTAGTCACATGACCCAATGTTGAAACCACTGCACAAGGTTCAATCACACACATAGCTGGATAACAATGTCAGTACAGCTGGAGAAACCGAAAGAGAAGATGCTGAGTGGTCTCGAGGTAGGGTGTCCGCCTCGAGTGCAGGAGATCCCCGGTTCAGGCCCCGGTGAGGGCAAGGGTTTTTTCACGTGGACTTCTAGTAACAAAATTGCCCCTGGTCTCTGGGTAGTGAGATCAGACGCTCGTGTATACTGTTGAGCACGTAAAATATCCCTTGGCAGTTGGAAATCGAAAAAGTTTAGCCTAACGGCGCTGCCCGGTCAACATTTCAAGTTAAAAATATACCCAAAGTATTTCAGGATCCTCGCCGGTGCTGCGGAGTTCATGCACTGAGCTGAGATTCTCCGGACTCAAGCTTGAGTTAGGAGTAGATTGGAGCACTTATGGGTTGCATCTGTATGTCGTGATGTTGATCAGTCGACTAAACTAAAACTGGCAGAGATATCAAACTATGAATAATAAAGGTAAAGACAATGGGAGTTTCCAGGCCAATAAGAAATATGTAGAAATCAGACGGCATTACAACTGATAATCATAGTCATTATTTTCCACTTTTACTGGCAATCGTCGTGGGGAGGAATAGTTGACGCTCCAGCGCCCGATGGGTGGGACTGGATAGTGTCATTCCGTATGATTGTACAACGTCTTTGATGTCGTCAATCAATTTTCTTCTCGGATGTCCTCTTGATCTCATTGCAGATCTTCGTTGGTGTAGTGCCAATGCTGGTAGTTGATGGTGTTTCATTCTAACACGATGGCTGAACCATTTGTTCTTCTGCCTTTCAAAATATGTGGCACAAGGTGTTGATCACATTGTCTGTCTGATAACATCATTTCTTACTCGGTCTCGGATACTTAAGTTGGCAGCTCTCCTCAAGCATCCCATCTCACAGATTTTGATTTTGTGTAAGTGTAATTTTGATGGTGTCCAAGTTTGACATTGGTAACATAGGGTTGATGTGGATATGCTATTTATTATCATTCGCTTGGCAGATATAGGTATATTTGGATATTTCAGTTTGGGTGATAATTTATATATAAGTTCACTTGCTTTTCGACATCTGACTTCAATTGCTCTGTCTATTCTGCCATCTTCTGTTATCACACTTCCAAGATATTTAAACTCTTTAACGTATTTCAGAGGTGTACTATGTGCCAGTAAATTTAGTGGACAAGGATATCAGCTAACCTGCATTATTTCAGATTTGGTTGTAATTATATTCATATTGTATCTGCTGCAAGTTGAAGTCAGCTTATTAATGTGATTTTGGAGTCTGCCCTCGTGGCTATAAAATTATCACTGGTCGTCTGCAAATTGCAGCCAACCTGCTCATGAGTCGACCACAGAAAAAAGACACGAGAGCAAATAAACCAAAAGATGTGTCCTTATAAGGACTGCACCTATCAAAACAGCCAGAAGCCAACATTGACAAAAGGAACTGCAGGAGGAGAGGTACACACAGGAGAACCCGCCTGCCAAAACCGCCATCTGACGCCACAGGCTTGAACTCTGCAAAATCAAAATGTCAGCTAACACAGACGCAGAAAACGAGAGAAACTAAACCCGCACACTGAACCACTGCTACTATAACCAACGCCACTGAGGCTGGTTGAACGAGGAGGAGAGTTTTTTGTTTCTTTTTTTTTTTTTCCAAACCGGACGGACGGAGAGACAGTCTGCAAATACAAGCTCAATTTTTGTGGGTGGATCTGCTGTTTCATCTGGAATAAATAGTTCAACATTTTCTGAATCGGTTCTGTCAAGGCTTGCTTCTTTGGATATTCTATCTATGTAGAGAGGGGTAGGGAAGGACACACCCTTGCCTCACTCTATTACAACTGATAAAAAACATATGCCCTCTTTACTTCCCAGAGCATCTTCTGTGAGTTGTTATTGGCTGGATCGATGTTGGAAGTCCAGGACAATGTTTAAAAAAAAACAAACCGCCACGATGGGGATTCGAAGACATGAGCATAGGGCAGGCAGGCAACCACCCGGGAAGGTCAACAAACGCCCGCATAAGTGTGTCGGCCTAACGGTGCAAGTGCGCTCTGCTCCGGAAAAAAACTCTCCGGTTGAACGCAGACGAAGAAGAAGAAGGAAGAAGAAGAAGAAGAAGAAGAAGAAGAAGAAGAAGAAGAAGAAGAAGAAGAAGAAGAAGAAGAAGAAGAAGAAGAAGAAGAAGAAGAAGAAGAAGAAGAAGAAGAAGAAGAAGAAGAAGAAGGAGAAGAAGAAGGACATACAGGCAAGTGAGGTAGCAAGTTCGTTTACCGAGAAAACTAACGAGACTCAAGTCATTTAAGTAGCAAGAAAATTCGCAGGCGTTGGCCAGGACGCTCATTGAGTAAACCAGCTAATAGCACAACAAGCGGGTCATGTCACTGGAACCAGCTGGCTGAAAGTAGCAGACAATAGAAACGGTGAAGAGAATCAGAAACCGAGATGAAACTTGTAATATTAGAAAGACAGCGAATGAAGTGAAAGGCATGGATAAACATAGAAGTGCTTGGCATGAGATAGACCACGGCATAATTCTCCATGTGGTTATTCCAGGAACATTGTCATCTGGTCACTCATATTATATGGCTTTAGTTGCCATCAGTAGTACCGAGTGATCCATCAATTCATCAGATTGGACAAGAGAGACCAAATTCCAGAGCATTACATACCGAGAGTGCTGCAGTGCTCTAAGTGCCAGAAGTTTTGGCACACCCGTGCCACCTGCAAGAGTGAGATGGAGATATGCAGATACTGCTCTGGACCTCATCCATACAATCAGTGCCAGCAGGACAAGGACTTCAGGAGGCCTAACCCAAACAGAAAGTGCGCCAACTGCCTCGGCAACCACGGCGCCAGGTACCTTGACTACCCCGGCCATCAAGACAGGAACGAAGCCATGAAGATCGCCATCAAATCCAACCTAACTTATAAAGAGGCTAGGCGGCAGTACGAGGCCACCAATCGACTCACAAAAAGCGACAAAGCGCAACTGGAAGGCCGACTGAAGTACCTGCGATCAAACCTCAACAGCATAGAGGAAGAAAAAAAACAAGACGCAAGAAACACAGATAGCAGCCGTTCAGTGCTTCCTGGACGAATTGAAGCAAGTTCAGCAGACGAGCAGGATGTCGCTCGAATGGTTACTATAAAAGGCTGAAACAGACGAAACTCTATCAAAAATCCAAGAAGAAAGATAAAAGACAGAAGAAACACTCAGACAGATACAAGAAGAAAGAGCTCAGATAGAACTACTCAAGTCCAAGACCGAAACACCAGAATCAGAAGATGCAAAGTCCCAGACAGAAGAAGAATTTAGAGAAGAGGGGAGAGAATTCCACTGCGACAGCGGCGAAGAAATGTGGCCGGGGCTGAGGGAATATACCCGCAATGGATGATCGGTCCTCGTAGCAGAACATCCGAACCAGAAAGTGCAAAGACCCAGACAAAAGAAGATGCAACAGATGAAGAAGGAGAACTGGATGAAAACGGCAGCCCAAACCAAGAACAATGGCCCGAGAACCGGTATCGCTCCAAACCAAGTTCGAACTGGCCAACACCGAGAAGATTCGAAGGTAAGCCAAGACGGGGAAATAGGAGCACCAGAAGAGACAACTGGTAAAGCTCCCTGAAGGAAACAGCACCATATGACGGGGTGGGCACACAACTCCAGGCCTCAACAATGCACAACTCTGTCCAGACATGAAAAATCTCACCAAGAAAGTAACGAACGCAATCAACCCACCAGAAGCCGAGAAGATGACAACAAGCAGCCCAAAGTTTGAAAGACAAACTAAAAGCTACACCATAAACACCCCAACATAGCCAAGTTGGAAACTCGAAGGCTGAAATGGGGGTACTCGTACAAAAATAT
>OY992884.1:50304652-50399652 GCA_963921405.1 Cepaea hortensis
TTCCATACTATGATAAAAAATATTAACTGCTTTTGTCTGTGTGTATCAAGCAACAATGGTGTGTTATGAGATCTTGTAAGCTGCTCACATGAAAAAGCTCTTAGCAGTTGAAAGACCAAATAAGTAGGCTGTAAATGGCAGCTGTCAGGACAAAATGTCACAATTAGAAAACCTACCCACAGCAGACCGACTCTGTGGCGAAGGGGTTATGAATGCATTTCATAATCCACCATACCGTGTTCGAAACAGAGCTGCGGGTGATATGGCAGATCTTCTTGCGCTGGTTTTCATACAATGGTATGAGTGCCAGTTGTTCAGATAGCAATGACAAACTACTGAACGTAAACTTGCCAAGAATGACTGTGACATCCTGTAACGAATATGCAACTAACCCACAGCAGAACATTTACAAGAGCACTGTTCAAAAGACAATAAAGATCAACACTTCTTCATGAATATGAAAAAAAACGTAATGTTCACAGATGAAACCACATGATGACCAAAAATTACAATCAAGAATGAGAACATTTTAAATGTCACAAATTTTAAAAACCTTGGTTACACATTTCGCAACAATGGATAGTGTTTTAAAGAAGTCAAATGTAGACTGGCCCTGGCAATGCAGAGGGTAACTAGCATCAAAAACCTATAGCACAACATCAGCAAGTTAACAAATGTATACATTTTTAGAACATGCATTTTCCTGTGGAATCATTGGAATGTGAATCAACAACCTTTTTACAATCTACAATCTCTATAGAAGAAATTTAGGCTTTTTTGTTGTATTTGCTCACTTGGAATTCAAGCATAGTTGATACAAGGCCCACAACTCCTGGTGCACTGGACTGAATTTTGTGTGTGGATTAGCTTCCCCTGTTACCAGTGTCCCATCAGGTGCCATCAGGCAAACCCACTGGGACTTTTGAAAGTAATTGTGACAGGAAAATTCTTAGAATACTGTGTATGAAGAAGAGGAAAATTACTGATATTTTACATCTGAACATTGAAGAAGAGTAGGTCATGAACAGCATTATGCTTCAGAAATTGAAATAATAAATATTGCAGTGGTTTAGAAACAATAGCAATGGCTCCTGATAGAAGAGGCGGGGCTCGACCAATACGACAGTGGACACAGAATGTTAAATTCACCCTGGGCATGAAAATACATGAGCTCAGGGAACTGGTAAAGGATGGAGACTATTTCCAGCAAGTTGTGCTGACAGCAATATTCTGCAAATGAATTCTTATATGATGATGATAATTAAAGTGCTAAGACAGCGGAAACTTTTCTTTTTCTACTTCTTCTTCTTCCTATGCCGGCTCAGTGGCGAAGGGGTTATGGACGCAGTTCGTAATTCAGCATACTGCATTCAAAACACAGCTGCAGCTGATTTGGACAAAATGGTATGGGTGCCGGTCGTTCAAAAAGCAATGAAAAACTACTGAACATAAACTTGCCAAGAGATCACGAGCCAGCATAAAAATACTGGGGTTGACTGTGACTCTCTGTAAAAGGATATGCAACTAACTTCTTCCTATAATACTGTTCTCTCTCTCTCTCTCTCTCTCTCTCTTTCTCTCTCTCTCTGTGTATGTGTGTGCACATGCGTGCATTTTTTTTTTTTTTGGATGTAATTACATTGTGCCTTTTAGAGCAGAGGTGCAGTATATGTTCCTTCCAAGTAATATAAATTACTTCGAGGTGCAGTATATGTTCCTTCCAAGTAATATAAATTACTTCTTCCAGCATTTGTTGACAGAGCTAGCCTTCTCTGGTACTGGGGAAACTAATCATAGACATCAGAAGAAAATTGTCTTGCCTTTCCATGGGGGTTCTCAACAATCTGAAATCTTATCTCTGCGGCCTCCAAGTTTATTTCTATTCTTGATATTCAGTATCCATAATTCACAGGCATGCAGTAATATGGGCAGTATGTAACATCTTAAAACTCATTTTTCTGACTTCTATAGACAAGAATATATTCCAAAGAATGTTCTTCATTTTAACATATATACAGATTTTGTCTACAAGAAAGCAGTAACAATTTCCTCTGCTACTCCTTGTCTTTCATCTCCCAATGAAGCATAGACCTGCAACCAACTCATGCCCACCCTTTGTAAATTTATTATTGATTGGTTGTATTTGACAGCTAAAGTTTTCTACGCAATGAAGTAGTCAGTCTCACACTAACTCTCCTTAGTCCCCTCTCATGACATGCATCATAGGCTTTTTTTTATTGCCTATCCTTTACAGGACATTGCAGTCAACACCAACATTTTTTGCTCTTATGATCTCCTGGCAAGTTTACATTCAGTAGTTTGAACAACCGGCACCCATACCATTTCATAAAAAAGGCAAGGCGGTCTGCTGCCTAATTGCCTGCAGCTGTGTTTCATATGTGGATATGTGGGATTATGAGCTGTGTCCGTAACCTCTTCGCCATGGAGCCGTGGTCATAGGTCACAGTGTTATTATTCTTCGTTTCCCTTATGATCCTCAGTTATACATGGGGAACAACAAATTTAGCTATCTGAATGATCTCACATTGTCAGTTGTTTAATTCAACAACTACAGGGGAACAACTCTGAAATATTTTCATTCAGATGTAAGTTAATCAGTTAGAGTAATTGTTAATGAAATACTGAATAGATATATACACACCTAGCTTTAGGTATATGTAAATAAAGTAAATGTTCATTTACAATGATGAAATGACAATATAATACAGAAGATTTCTTGCTTTAAAGGAATATAGTGTTTATGTCACTTGAAATGGCTCAAAAATGGTCCTGAATTTACCAAAATCCACATAGAGTAAATTGAGACTCTACAAGTCCAGATCTAGTAAAATATATGGTTCATATTCTATTCCCTGGGAAGGTTAACCCAGTCAACAAATGCCCGCAGAAGTCAGATGTCTTGGCCTAAAGGCGCAAGTATCACAGCTCTGCTTTAAACAGTCACAATGCAGCTACATCACCCCCAAAAAAACACTCCAGATGAACGCAGAAGAAGAAAAAGATGTTCCATTTCCGTATTCCTACAAATCACTTCATCATCATCATCATGTGCCATGCTGATAAGCGTGAGCGGTCATGTTTCCCCTTCTCACTTGATCACCAGAGCCGTGGATTAGCTTAGTGCTCCTGTCTTGACCATGCCACTTGACCAAACCATCCAGGTAGTTACTTCTCTGCCTTCCCCTTGTTTTCTTCCCCTCAATCTTGCCACTTGTCACCAAGTTTTCCAATTTATTTCCTCTCATAACGTGAAAATGTTGATTGCCTATGTCTAATTTCTCTACTGAGTTTACAAATTTCATTTGTTTCTTGTAGGACTTGGTCACTGGTTTTTCTGTATGTCCATAGTATCCGTTGCATTTTTCTCAGAAACCACATTTCCACAGCCATCAGATGTTTTTCAGCCTGTTTGCTCATTGTCCACGCTTCATATGCATACAAAAGCACAGGTTCTATGTAATACCTCAACACTCTTTTTCTCGTTGCAAATGACATCTTCTTATTGGTCAGTATGTTTTCCATCTTGAAAAAGACTACCTTCACCATGGCAAATCTTGCTCTAATCTCTTCAAGGCATCTCCCATCAGACGTTATGACTGTTCCGAGAATATTGTATTAATTTACTTGTTTAAGAATATTCCCATTTATTTGTATATTGCATTATGGTATTTCCTCTTTCCTAGTGACGACCATAATCTGTGTATTCTTACAATTTAATTCTAACCCTAGCTGTTCACTGTCTGCAACAAACACATGTACTAAATGTTGCAGATCCTGGTCATTGTCTGCAATCAATACTGCATCATCCGCATATCTAATGTTATTGATGTTTCGTTCCCTAATAATAATTCATTTCAATGTCCAAGTCACTTCAAGTAATCTGTATGTTGACATGTGGTGTAATTATCAGTTATAAAGCAGTCTGAACTAATAAACTTCACATCACTAATACCAATCAAGACACAAAATGTACTCCCAAAAATGAGCTTGTAAAGCTGTGGGTTTGAGCACGTGCATTGAGAGTTTATTTTGCTGTGCAACACAGCATAAAGGCACTTAGCTAACTTCCTCTTCTTCTAGCAGAATGGTACTGACTGACACTAATGTGTAAGTCTTCCCATAATGTTAGGTTTCTTATGCTGTTTTTCAATTCAAGTATGATCATATTTGTAAACTACCTATTGCCTTTATTTTCTCTGCTATCCTGTATATTTTTTTTTTAAACCAGTAATCTTGCCAGGTTTAAATTCAGTAATTCAGTTTAAGATTTATCTTCTCATTGTCATGTAAGATTCTGTACATCAAAACTGTTTTGTCTCCATCTTATATTGTTTCAACCATTAATCTTCTCAGGATTAAATTTAGTTTAAGATTTATCTTCTCATTGTCATGTAGGATTCTGTACATCAAAACTGTTTTGTCTCCATCTTATATTGTTTTAACCATTAATCTTCTCAGTATTAAACTTAGTTTACAAGTTTTCTCTTCATCATGTAAGATTATATAAATCTAAACTGTTTTGTCTTTGCTATCTTATACAGTTTTAACAAGTAATATTCTCAATATTAAACTTAGTTTAAAAGTTGTCTCTTCCTCATGTAAGATTCTGTAAATCTAATCTGTTTTGTCTCGATCTTATATTGTTTTAAACATTAATCTTCTCAGGATTAAATTTAGTTTAAGATTAATCTTCTCACTGTCATATAAGCATCTCTATTTCTAAACTGTTGATTAATTTTCTCTCTGTTATCCGCAGTTTTTTCCCCCAGCCAGTAATCTTGTCAGGATTAAATTTAGTTTCAAATTATCTTCTAACTGTCATGTAAGCTTCCCTCCTTCTAAACTGCCTGCTATTTTTATATTCTTGTTTATTTTTCAAACCCAGTACTCACGTCATGATTAAATATAGTTTAAGATTTATCTTTAACTGTCTTGTAAGTTTCCCTACGTCTAAATTGTCAAATGTTGTATCTCTCCCTGCTATTGTATATAGTTGAGTAGACTTGAGTCAAGAACCAACATCACAGCACTCACATCTGATTATGTGTCTGACTGACCTTTCTTCGGAGTGCTATCATGTATTGTTTTGACAAGTGATCTTGTCAGGATTAAATTATGTTTCAGATTTACCTTCTCTTATATAAGTTTTCCTACTTCTAAACTGTCAATTATTGCATCTCTTTCTGAATTGGTATATTGTTTTCACAAGCAATCTTGTCAGGATTAAATTATGTTTAAGATTTATCTTCTTATTGCCATATAATCTTTTGCAGTCTAAAGACTGGTATGAAGTTTCTGAACATGTCATATCTCCATTCCAGATTTGTGACCTGCTCATATTCCACCCCTCCCATTTTTCCCCCCGCTTTCCACAATATTCTAATTACATTACCTAATTTTGTAACCAGTTTATAATTATTTACAGACATAAAAATGGCTTCTCTCCCAGAAGATACCCCTATGGCATGTATTTTTCAATTTTATTTGTTCCAAATCTCACCTGGAGTGCAGAGGTACATAGTAGTAGCATGTTTTTAATTTTGCACGCTTATATACTCATCATCTTGATATACTTCAATGAGATTCTTACCCATACCAGACACAAACCAACAATACAAATAGTAACACCGGACACAGAGATGTTCTATGGCTTCCATTATCATCCACACCAATAGAATCAGGATCTTTCTTCAGTGGGGATGAATTCTGTAGCCCAAGTGATGTGTGTGTAGCTGTTGTTCCAGGTTGCTGAGATTGCAATGTTGTTGTTTCTTTTTCATACTTGGATTTTGGTGTTGTCACCATGCCTTGTGAAGATGGATTTGATGAGGCTTTTTGATTTGAAGATGTTGATTCGTATTGTCTTATTGATGAATTTTGAAACATTGGAGGTTGGCTAGTTCCAATCACTATGTTGGTATCATAATGATTGTTGTCATTTACGTTGTCAAAATCTGTAATAAATAGTGCATCTATAAATTTTCATCATTTATACAACAAAAATATATGTATTACAAACAGCTAATGTCCCATAATTTCTCATATACTATCTGGACAGTTTTATAGCATGTGCTTTGAAATTTGCTCTGGTTCCCCGCAGCTGCAAGTGGCGAGTTGAGATCCACATGGTGACTACATATGTGCCACAACAATTATGAAAATAGCTGTAACGCAGTGGCTAGCACACTCGCCTGTCAGGGCAATGGTCATACAGTTGAATCCCCTTCAAGAAGCTACATTTTTCCCTCACTGACCTCGACTCCCAGGTCAACCCAGTAAAAAATGGGAAGCTGGAAATGTCCTGGAAATAAAGCAGCTGGTATGATATTTACCACACCACCAGTTGTGTGCTGATTGGTCTAAACATATGGGGATAGAACCATATCATATGCCTTGTACATGTCATCGTATGAAAAGTGGTCCTTAGTTTAGTTTGTGAAAGAATAATTACAGAATATAACACATATGCATTATTTTTTTAAATAACAATTACAGAATATAACACATATGTGCAATACAATACATAATATAATAAACGTGCCACAAAAATTACACAATATAACAAAAATATGTTATCAATGTTGGAGATAATACACAATGTGTATGCTATCAGTGCTGCCATGTCAAGTGCCATTGTGTGTGAAGTGTACCATGTTGTGCCTCCACAATTGTCTGTTCATGGTCAACTCTGCTAACAATAATTTTTCATGCCAACCTACACAGCATCTTCTTTCAGTGTAATTTGCTATCTCCACTGTCCTCTATCTTCCCAGTTCTTCCTCTTCTATTGTCATTTGTCATTTAAACTGCACTAAATACAGTATTCCCATTTCTTCCTCTTTATATTCTTCTTCTTTTTCTTCTTCTTCTTTTTATTCTTCATCTCTTCTCATTTGCCTCCTCTTCATTTTCTTATTCTTTTTTTTTCTTCTTCTTTTTCTTCTCCATCTGCTTCTTCTTCACCTGCTTCTTATCATTCTCCTCATCCTCTCCCTCCACCACCTCCTCCTGCAGCACCTCCTACAGCACCTTCTTCTTCTTCTTCTTCTTGATCATAACACCCTGCAATCCTTTTGTCATCTCACATTTTAAAACAGTTAATATTGCTCATATCATGTTTTCATTCCCCAGGTGTTTAGGCTATGCATGTACATATTTCTATTCTTTTTCTTTGCTTCTCTTGCCTAGTATTTTCCAGCATTAGGCTAAATTTCTTTATTCCAAATTGACATGACTCATAAATTTCATTTGCAATTTTTGTGGTTTTGATGAGTAATTCTGTAACACCTGCCACTGTCAATACCTCAGATTTTATTTTCTTAACATTCTCCAGATTCTTCTCATAAACCACATCTCCATTGTCTCAAATTTCTTCACAATTTCATTATTCATTGTCCAGCATAAGATGTCTATTGGTGGAAAGTCAAGTATTAAAAATAGCAGGAAGTAAGAAATTCTAATAGTAGAAAGTCAAGAGTTCAACTCGTAGAAAATCAGGAGTTCAACTAGTAGAAAGTCAGAAGCTCAACTAGTAGAAAGTCAGGAGCTCAACTAGTAGAAAGTCAGGAGCTCAACCAGTAGAAAGTCAGGAGTTCAACCAGTAGAAAGTCAGGAGTTCAACTAGTAGAAAGTCAGAAGCTCAACTAGTAGAAAGTCAGGAGCTCAACTAGTAGAAAGTCAGGAGTTCAACCAGTAGAAAGTCAGGAGTTCAGCTAGTAGAGAGTCAGGAGCTCAACTAATAGAAAGTGAGGAGTTCAACTAGTAGAAAGTCAGGAGCTCAACTAGTAGACAGTCAGGAGTTCAACTAGTAGAAAGTCAGAAGTTCAGCCAGTAGAAAGTCAGGAGCTCAACTAGTAGAAAGTCAGGAGTTCAGCCAGTGGAAAGTCAGGAGTTCAGCTAGTAGAGATTCAGGAGCTCAACTAATAGAAAGTGAGGAGTTCAACTAGTAGAAAGTCAGAAGTTCAGCCAGTAGAAAGTTAGGAGTTCAGCTAGTAGAAAGTCAGGAGTTCAACTAGTAGAAAGTCAAGAGCTCAACTAGTAGAAAGTCAGGAGCTCAACTAGTAGAAAGTCAGGAGCTCAACTAGTAGAAAGTCAGGAGTTCAGCCAGTAGAAAGTCAGGAGTTCAACTAGTAGAAAGTCAGAAGCTCAACTAGTAGAAAGTCAGGAGCTCAACTAGTAGAAAGTCAGGAGTTCAGCTAGTAGAGAGTTAGGAGCTCAACTAATAGAAAGTAAGGAGTTCAACTAGTAGAAAGTCAGAAGTTCAGCCAGTAGAAAGTTAGGAGTTCAGCTAGTAGAAAGTCAGGAGTTCAACTAGTAGAAAGTCAAGAGCTCAACTAGTAGAAAGTCAGGAGTTCAGCCAGTAGAAAGTCAGGAGCTCACCTAATAGAAAGTGAGGAGTTCAACTAGTAGAAAGTCAGAAGTTCAGCCAGTAGAAAGTTAGGAGTTCAGCTAATAGAAAGTCAGGAGTTCAACTAGTAGAAAGTCAAGAGCTCAACTAGTAGAAAGTCAGGAGTTCAGCCAGTAGAAAGTCAGGAGCTCACCTAATAGAAAGTGAGGAGTTCAACTAGTAGAAAGTCAGAAGTTCAGCCAGTAGAAAGTTAGGAGTTCAGCTAGTAGAAAGTCAGGAGTTCAACTAGTAGAAAGTCAAGAGCTCAACTAGTAGAAAGTCAGGAGCTCAACTAGTAGAAAGTCAGGAGCTCAACTAGTAGAAAGTCAGGAGTTCAGCCAGTAGAAAGTCAGGAGTTCAACTAGTAGAAAGTCAGAAGCTCAACTAGTAGAAAGTCAGGAGCTCAACTAGTAGAAAGTCAGGAGTTCAGCTAGTAGAGAGTCAGGAGCTCAACTAATAGAAAGTGAGGAGTTCAACTAGTAGAAAGTCAGAAGTTCAGCCAGTAGAAAGTTAGGAGTTCAGCTAGTAGAAAGTCAGGAGTTCAACTAGTAGAAAGTCAAGAGCTCAACTAGTAGAAAGTCAGGAGCTCAACTAGTAGAAAGTCAGGAGCTCAACTAGTAGAAAGTCAGGAGTTCAGCCAGTAGAAAGTCAGGAGCTCAACTAGTAGAACGTCAAGAGCTCAACTAGTAGAAAGTCAAGAGCTCAACTAGTAGAAAGTCAAGAGCTCACCTAGTAGAAAGTCAGGAGCTCAACTAGTAGAAAGTCAGGAGCTCAACTAGTAGAAAGTCAGGAGTTCAGCGAGTAGAGAGTCAGGAGCTCAACTAATAGAAAGTCAGGAGCTCAACTAGTAGAAAGTCAGGAGTTCAGCTAGTAGAGAGTCAGGAGCTCAACTAATAGAAAGTGAGGAGTTCAACTAGTAGAAAGTCAAGAGCTCAACTAGTAGAAAGTCAGGAGCTCAACTAGTAGAAAGTCAGGAGCTCAACTAGTAGAAAGTCAGGAGTTCAGCAAGTAGAAAGTCAGGAGCTCAACTAGTAGAACGTCAAGAGCTCAACTAGTAGAAAGTCAAGAGCTCAACTAGTAGAAAGTCAAGAGCTCACCTAGTAGAAAGTCAGGAGCTCAACTAGTAGAAAGTTAGGAGCTCAACTAGTAGAAAGTTAGGAGCTCAACTAGTAGAAAGTCAGGAGCTCAACTAGTAGAAAGTCAGGAGCTCAACTAGTAGAAAGTAAGGAGTTCAACTAGTAGAAAGTCAGGAGCTCAACTCATAGAAGGTCAGGAGTTCAACTAGTGGAAATTCAGGAGTTCAACTAGTAGAAAGTCAGGAGTTCAACTAGTAGAAAGTCAAGAGCTCAACTAGTAGAAAGTCAGGAGCTCAACTAGTAGAAAGTCAGGAGCTCAACTAGTAGAAAGTCAGGAGTTCAGCCAGTAGAAAGTCAGGAGTTCAACTAGTAGAAAGTCAGAAGCTCAACTAGTAGAAAGTCAGGAGCTCAACTAGTAGAAAGTCAGGAGCTCAACTAGTAGAAAGTCAGGAGCTCAACTAGTAGAAAGTCAGGAGTTCAGCCAGTAGAAAGTCAGGAGCTCAACTAGTAGAACGTCAAGAGCTCAACTAGTAGAAAGTCAAGAGCTCAACTAGTAGAAAGTCAAGAGCTCACCTAGTAGAAAGTCAGGAGCTCAACTAGTAGAAAGTCAGGAGCTCAACTAGTAGAAAGTCAGGAGTTCAGCTAGTAGAGAGTCAGGAGCTCAACTAATAGAAAGTCAGGAGCTCAACTAGTAGAAAGTCAGGAGTTCAGCTAGTAGAGAGTCAGGAGCTCAACTAGTAGAAAGTCAGGAGCTCAACTAGTAGAATGTCAGGAGCTCAACTAGTAGAAAGTCAGGAGTTCAGCCAGTAGAAAGTCAGGAGCTCAACTAGTAGAACGTCAAGAGCTCAACTAGTAGAAAGTCAAGAGCTCAACTAGTAGAAAGTCAAGAGCTCACCTAGTAGAAAGTCAGGAGCTCAACTAGTAGAAAGTCAGGAGCTCAACTAGTAGAAAGTCAGGAGTTCAGCTAGTAGAGAGTCAGGAGCTCAACTAATAGAAAGTCAGGAGCTCAACTAGTAGAAAGTCAGGAGTTCAGCTAGTAGAGAGTCAGGAGCTCAACTAGTAGAAAGTCAGGAGCTCAACTAGTAGAACGTCAAGAGCTCAACTAGTAGAAAGTCAAGAGCTCAACTAGTAGAAAGTCAAGAGCTCACCTAGTAGAAAGTCAGGAGCTCAACTAGTAGAAAGTCAGGAGCTCAACTAGTAGAAAGTCAGGAGTTCAGCTAGTAGAGAGTCAGGAGCTCAACTAATAGAAAGTCAGGAGCTCAACTAGTAGAAAGTCAGGAGTTCAGCTAGTAGAGAGTCAGGAGCTCAACTAGTAGAAAGTCAGGAGCTCAACTAGTAGAAAGTCAAGAGCTCACCTAGTAGAAAGTCAGGAGCTCAACTAGTAGAAAGTCAGGAGTTCAACTAGTAGAAAGTCAGGAGTTCAACTACTAGAAAGTCAGGAGCTCAACTAGTAGAAAGTCAGGAGCTCAACTAGTAGAAAGTCACAAGCTCAACTAGTAGAAAGTCAGGAGCTCAACTAGTAGAAAGTCAGGAGCTCAACAAGTAGAAAGTCAGGAGCTCAACTAGTAGAAAGTCAGGAGCTCACCTAGTGGAAAGTCAGGAGCTCAACTAGTAGAAAGTCAGGAGCTCACCTAGTAGAAAGTCAGGAGCTCACCTAGTAGAAAGTCAGGAGCTCAACTAGTAGAAAGTCAGGAGCTCAACTAGCAGAAAGTCAGGAGCTCAACTAGTAGAAAGTCAGGAGCTCACCTAGTAGAAAGTCAGGAGCTCAACTAGTAGAAAGTCAGGAGCTCACCTAGTAGAAAGTCAGGAGCTCAACTAGTAGAAAGTCAGGAGCTCACCTAGTAGAAAGTCAGGAGCTCAACTAGTAGAAAGTCAGGAGCTCAACTAGTAGAAAGTCAGGAGCTCAACTAGTAGAAAGTCAGGAGCTCAACTAGTAGAAAGTCAGGAGCTCAACTAATAGAAAGTCAGGAGTTCAGCCAGTAGAAAGTCAGGAGAGTTCAGCTAGTAGAAAGTCAGCAGCTCAACTAGTAGAAAGTCAGGAGTTCAACTAGTAGAAAGTCAGGAGTTCAACTAGTAGAAAGTCAGGAGTTCAACTAGTAGAAAGTCAGGAGTTCAACTACTAGAAAGTCAGGAGCTCAACTAGTAGAAAGTCAGGAGCTCAACTAGTAGAAAGTCACAAGCTCAACTAGTAGAACGTCAAGAGCTCAACTAGTAGAAAGTCAAGAGCTCAACTAGTAGAAAGTCAAGAGCTCACCTAGTAGAAAGTCAGGAGCTCAACTAGTAGAAAGTTAGGAGCTCAACTAGTAGAAAGTTAGGAGCTCAACTAGTAGAAAGTCAGGAGCTCAACTAGTAGAAAGTCAGGAGCTCAACTAGTAGAAAGTAAGGAGTTCAACTAATAGAAAGTCAGGAGCTCAACTCATAGAAGGTCAGGAGTTCAACTAGTGGAAATTCAGGAGTTCAACTAGTAGAAAGTCAGGAGTTCAACTAGTAGAAAGTCAAGAGCTCAACTAGTAGAAAGTCAGGAGCTCAACTAGTAGAAAGTCAGGAGCTCAACTAGTAGAAAGTCAGGAGTTCAGCCAGTAGAAAGTCAGGAGTTCAACTAGTAGAAAGTCAGAAGCTCAACTAGTAGAAAGTCAGGAGCTCAACTAGTAGAAAGTCAGGAGCTCAACTAGTAGAAAGTCAGGAGCTCAACTAGTAGAAAGTCAGGAGTTCAGCCAGTAGAAAGTCAGGAGCTCAACTAGTAGAACGTCAAGAGCTCAACTAGTAGAAAGTCAAGAGCTCAACTAGTAGAAAGTCAAGAGCTCACCTAGTAGAAAGTCAGGAGCTCAACTAGTAGAAAGTCAGGAGCTCAACTAGTAGAAAGTCAGGAGTTCAGCTAGTAGAGAGTCAGGAGCTCAACTAATAGAAAGTCAGGAGCTCAACTAGTAGAAAGTCAGGAGTTCAGCTAGTAGAGAGTCAGGAGCTCAACTAGTAGAAAGTCAGGAGCTCAACTAGTAGAATGTCAGGAGCTCAACTAGTAGAAAGTCAGGAGTTCAGCCAGTAGAAAGTCAGGAGAGTTCAGCTAGTAGAAAGTCAGCAGCTCAACTAGTAGAAAGTCAGGAGTTCAACTAGTAGAAAGTCAGGAGTTCAACTAGTAGAAAGTCAGGAGTTCAACTAGTAGAAAGTCAGGAGTTCAACTACTAGAAAGTCAGGAGCTCAACTAGTAGAAAGTCAGGAGCTCAACTAGTAGAAAGTCACAAGCTCAACTAGTAGAAAGTCAGGAGCTCAACTAGTAGAAAGTCAGGAGCTCAACAAGTAGAAAGTCAGGAGCTCAACTAGTAGAAAGTCAGGAGCTCACCTAGTAGAAAGTCAGGAGCTCAACTAGTAGAAAGTCAGGAGCTCACCTAGTAGAAAGTCAGGAGCTCACCTAGTAGAAAGTCAGGAGCTCAACTAGTAGAAAGTCAGGAGCTCAACTAGCAGAAAGTCAGGAGCTCAACTAGTAGAAAGTCAGGAGCTCACCTAGTAGAAAGTCAGGAGCTCAACTAGTAGAAAGTCAGGAGCTCACCTAGTAGAAAGTCAGGAGCTCAACTAGTAGAAAGTCAGGAGCTCACCTAGTAGAAAGTCAGGAGCTCAACTAGTAGAAAGTCAGGAGCTCAACTAGTAGAAAGTCAGGAGCTCAACTAGTAGAAAGTCAGGAGCTCAACTAGTAGAATGTCAGGAGCTCAACTAGTAGAAAGTCAGGAGTTCAGCCAGTAGAAAGTCAGGAGAGTTCAGCTAGTAGAAAGTCAGCAGCTCAACTAGTAGAAAGTCAGGAGTTCAACTAGTAGAAAGTCAGGAGTTCAACTAGTAGAAAGTCAGGAGTTCAACTAGTAGAAAGTCAGGAGTTCAACTACTAGAAAGTCAGGAGCTCAACTAGTAGAAAGTCAGGAGCTCAACTAGTAGAAAGTCACAAGCTCAACTAGTAGAAAGTCAGGAGCTCAACTAGTAGAAAGTCAGGAGCTCAACAAGTAGAAAGTCAGGAGCTCAACTAGTAGAAAGTCAGGAGCTCACCTAGTAGAAAGTCAGGAGCTCAACTAGTAGAAAGTCAGGAGCTCACCTAGTAGAAAGTCAGGAGCTCACCTAGTAGAAAGTCAGGAGCTCAACTAGTAGAAAGTCAGGAGCTCAACTAGCAGAAAGTCAGGAGCTCAACTAGTAGAAAGTCAGGAGCTCACCTAGTAGAAAGTCAGGAGCTCAACTAGTAGAAAGTCAGGAGCTCACCTAGTAGAAAGTCAGGAGCTCAACTAGTAGAAAGTCAGGAGCTCACCTAGTAGAAAGTCAGGAGCTCAACTAGTAGAAAGTCAGGAGCTCAACTAGTAGAAAGTCAGGAGCTCAACTAGTAGAAAGTCAGGAGCTCAACTAGTAGAAAGTCAGGAGCTCAACTAATAGAACGTCAAGAGCTCAACTAGTAGAAAGTCAGGAGCTCAACTAGTAGAAAGTAAGGAGTTCAACTAGTAGAAAGTCAGGAGCTCAACTCATAGAAGGTCAGGAGTTCAACTAGTAGAAATTCAGGAGTTCAACTAGTAGAAAGTCAGGAGTTCAACTAGTAGAAAGTCAGGAGCTCAACTAGTAGAAAGTCAGGAGCTCAACTAGTAGAAAGTCAGGAGTTCAACTAGTAGAAAGTCAGGAGCTCAACTAGTAGAAAGTAAGGAGTTCAACTAGTAGAAAGTTAGGAGCTCAACTAGTAGAAAGTCATGAGCTCAACTAGTAAAAGTCAAGAGTTCAACTACCACTAAGCTAATGGCACAGCTAGTTGAAAGTCAAGAGTTAAACCAAAAAAGAATTTAAAAGTTCAAGTAGTAGGATGTAACTAAGATAACTTGTTGGAGACTAACAGTTTAACTAGTAGGAACAGTTATACTAATGTAAAAGTCAACAATTTAACAAATGGAAAATCAGCTATTCAACCAATACAAAGTCAATAATTCAACTAATTGGAAGTCAATAATTCAACTAATTGGAAGTCAATAATTCAACTAATTGGAAGTCAATAATTCAACTAATTGGAAGTCAATAATTCAACTAATTGGAAGTCAATAATTCAACTAATTCGAAGTCAAGAATTTAACTAACAACAACAAAATCAACCATCCAATGTGAAGGAAAATCTCTTACTTGAGACTGGAGCATAAGGGTCATAGATAATAATAGCCTGTGACACAGCACTGGCACTGTAAATGTAGACACTTCTTCTTTTGCGACCTGTACTTGCTGGAGTTGTACTTGCTGGAGTTGTAATGTTCGGTTTACTATTGGCACATGTACGATCACATTCCTGGGTGTTGTCTGAAGCCAGACATATTACAGCATCACAGTGAATATACAGAATGTCGTAGCCAACAAACTTAAAAGGTTTAAAACGAAATCCAAACCGGAAGTTGCTAAGTGGATAGAAGGTCAATGAGTCCTCTTGACTGCATCTGTTTATAGATGAAAAATGATGTTCATGTAATATTTATATAAAATATTTCTGTTATCTTCTTCTTCTTTGCATTCATCTGGAGTGTTTTTTCAGATGTGATTGCGGTGTGTTGTTATGCACCCTTGGGCCTAAACCCTTGGGCCAACTCATCCGACTTTTGCATGTATTTTTGACCAGGTTAGCATTCCTGGAGGTTCCTCACTTTTGTCGTGCCGTCCACCTCCCAGCTGATCAAGTTGGAACAGTTGAAGACTTCACAGTCATCCCTCAAGGGAAGGCAGGAACAGTCTATGGGCATTTCCACCATCCAGGGAGGCTTCCATGTTTGCAGAGCCGACACATAGAGCTCTGGTGCTGGGCTCACTCTGGGAATCACCACATCCTGCTCATGGCTGCTTTAATTCCTCACTTCAATATATTGGGCATTTCGTTCGCCATGGGCCATTCCCGCACAAACCAGACCGGTCTGCAGACGGTATCCACTCCATTCTAAGGTGGGTGACTATCGGCCCGGTTCTCACAACTGAGAGTTAATGGCTTAGAGGCGTTCAGCTCCTCAGTCTGCCTGCAGAGCAGCAGGTTGTGTCTCCCCTGGTCTGGCCCCTACCCCAAGACCTGTCCAACATGTAGTTGTGCTTCCGTCAGCCCAGCTCTTGGTGTCACTGGGACACGCAAGCCCCCCCCACCCCACCCCCACTGCGGAAAGGTGGAGACACATTGGGGGGGGGGGGGAGGGGGGAGGAGGAGGGGATATTTCTGTTATGACATTATATTGTCTATTTGTTAATTCTACTTTAAAACTAATAGATTATTTATATTAATTATATATATATATATATATATATATATATATATATATATATATATATATATATATATATATATATATATATATATAACTATAAATTATCTATAACAGTAGAGACAATTGGCTTGTCTATGATGACGGAATTAACTTATTTATCCATGGTGATGATATTACCTTACTTATCCATGGTAGTGCCGGCTCTGTGTTGAAGGGGTTACAGACGCAGTTCATAATCCTGCATACCTACATTCGAAACACAGCTGCAGGCGATTTAGAAGTAGATCACCTTACGTTGGGTTTTTATGAAAAGGTATGGGTTTCGATCGTTCAGAAAGCAATGGCAAATTACTGAACGTAAACTTGCCAAGGAATCACGAATAGCCAATAAATGCTGGGATTCTTCTTCTTTTCGTTCATCCGGAGTGTTTTTTCAGATGTCATTGCGGTGTGTCTGTTATGCGCCCTTGGGCCGAAACCCGTAGGCCAACACATCGACTTTAGCGTGCTTTTTTGACCAGGTAGCATACCTGGGAGACTCTCACTTTTGTGGTGCCATCTACAACCATGCTGGCCAAGGTTGAACGGTCGAAGACAACGGTCATCCCTCAAAGGAAGGCAGGGACAGTCCATAGCATTTTCCGCCATCCAAGGTTGCTTCCATAGTTGCAGGGCCGACACATAACGCCCTGGATCTGGGCTCACCGAGGGAAATCGTCACGTCCTGCTCATGGCTGCTTTAAATCCTCACTTCAATATATTGGTCATTTTGTTTTCCCCGGGCCATTCCCGCACAAACCAGACATGTTCGCAGACGGCATCCACTCAGCGAGTTTTCGGACATGTGCTTGTCGTTGCGCCCATCAGAGCTGTTCCAGGCACGACAGACATTCGGAAACTACCTAGTCAGAGCTGTTCCGAACAAGAGCGGCATTCGGAAACTAGGTAGTCAGAGCTGTTCCTAGCACGAGAGACATTCGGGCGAGACATTTCACTCGGACGTAATTGCGTAGTGTCAATTTTTAGTTTGCCACCCGTAGGCCGACACTTCCGACTTCTGGCGGGCATTTTGTAGTGAGGTTAGCCTACCTCTGGTTTCGAGACACGTTAGACTGTTGTAATGTCACCCACATCTCAGCTGGTCAAGATAGAACGATCAACGATATCGCGGACGGCCCTCAAGGGAAGGCAGGGGCAGACCATGGGCATCATCTCACTATCCGAGGAGGCTTCCATAATTGCAGAGCCGGCACATATTGCCCTGAGACTGGGCTCACCCAAGGAGTTTCCACGTCCTGCTCATGGCTGCTTTTGTTCCTCACTTCCATGTGTTGAGCATCCCGCTTGCCACTGATCGCTCAAGCACACACCAGGAGCGGTCAGATTGCGGGCGACATCCACTCGGTAAGCTTTTGCTTGTGACTTCAACCCACGCAATAGGTACGCTCGCCGTGCGTTCCATTTTGCGTTGAGACGTTCTCCACTTATATCTACACTCTCTATGAGTTAGATACAGAGTTTCCGTAACCATGCCCTTCGACTGGGGCACTTTTCTTTCTTTTTTGTACTCGCTCACGAGGTAGGCTACATGTGCTGCCGGCTCAGCACCTACCTTCGTGCAGCAGTGAACGGGAACGGTCTGGCCCTCTCATCCGGGAATCCCTCATATCCCCCAGCTGAGAGCCTTCGAACATGTATCAGACCTGAGCATGTAGCTTGCTCAGTATCACGTTCTATTTTCCGGTAGACGGGTATCAGCCTGGCTCTCAGATCGAGGTTTGTGGCTTAGAGGCGTTCAGCCACAGCCCTCGACAGGGAGCCTAAGAGTTTTGTCCGAACCAAGAAATTCTGCCTTCGTGCACCTGATTTAAATTTTGACTGCTATCCTCAGTCTATACCTGCAGAGCAGCAGGTTGTGTCTCTCTTAGTCTGGTCCCTATCCCATAAGCAATGCTGGGATTGACTACTATGTCCTGAAAAGGATAAGCAACTAACTATTTTTTATTATCCATGGTAGTAAAGACAACTTTTCCTATCTATGTGATAAAAATAACTTATTACCTAAGATAACAGGGACAACCTGAATAATCTACAGTGACAGAAATAAATTACCTATCCTTGACAATACTCGTAGTAGCACCTGAAAAGATTGGGAGCTGTGGTAGCATATTATCTAGATGCACAAATGCTGTATCAGTGGTACTGGGTTCTTCTTCTTCTTCTGCGGTTCATCCGGATTTTTTTTCGGATGTGACTGCGTTGTGCCTGTTTACAGCAGAGCTGCGTTCTTGCGCCTTTAGGTCGACACATCCGACTTCTGCGGGCATTTGTTGACCGGGTTAACCTTCCCGGTGGTACTGGGTTCAATCCACATCAGTAGATCAGCATGGCCAAATGGATAAGAACGCGTGTTTTTAAACATCCGGTGTGCCAAAGACAAGGTAAGGGTTCAACCCCGACACATCATCCTTGACTGGGGACGTAAATTACAAGTACCTCTGAAGTCGGAGTGGGTTCGCCTGATGGCGAGGGACACTGTTATAGGGAAAGCTACTAGAAGTAGTGTGTATCAACAACGCTATGCTTGAATGAAAGCAAGCAAGCAAGCACGCACGCACGGCATGCACGCACGCATGTACGCATGCACACTCGCACACAGACACATATACAAAAACCAACACCAACAACAAAATCAACATCAGAATGGTTTCGAATTTAAAACAAAATTTATCTCAGCTTCCAGGTGACCCGACCTAAAATGGGTACCAGGAAATGTCTTGAGATGAGATGGCGGCCGGCGTGATACTGATCACATGACCCACTGAGTGTCATCTTATATATAAAAGGCAATGTGTGTGGATATGTCTGTATGTATGTCCTTTATGCGTTCGCGAACGGCCCATCCGATTGAGATAAATTTTCTACAACGCCTTCCTCTCATTCCAGCGCTGCCAACTGTCATATTTTTGTTCTTCTTCCTCCTCTCCTCCTCCCCCTCCCTAAATACGTACGGAAATATATGATGATGATGATGAAAGAATCCCGAACCATAATGATAGGACAAGCGAAGAAAATGACGTGACTACACAGAATCGTCACACGGCAATCAGTCATCATCATCAAGTGCAGTGCCGGCTGGCGTAGGCGGGCATGGGTCGCCATAGATCTCAGTCTTTGGTTTTCTGGATCAACTCTGCTGCTGATATATAGTGCCGCACTGCACGGCAAGATCATTACAATTCATCTTTTATGTGGAAGGAAGGTTATCTCAGTCCTCCTCTTCGCTCCTCTCCTCCTCTTCCTCTCCATCCTCGCCTCTTCCTCCTCCTCCTCCCCTCTCCACCTCCTCTCTCCCTCTTCCTCATCCTCCTACCTCCTCCTCCTCTCTCCTCTTCCCTCCTCCCTTGTCCTCCCTCCTCCTCCTCCCTCTCTAACCCCTCCTCTCCCCCTCCACATCCCCTTCTCCTCTCCTCCTCCTCCCTCTTCCTCTTCCTCTCCCCCTCCTCCTCTCCCTCCTCTTCCTCCTCCATCCTCCTCCTCCCTCTTCCTCCTCCTCCCTCCTCCTTCCTTTTCCTCCTCTCTCCTACCTCCTCCCTCCTCCTCCTATCTCCTTCCTTTTCACCTCCTCCTCCTCCCTTCCTCCTCCCTCCACCCCCTTCCTCCACATCCCTCCTCCTCCCTCTTCCTCCTCCTCCCTCCTCATCATTCCTCCTCCTCCCTCCTCCTTCTCCCTTCTCCTACTTCTTCTCCCTCCTCCTTCTCCATCCACCTCCTCCCTCCTCCTCCTCCTCCTCCCCCTCCCTCCTCCTGCGTTCTCCTCCTCCCTCCTCCTCCTCCTTCTCCCTCCTCCATCCTCCTTCTCCCTCCTCCTTCTCCCTCCTCCTAATACCTCCTCCTCTCTCCTCCTCTTCCTCTCTCCTCCTCCTTCCTCCTCCTCCCTCTTCCTCCTCCTCCCTCCTCCTTCTCCTCTTTCCCCCTCCTCCTAATCCCTCCTCCTCCCTCCTATTCCTCCTCCTCCCTCCTCCTCTCTCCGCCTATCTCTTCCTCCTCCCTCCTCCTCCCTCTTCCTCCTCCCTCCTCCTCCCTTTTCCTCCCTCCTTCTCCTCCCTCTACCTCCTCCCTCCTCCTCCTTCCTCCACCCTCTTCCTCCTCCTCCCTCCTCATCATTCTTCCTCCTCCTCCTTCTCCCTCTCCTCCCTCTACCTCTTCCTCCCTCCTCCTTCTCCCTCCACCTCCTCCTCTCTTCTCCTCCTCCTCCCTCTCCCTCCTCCTCCCCCTCCTCCTGCGTTCTCCTCCTCCCTCCTTCTCCATCCTCCTCCTCCCTCTTCCTCCTCCCTCTTCCTCCTCCCTCCTCCTCCCCTCCTCCCTCTTCCTCATCCTCCTCCTTCTCCTTCCTCCTCCTCCTCTCTACTCCTCCTCCTCCTCCCTCCTCCTCCCTCTTCCTCCTCCTCCCTTCTCCTCTTTCCCCCTCCTCCTAATCCCTCCTCCTCCCTCCTATTCCTCCCTACTCCTCCCTCCTCCTCCTCTCTCCGCCTATCTCTTCCTCCCTCCTCCACCCTCTTCCTCCTCCTTCCTCCTACTCCTCCTTTTTCTTCTTCTTCTGCTGCTGCTGCCGCTTCTCCATTCACCCAAGTTAATTGTTGGGGGAATATGTAAAGATCTTTCAAGTGCTCTTTCTAATGCTTTTTGTAAGTTGGTCTTCGTTTATCTAAGGTTGTTCTAACCGCAACAAATAAATGATTAGACAGACAGACAGACAGACAGACAGACAGACAGACAGACAGACAGACAGACAGACAGATAGTCGGGAACGGGAACTTATATGAATTAAATGAGATGCTCCCCATCAGGTGCTGGGCGAAGCCGGGCCGGGTCAGACAGACAGACAGACAGACAGACAGACAGACAGATAGACAGACAGACAGATAGATAGTCGGGAACGGGAACAGAAGCTTATATGACTACTTATATGAATTAAATGAGATGCTCCACACCAGGAGCCAGGCGATGCCGGGCAGGGTCAGACAGACAGACAGACATATAGACAGACAGACAGACAGACATATAGACAGACAGACAGACAGACAGACAGACAGGAACGGGAACGGCAGCTTATATGACTACTTATATGAATTAAATGAGATGCTCCCCACCAGAGCTGGGCGAAGCCGGGCCGGGTCTGCTAGTTTACTCTATAAACAATATGGTTCTTGCTCCATATCCCCAATGTGCCATAGACATGTAAATGGAACCTTCACTTGCTAACTGTTCTGTAATGATGGAAATAATTTACTCTTCTATGATAATGAGAATGGCTTATTTATCTATATTTATGAAAATACGTAACTTATGCTATGATAACTTCAACTTACTTATTTGCAAACAACACCCTGCGTACATTTCCCAGTAAACTTCCAGTAGGGCTTGCTATACAGTCTGTGACCACTAGTTTCAGGTTTGGGTCATATTCCTCCATGGATACAACCATATTTAGATATTCACCAAGTGGGATCTGAACTGGGTTTTCAGTAACCGGAACAGTGAATGAGTCATTTCGGTAGATGGTCAACCGAACCTAGAAGAAAGATTAAAAGTCATACAGTTTGTGACCACCAGTTTCTGATTAGAGTCATATTTTCTTCCAAGAAGACAACCAGATTTAGATATTCACCAAGTGGAATTTTAACTGAATTTTTAGCAAACGGAACAGTGAATGAGTCATTTCAGTAAATGGTTAACAGAACATAGATGAAATTATTAAAATTAGATTTGTAAAGTTGAAATAGCAAATATATTTTGATTATTCTATTGCATTGGCAGCATTGCATGACAAATATGCCTGAAAGGAAAGGCACACACAGATTTAGGCAGACGTTGAAATATAAATCTTTATCAACAAACAAGAAAAATAAACAAACCAAAAAAAAAATACAAATGACAGATAAAACACAAGAATATTTAACTCAAGAAATACACCACAAGAATACTTAACTCAGGATGTTTGAGTTAAAATAAAGTAAAAATTTACTTTTTTAACTTAAAGATCCTGAGTTAAGTATTCTTGTGGTTTATCTGCTTTGTTTTCTTATTCATTGATAAAGACGTCAGTTGTTATGTAGCTATGTGTATTTTTCCTTTTATAAAGCTTCCTAGTCTTACTTCCAATCCCCAACATGGAGGATAGGCGGTTGAGCTGTTAAGGCCTCTGGCGTGTTTATGCTTACAGCTATGGTTTGCTTACACATCACCCTGCTACTGAGTTGAGTGCATGGAGCGACACTGTGAGCTGTGAATTTCACGTGGATTGCTTTTAAATCAGTCTGCAGTTGTTTGTAGTGTGAACTGCATGTTCAGAAAATTGGCGGCTGACTGGTCGCTGAACTAACTAGGTTGCATTATGCAGTAATATGTGGCTGCTGGTTTTGTAGTTACTGCCGCTTCCATCGGGGATGAACTGTATTTTTTGTGGTGGACTTTTGTGTTGGCATTCTGACAGCGGCATTATGCATAATATACCTGTGCAGGCTGTTGGTTTGTTGAGACTCCTGTCTGTGTCATTTTTCACATGGGGCAGTGAGGAGCATTTTGTGTGATATTCACTGGCCCAGAAATGCAACTCTGTGCCATGAAGTTGGACTGTGACCGACCAATTTTGTGTTTTCACTCAACTCCAGTATAAGCGCAGCAGGAGCCAATCCCATGTTCAATTTCCAAAAGAGTATTTACTAACAGGCATTTAAAAAAAAGGAGGGACTCACAAGAAAATGGTTAAACATTGATGTGTATAGTGTGACCAGATTTCTGCAAGTTAAGGGCACAATACTAAGAGAAAATCACCACCAACATGAGGTCTAAAGACATTATTGCATGTCATAAAAGCAGGTTTGGATGTGGTGCAAGTACTTTGACAATGGCAGGACAGAGATAACAGATGATCAGCACCCAGGCTGCCCAAAGACATCCATGACAGAAGAAACTATCTGTAATGTTTTTGCACAGTAACACCAAACCTCACATACCTGGCCATATACAGCCATATACAGCCATATACGTGAACTGTTCAAATAGGAGCTGCTTGAACACCAACCTCACAGTTCTGTCCCGGCACTCAGATACAACAAAACCTCATAAGCTACAGTCAAAAAAGTTAACCCCCGGGAAGGTTAACCCGGTCAACAAATGCCCGCAGAAGTCGGATGTGTCGGCCTAATGGCACAAGAACACAGCTCTGCTGTAAACAGGCACAAGAACGCAGAAGAAGAAGAAAAAAGTTAACACAGGAAAAGCGTTTTGTATACTGTATTTGACAAACAATAAACTATTGCTCAAATACAGCGATGCCTTAGCAGTTAATCTGTTTCAGCCAGTTTTGAGCAAACTGAAAGATTTTTTTTTTTTAATTTGAGATTACCATGAGGATAACAAATGTTCCACATTCAACCAATACCTGTGATTGCATGTTTTAAGTATATCAGCCAAAGTATTATTCATTTATTCACTTCACATGATATATTACTCTGCTTTATGCATCTGGTGAACTAGAGATGGTAGACCATTTACATATCTAGGATCAGTGGTAAATAGCAAATTATCCCTAGATCAGGAAATCAACATCCGGATTGGTAAGGCAGCAACAACAATGAACAGGTTAAGAAAAAGAGTCTGGGAGAACAGGAAGCTTACTGCCAAATCAAGAGTCCTTGTCTATCAAGCCTGTGTCCTTAGTACTCTTCTTTATGGCAGTGAAACCTGGACAACTTACTCACACCAAGAGAAACGTTTAAACAGCTTTCATATACGGTGTCTGCGAAGAATTCTTGGTATTAAGTGGCAAGACAAAATCACAAATACTGAAGTATTGGAAAGATCAGGTTGTGTGACGGTTTATTCCATGCTCAGTCTTCGTAGACTTAGATGGATAGGACATGTTAGGAGGATGGATGATGGTAGAATACCAAAGGACATCTTTTTTGGTGAATTACAGATGGGTAAGAGATCTCAGGGTCGGCCTCTACTACGATACAAAGATGTGTGTAAGCGGGACATGATTGATACAGGTATTGATATTGCACAGTGGGAGCAAGTCGCTGCTGAACGTGTTGCATGAAGGGCAAACATCAGAAATGGAATAAAGACAAAGGAGAAAATTATTGCAGACAAATCACACACCGAGCATGTGAGACGTAAGATGTTGCATGATGGTGGAAATGACCACGTGTTCACATGCACCCACTGTGAACGAACATTTACAGCGCGAATTGGCCATATCAGTCACATTCGCTACCGCCATAGGTAAAAGTTATTATGCCTTTTTAAAGCACAAACTATCGTCTGTCAAGATGGCAAGGTGCCAATGATTATGAATCTGGTGAGACGCAGACAGATATGCCAGACAATAAATCATACAACATATTGTCTAAGGCTTCTATGTTTAAAATCACTATGGTGATACATTGTTTTGAATGTTCTCTTCTACTTGATTGTTTATCTTCAACATGTCCTTGCAGCATTGTTTTCTCCAGGGCATTATGTGTTTGTATACACCCAAAATTGCACACTTATTACCTGGGACCCATACAAGAAGCAAACAATAGTAACTCTGTAACATATTATACATGTCTGTAAAGTTCATCTTATATTTCATAAATAAACACACATATTGTTTGGCGCCCATAGAAGAAGAAGAAAGAAGTGGGGTTTAGAGAACGCATTACACAACATAAAATGTGAAAACTATTGTTGCTGATCAGGATTCAAACCTGTCACCAGCAAATGATGACGGCACCTCACTGTAGGAACACATGTACTTCAACACATGACCAACTAGACACCCCCCAAAAAAGTGTCTTCATTAACCAGGTCTATCATCCACATGAAATATGGAACATTAGCAGAATGTGTATCTAACCATTGAAACAGCACCATATGTCTCAGAATTTTATATTAAACCAGCATAGATCAAATAACAAACACATCAGACTGTAATGCTGTGTCCAGTATATTAACGAACATTTAAACAAGAGAAATGATTGGTCAGTTCCAATGTTGTACAAAAATATATATATCAATTGGGGAAGCCTTTGAGGCCACTAAGACAGTTCATAAATAAACACACATAGTATTGTTTGATACTCATAGAAGTAGAAGGAGGAAGTAGGGATTACAGGATGCATTAGACAACTTAAAAATTGAAAGCTATAGTTGCTGACCAGGATTCCATTTTTATGTTATTTAGTGCATCCTCTAATCCCTATTTCTTTCTTCTATATCTATGAGTGGCAAACATAACACATGAGTTTCTTTATGAACTGTCTTAGTGGCCTCAAGGGTTTCCCAATTGATATTCATCTTATTATAACCTAGTATTTGTGAAAGCTTATGAATTCTTATCTCAGAAGCAATCCCTCCTATGGAATTACATTCACCTTTTAAATCCTGAAAAGAATTAAAATATTATCAATCTTTTATTTAGCACACAACAAGAGCAGCAAAGAAAGAAATGGTTAATCTTACATCAAAGTTTCCAACAGCCGACTGTGTGACTGCTTGAGTGATAGGTTCTACTCTCTGAGTGATTACCACATCAACAGGCAGAAAACACGTGATCTGGACTCTGTCAATAAATCAACAAGATCCGTTAAAACATTGGCACTAAAATACTTTTTTCCCCTTTCAGGCTATACTTTCAGTTATCATCAATAATGTCTGCCTATCTTGACTCCATAATTTAAAACAATGGGTGCTACACAAAAGAAGTCAGAAGGAGATTGGCCATAGAAATGCAATAGTTTAACAGGTTGAAGAAAACATGGCCTAACAGCAGCAACATGTTTAGAGATCATGCAATATACAGATGTAAGATCAGCAACCATTTCACAAACATAAATGAAGAAAATCTAAGTTTTTGAACTGAAATATCATTGAAGTGCTCTTAAAATGGCCAGTCTTTGTTTACACTGATGCTTAAATAGGTGTATTGTTCTTCCTCTTGAAATGAGGTTTGACAAAGTGTGATTGGGTTATCATTTGCTTTGTTTATTCTCATTATCTTTTCCTTATTTTATTTTCATTGTATTTGTCCCACAAACTTTTAGACCTAATTGCTGTGACCTCTCATCCAGTGTAGAGTTTACATTGCCTGGACATTAAAGAAGCTTAAAGAAGCCGTGAATGTAACAATAGCTGAGGTGGGACAACAGTTAACACATTGAGTCTTGCACGCAGGATGCAATGAGAGTGGTGTTTGCAAAAGACATGATACATGATGATACTGACCTACACCTTTAGAATTACAATGACCTTATGTTACCAGATTTCTTTTAAAAATTGATAAGCACCATTGTCAGAGTCTAACAGGGGACAGCGATGCAGGGACATCGTTACGACCGCCAGGCGACTTAGTTCCCAGTAAGGGATGCAACAACTTCGTTGCGCCGCCAGGCGAATAGGAGTTACCGGCCTGCGAGATCGCTGGCTGACCAGCGGTCAGGCCGCCAACGCAAAACGCACGCCTGCCACGTGACGCCACGTCAGGCAGGAGGCAAGTTGCGAACCAGGTCCAGACAGCTCTGGGGACACGGTACAGGACGGACGTGTGATTGAGAGAAAGGCGTTGTATGGTTTCTGTATTGAAAGGCGAGTGTCTGGACATCTTGCGAGTCAGACTTGTGAACTGTATTGTGGATGTAAGTTGTAAAGTATCCATTATATATTGTTGTGATCATCATTCTGTATTTGATATGTTAATAAATCCATTGAATGGTGTATCGTTGAGTCTTACGTCAAATCACGTTGTATTTGTACTGTCTCACACTTGTTAGGAAAGCGAGCCAAGTTTAAGACTCTGACATGTGTGAACGTGGGTAGCTCGTCCTTGTTGAACGTAGCTCGTCCTTTTTGAACGTGAAGGTCTCGTCCAGCTTTAATTTAGTTAGATTTAAACCTAAATGTGATCATGGAAGGCTCATTTTGATTGTTACTACATTATTTAAACATGTGTAAGACCATTTGTAAACGTACAATGCATACATTTTGTTTGATCCTGTAAGCGTGTACAACATTTGTGATTTGTGAAACTTGTCACCGCTTTGACCTTGTCGACATTGTGATCTTGTCGCCATTTTGACCTTGTCGCCATCTTGTAAACTTGATGTCTATGTCCTTACTGAATGTCATCTTGATGTAAGTGATGTGTCATCAATGTTGTAGAGTGTTAAGATACTTGTAGATTGTCTTTGTGCATTGAGTTTGTGGAACGCGGAAAGTGTTTGGAAAGAAAGTAACGTGTATTGTAAAAAAAACTGTTGACGGACAAACTTACGACATACAATTACACTCAACGCCATACAAACCTAATCAACACTTAGTGACAAGCAGGCACACACCAACAAATAGACGCTAATTTATCTTCTTCCAAAATAAAAGCAGGTTTTTCCGTACCATCCGAAACCTTGCCGTAGAGGTCATTTGTAGTCTGAAGTAGCGACCCTACATTTCCTAGCCCGATTTTCCAACCGTTCTTCACCGCATCCAGGGTACTTGAGTATAATTTTTTTCTTTTCGTATACTTTAAAAATGCATTTTTAGGCACATATCGTCCATATAAACAAATTGTAAATTGTTGATTACTAACCACTTATTACATATTGTGTGTGGCTGGTATTTCATTGACATTTTTCCATCATGTCTTCATTATTTGATTTCATTGATATGGGCATAAAGTTACAGTTACATGGTGATGAACTAACACGTTGGAGTGAGCAGAAGTACGCTGAATATCTACTAGTACAGGAGAAAGCTACCGAACGCGATGACAGGGCAGCAGAACGCGAAGAAAGAGCAGCAGAAAGGGCCTTAAAGCAAGCTGAGATGGATAGTGAACTAAAGAAGGCAGAAATAGCAGCTCAGAGTAAGAGAGAAGAACTGGAGTTACAGTTGAAGATAAAACAACTTGACACTGAGACTGCCATTAACAAAGAGTCTAAGAAATCTGAAAGACTGGAGAAAGAAAACCAGTTTAAGAAATATCAAGGTATTGTACGTAATTATACCTCGGGTGACTGCATCGCAGCCTTTACCCAAAATTTTGAAACTTTAATGGAACATTATCAAGTTCCACTGTCTGAATGGAATATTGTGTACATGAGGAGTTTGTCAGGGGAACCTCTTAAAGTTATTGAAACCATCCCCAAAGACCTCAGAAAAGATTACCATTATCTGAAATCTAAGATTATGGCACATTTTATGTTAGATGAGGCAGGTTACAGAGAACAATTCAGTAAATTGAGCCCAAAACCGACTCAAACGTTCTCTGACTACCTCTGCTTAGTCCGAGATATTTTCACCAAATGGACGTCAGCAGCCAAAATTGAAAAAAGTTATCAGAGATTGGAAGATCTAATCATTAGAGACAAAATTGTATCATCTATTCCTTCAGCCTTTGCTAAATTTTTGTTAGAGAATGAATGCTCTAGTGTGGATGAGATTGAAAGACGTGGGTCGGCTTACTACACAGCCAACAAACATTGCTTTGCTACTGAAGATACTAACATTAACTTTGTAGCAGCGGCTAATTATGACAAACAACCCTATAGTAGGCAGAAACCTCATAGGCCTACCTCTGAGAAATTTAATCATTGCATTTATTGTAAATATTCACATCATCAGGGTGAAATGTGCGATCAGAACCCAGGGTACCATACTTACTTATTAAACATGGTAAACAGACAAGACAAGGAACGTAAATCCTTTAAAAACTCACGAAAATGTTTCCTCTGCAAGGCATGGGGACACCACCGGAAAGATTGTAAGGGCAGGCATATGACCAACAAAGCAAATGCCGCCTTGTTTGATAGTTCGTCTTCTGATGAAGAAGAGCCAGAGAAACATCCTGTGAACTCAGCACAGGCGTTTGACATATTCAACGCAAACCATTGCTCTATTTGTAACACCTTCTATGAAGATGGTATTTTAACATGCGGTCATGCCATCCCTATTGCCAATGAAGAAGCTAATTTGGTAGTAGACTCAAAAGGCAGAATAAACATCCATCACGGATATGTAAATGGCAAATCTGCTACAGTCCTTCGCGACACGGGGAGTTCACTCATTGGCCTGAAGAGAACGTTCATAATGCCTACAGACTATACAGGCAGACACGTAACATGTAGAACATTCTCAGGCAATATTGAGAAATACCCATTAGCATGGGCATATATTGAAACACCTTTCCTCACTGGGAAAGTAAAGTGCGCTGCACTAACCAGTCCAGTTTGTGATATAATTATTGGTAATTTACCTGAGGTAAATGATAAACCTCATGACATAACATCTGTATGTATTGATGATACCATAACATCACCATCAAATGTCATCATTGAAAATGTCACACCACCTATTGATTATAAAGTAGCTAATGTAGCACTAAGTTCTCATGACATCATTGAAACTGTTGTTCCATCATCATCTGACATCATTGAGTGTGTGAACGCAGTAACGAGAGCTACTGCTAGAGTGCAAGATGAAATAAATCAAAGTGAGGCGATACAATTGCTCAGCCCAGTTTCACTACCTACTAACACCATGAAGGAAGCATTTATAACAGCCCAAAAAGCTGATCCTTCATTGTCAAAATACTTTGACCTGATCGGCCGAAAGCCAAAAGTAACCAAGAATGCAAAATGGCATTTTGCTATGAAAAATGATATACTCACCAGGTATTACACCAGATGTGACAATACCACAGAGCAAACTGTTTTGCCAACTAGTTATCGCAAGCAAGCCTTACATCTTGCACACGATATACCTCTTGCAGGACATATGGCATACGTTAAGACCAGATCAAGGTTATTGACACAATTTCACTGGCCAAAATTTTGCAATGACATTAAAGAATATTGCAGAAGTTGTGACACCTGCCAGAAACTGGTTAAAAAAGGTAAACACCCACAGGCAAAGTTACAAGTTACCGACTTAGCCAGTCGACCTTTTGAAAAGTTATCGGTTGACATAGTGGGCCCTCTTAGTCATACAACAAATAGAGGGAATAAATTTATTCTAACTGTTATTGATACATGTAGTCGCTGGCCAGAAGCTATTCCGTTAAAGAACATAACTGCCAATGACATAATGGAAGTGTTCTTCCATATTTTTTCTAGGATAGGTTTTCCAGATACTATCCAATCTGATAGGGGCACTCAGTTTATTGCCGCATCCACCCAAGCTTTCACCAAAATGTTGGGAGTGAAGCAGTGTTTCAATTCACCCTACCATCCTCACAGTAGCGGAGTAATAGAGAAGTTTAACGGGGATCTCAAGCACATGCTTGCAAAAGTAACGCAAGAACACCCCAACAACTGGGATGTATATCTACCAGCTATTCTTTTTGCTTATCGCGAGGTACCACATGCTAGCACCGGTTTCTCTCCTTTTGAACTCATCTATGGTGCCAAACCACGTGGCCCATTGACCATTTACCACCAAATGTTAACTAACTCTACACCAATACTTAAACCCATATCATCATACTTATATGTTACATCATTGCGTGAAAGAATCATCAAATCTTGTGTTATTGCAAAGAATGCACTAAAACTATCTGGTGCTACTTATAGACAGTATGCTGACAAAGGTAACCGGACAATAACATTGACACCTGGACAGGACATTCTCCTGCTACTACCTAGTGACAGACACCTACTGACTGATTCTTGGCAGGGACCTTTTAAAGTGACGAGACAGATTTCACCTGTAGACTACGAAATCCTTATAAAAGACAAACACAAAATATTTCACATAAATATGCTAAGACCATACCACAACAGAGACAACGAATAGGACGATACGACAGCTTGTACAGTGATAATAGATCACGAAGACGACGATGCTAGTGACGAAATTCCAACACCTGCATTAGACACGACAGACTGCTTGAAGGAGATCAAAATCAACCCAAAGTTAACTCAAGCAGAGACAGACAGGTGCAAACAACTTATACAACAGTACAACACCATCTTTTCCAACAACCCAGGACAAACAGAATTAGTACAGCATCACATCACACTCACATCAAACACACCCATTAGATGCAGACCATACACCATCCCATTACATTACAAAGAGCAGTTACATCTAGAAATCATTAACTTAGAGAAAAATAACATCATAAGACGATCCCAATCAGACTACTCATCTCCCATGGTCATAGTCCGCAAAAAGGACAATACAATAAGACTTTGCATCGACTACCGAAAACTGAATAAAATAACTGTTCTAGATCTTGAGCCAATGGCAAACACTGACGATCTTTTGACAGAACTGACAGTCGCTAGGTTCTTTACGACGGTAGACATGACGAAAGGTTATTGGCAGATTGCTGTAGACGAACAGAGCAGACATCTGACAGCATTTGCCACACCTTGGGGACTGTACGAATGGTGCAAACTTCCATTTGGGCTTGTTAACGCCCCAGCCACATTTGTACGGATGACACGACTACTTCTAGTAGGCATTCCTAACATAATCTGCTATATCGACGACATATGTATTCACACAGAGACAATGACTGAGCACATTAAGACTTTAGACCAGACATTTGAACGGATCAGACAGCACGGACTGACAGTGAAGCCTGCAAAAGTAGACATAGCCTACCAGGAAATAACATTCTTGGGTTACACAATATCCAATGGCTTTGTCACGACAGACGATAAAATTGTGTCCAAGATACTAAAACTCTCACTTCCGACTACTAAAAAACAAGTCAGAAGTTTGTTGGGCTTAATAAATTACTACCGGCAGTTTATTCCTGATTTTTCTGAACTGACCGAGGTATTTACTAATCTACTAACAAAAGATAAACCAGAGAAAATTGTACACGATCAATGCCTAAAAATTGCATTTCATAAAGTTCTATCATGTTTTTCTGATAAGAATGAACGCAATCTTATCCTTAAATTGCCCGATATCCGTTTACCTTTCAGATTACGCACAGATGCTAGCTCCGTGGCGATTGGAGCAGTCCTGTTGCAGGAGTATAACAACATTCTCCACCCCGTTTATTTTGTATCCAGGAATCTGAAGGCCCGAGAGCGGGCATGGTCCATTCCTCAATTGGAAGCCCTAGCTTTAGTAGTAGGTATTACAAAATTGTCTAGATTTCTTCTAGGACGCCATTTCATCGTAGAATCGGACAGCAGCCCCTTACGATGGATGAATTCAGAAGTGCCGTCGAACCATATGGTAGCGCGTTGGTCTTTGAAACTCCAAGATTATAGCTTTGAGGTTCGACACATCCCAGGCAAAACCAATTCAATTGCCGATCTTTTGTCACGTTGCCCGACCGACCCAGTGAGCACCAATGTCTGAGTGCAGTATGTAGAAATACACTCAGACCGACACAGCCATTTAGCAGTGAATAGTGGTTTTTCATTCACAAAAAGCTGTGTAATGTCTACAATATTGTGATAGGGATTACTCCCGTTATATATAGTATTCTTATTTTACTAGTTCATGTAATGATTGTCGTGTATAAATGTGCAGTATGTGGTAGAAAGCGAACTATATTAATTGTAGATAATACGTACAAGAACAGTGTCACATTCGCACTTACCTGAAGCGAATTATCCAACTTCACAGTGACAACTTCGTGTGGAATTTTCCAAGAATATTTTAATTACGAGTGTGAAAGTAAAAACTGAACAGTGACGACTTTTCTACACCTCTGCAGTGAACCGAAATCTTTAATGTTCAACTGAAACATCTAACACATGAACATTCGATCCTAATCCAGAAGATTGTGTAGCAACATCTAACACGAACTTTGAGAACATTGTACCTTCCTTAAACTACATCAAACCGGAACAGGTGTGTTCTACAAGCTTTACCATCAGCTGATTTTAGTGTTCGTGTGTACTTCCGGATTAATTAGAAATTTAGAACAAAAATAGCAGACAACATATAAAAGAAGAAAAAGTTTTGACGATTCTAAAATGTTTAGGATTCTATAAAATTGAATACACGAATTGTGTGTTTATTTATTTCTCTAATGTAATCTTAGAATCATATCTTGATTAACGTATTCATATTACCTACCTTTTTCTCGTTAATATGAAGAAACGTCAAGCAATGACACTAAGAAATTAAATAGTTATTGTAAATTATTGTGTGTCACTAATGTTAAAATTACTTCCCTTTCATTTATTGTTATTACATTTTCACACAAAGGGCCATAATTTGAAATGTATATGCTAATGTGTTGTGTGTAATATAACATGTTGTTGTTAAAGTGTTGACACCACAGGCAGGCATCTACTGGGCATGGCAGAGTGTTGCCAACATTGTATGCCAACACAAAAACTCCTGGCCAAGTAGGGACAGGGTTGGAGTGTTTTATACGACTTATATAAAGCCGTATTTCAGTCTGGCTAGATGGTTTTTGTTCCAAGAACCATATTATTCTTTTTTTTCAAATTGCTGCGAGGTAGATGCGTGAAGCTGGTACTACTGATCTGACTGGGTGATAATACAATTGAGGTAACCAGCCATCGAGAGGGTGAAGCCTGATATGTGTTAAACATGAAGCACCACATGTCTTTGTACCCAACTCCCAGTGCTTATATATTTCTATGACATGTGTGTATTTTGATAACGTTGTGTATAACAATAGAAAGGTAGACTCTGACAAGGGTATACTATTAACCCAACAGGTACAGACATTATACATGAAAGACGACATCTTTCATGGATTTTACCGGGGGAGCGTGTCAGAGTCTAACAGGGGACAGCGATGCAGGGACATCGTTACGACCGCCAGGCGACTTAGTTCCCAGTAAGGGATGCAACAACTTCGTTGCGCCGCCAGGCGAATAGGAGTTACCGGCCTGCGAGATCGCTGGCTGACCAGCGGTCAGGCCGCCAACGCAAGACGCACGCCTGCCACGTGACGCCACGTCAGGCAGGAGGCAAGTTGCGAACCAGGTCCAGACAGCTCTGGGGACACGGTACAGGACGGACGTGTGATTGAGAGAAAGGCGTTGTATGGTTTCTGTATTGAAAGGCGAGTGTCTGGACATCTTGCGAGTCAGACTTGTGAACTGTATTGTGGATGTAAGTTGTAAAGTATCCATTATATATTGTTTTGATCATCATTCTGTATTTGATATGTTAATAAATCCATTGAATGGTGTATCGTTGAGTCTTACGTCAAATCACGTTGTATTTGTACTGTCTCACACTTGTTAGGAAAGCGAGCCAAGTTTAAGACTCTGACAACCATATCTATGGTAGTGTGGTAGTTAGCATGCTTGCCTGGTGGTCAAGAGGTCAAAGTCCCATCAAACTGGACTTTTTAAATTGACCTGGGCTCCCACTTGGACCAAGTCTAGAATGGTACCACAAAATTTCATGGGATGTAAAAAGGGCCAGTGTAACATTGATTAAATCACACCTCAAGTGGCAGCTGATATATAAAAACATGGGGCTGGCACCACATACCCAGTAACCTCAAGGTATGTACAAGAGCCAGTTATCTGCTTACTTACCACATCTGTCAGAAACAAATTTGCAGCACTTTGAATGCCTCAGTTGAATAGAAAAGAGCAAGAATTCAATAAATGTACTGAGGAATCAATGGAAGAACATATCCCCAAACTAGAATAAAAAATCAACATTTTTGATTAATCATACCTTTAGGAAACATCAACTTTTAAAAATAAGTAAACTGTAAGTAACAGACTCTTTTAACACCTTAAGGTACATTGGGCATGTGGTACTAGACCTATATGGTTATGGGCCAGCAGGTAGGGTCCTACGATACCTCGGCTCACAGCTTGCAACAATGCTTATTGATAACTTCATTTAAATAATCAAATATTGACTGAGTGGCACCTTGCCATCTTGACAGACGATAGTTTGTAAAATGGAGTTATACCTCTCCATAACACAAAGCCTGGGCTGAATTTAGAGACTATGTGTTGCCCATGCAGCATGATCCCTCTCTCAGCCTGTCTAGTTTACTCCAGAGGAAAGGTAACACCAATACATCTGGAATAAGACAAGCTGCAGAAGCTGCCGGATCAGCAAAGCAAAACTTTAACTGTCCTCCTGTCGGAGCTTCCATCCTAGACCAGTTGCTGACCAAGGCTTAGGGCCTGGTTTGCCATTCCATGGCATTTAGTCTTTAGGGTGCATTTCATCGCACTAAGGTAAGGCTTGCACACTCTCAATTGCACTCCTCTGTCCGAATCCATTGGCACAATGTGGGGTGTCGGGTTTGGTGAGCGCACTGGTGTTGACATTTGGCGCTAACAGAAAGCAGGTAGTAACGAATACTGTCATACAGTAGCTCAGTATCATCTAACTAAGACCTGATTCAGAATCAATCAAATAATCAATCAATTAAATAATCAATTAATCACTCAAAGGCCATCTCAACAATTGTTGTTTTGGAGTTGCAACACTTTCTGTCTCTTGCTTTGGTTGTATACTCAAACATACTGTTTTTTTGTCCATCTATTGCTGTTTGTTCATGTGTTGCTGTTTGTCCATCTGCTACTGTTTGTCAGTCTGTTTCTGTTTGTTCATCTTTGACTATTTATCCATCTGTTGCTGTTTGTTCATCTGTTGCTGTTTGCTTATCTTTTATTGTTTTTCCATGTGTTGCTGTTATATTTATTGAATTAAAACAGCTATTCTATTATGTGAGATATCCAAAAGATATAAGCCTTAATACAATTTAAATTCAAACTGCTTGATGGTAAATGATTACAAACATAAACAGTCCTTTGAAAATGGTGGGGATAAACGGGTTTTGACAGACAGACAGACAGACAGACAGACAGACAGACAGACAGACAGACAGACAGACAGACAGACAGACAGACAGACAGACAGACAGACAGACAGACAGACAGAGTAAATGCAAAGTAGTTTGATGGGTGGGTAGGCTCAGGGGACTAGGTGGGTGGGTGTTACAATCTAGATAGGTAGGTATTTGGGCATGGGTAGTTTGGTAGGTAGGTAAGTAGGTGGGTGTTATAATGTAGATCGGTAGGTAGTTGGTCATGGGTAAGTAGGTGGGGGGTGGTTGGGTATTATAATATAGATGGGTAGGTAGTTGACCATGGGTAGGTAGATGGGTGGGTGGTTGGGTATTATAATGTAGACAAGTAGATAGATAGTTGGGCATGAGTAGGTAAGTGGGTAGGTAGGTGGGTGGGTGGGTATTATAATGTAGATAGGTAAGTAGTTGGATATTGGTAGGTGGGTGGATGAGTGAATGGTTGGATATTATAATGTATATAGGTAAGTAGTTGGATATGGGTAGGTGGGTGGATGAGTGAATGGTTGGATATTATAATGTATATAGGTAAGTAGTTGGATATGGGTAGGTGGGTGGATGGGTGAATGGTTGGATATTATAATGTAGATAGGTAAGTAGTTGGATATGGGTAGGTGGGTGGATGGGTGAATGGTTGGATATTATAATGTAGATAGGTAAGTAGTTGGATATGGGTAGGTGGGTGGATGGGTGAATGGTTGGATATTATAATGTAGATAGGTAAGTAGTTGGATATGGGTAGGTGGGTGGGTGGGTGAATGGTTGGATATTATAATGTAGATAGGTAAGTAGTTGGGCATGGGTAGGTAGATAGGTAGATGGGTGGGTGTTAAAATGTAGATAGGAAGGTAGTTTGGCATGGGTAGGTAGATAGGTAGATGGGTGGGTGTTATAATGTAGATAGGTAGGTATTCATAGGTAGGTAGTTGGTCATGGGTAGGTAGATAAGTAGGTAGGTTGGTGGGGGGAGTGTGGTTAAATAGGTATGACGGTAGATACTACAGAAATAAATTAGATAAAGCAATTAAATTAATCCTTTTGGCCGAAATACAAAACACACACATAACTAATACAAAGCTAGATAAGAGCTCCACGCCGTGCAGGAAGCCAAAGAAGAAGAGTCAAATAAAACAGAACCAGATGCAGCAAATTATGCCAGGCAATAAATCATGTGACCTATTGTTTGTAGCTTCTGTGTGTAGATTCACTAAGTGGATACATTGTTTTGAAGAACTGGTGTCATCAGTCACTATACACTGAAGGAGATGATGAGGAGGGGGATCTGAGCATTGATGGACTAATAGTTCAGTGTGCAATGAGGTTGATCTCTTGACTAATTAACTAAATAATTAGACATTAACACTCAAATGTAACTAGTGTGTTACCTGTGTAGTGGTAAACAATTACCATTACTTTCTGTTTACACAGTAGTGTGTTCTAGCAGTTGATAGCTGGAGCTTTGGCCAACTGACTGTTCTTGGTATGAAGTATGCAATTGCATATGCTTTGTTGACTCCTTGAATGGAGTGGTACATATGATAGCTCTGTTGTCATCACTTTTAATTTTATCTCTCGTAGTGAAACCAGCATATTTATCTTAAGACCACAATCTTAGATGTAATGTGTTTTCTTGTTTTCAATTTAGAAAGCACCCATGTTTGGCACTGGTAGTAATGTTTATAGAATTATGCTATTTTTCATGTCCCTTGACATCTGTATTGATAGGCAGATGCTTGAGAAATTACGACAGTTAGTAAGTCACATGCTGAAATCTTGTTTGCATTTCTCTATTAAGCATTCTGTAATAACGCTACCTAGATACTTGATCCATGGGACTTGTTTTACTACAGTATGTTGGTAAGTAAAGTAAGTAAGTGTAAAATAAGTAAGTATAAAATAAGTAAGTGTAAATAAGTAAGTGAAAAACATCTGATGGCTGCGGAAATGTGGTTTCTGAGGAAAATGCAAAGAATACCATGGACAGACAGAAAAACCAATGACCAAGTACTACAGGAGACAAATGACAATCGTAAATTGATTAGGGAAATTAGACGTAGACAGTCAAAATTTTTTGGACACATTATGAGAAGAAATGGATTGGAGAACTTGGTGACAACTGGCAAGATTGAAGGGAACAGACCAAGAGGAAGGCCAAGAGGAAAATACCTGGATGGCTTGTCCACATGGCATGGATGAGACAGGAACACTGAGCTGATCCACGACTCTGGTGAACGAGTGAAATGGCGAGTCATGACCACCCACGCTTTCCGGCATGGCACATGATTGACTGATTGTAAAGTAAGTAAGTACAACACCCTTTTACACACCTAAAAGTGCATTGGGCATATGGTGCTAACCTCACATGTGTATACATCAATCAGTACTCCAGGAATGACACAGTCAAAATCTTGCTGGCCACTTTTACTCCCCTAGACATTTCCTGGTTCCCATTTTAAGCTGAGCCAGATTTGGTGCCCAGGTCAATTTATAAAATCCCCTAGACATTTCCTGGTTCCCATTTTATGCTGAGCCAGATTTGGTGCCCAGGTCAATTTATAAAATCCCCTAGACATTTCCTGGTTCCCATTTTAAGCTGAGCCAGCTTTGGTGCCCAGGTCAATTTATAAAATCCCCTAGACATTTCCTGGTTCCCATTTTAAGCTGAGCCAGATTTGGTGCCCAGGTCAATTTATAAAATCCCCTAGACATTTCCTGGTTCCCATTTTATGCTGAGCCAGATTTGGTGCCCAGGTCAATTTATAAAATCCCCTAGACATTTCCTGGTTCCCATTTTATGCTGAGCCAGATTTGGTGCCCAGGTCAATTTATAAAATCCCCTAGACATTTCCTGGTTCCCATTTTATGCTGAGCCAGATTTGGTGCCCAGGTCAATTTATAAAATCCCCTGGACATTTCCTGGTTCCCATTTTATGATGAGCCAGCTTTGGTGCCCAGGTCAATTTATAAAATCCCCTAGACATTTCCTGGTTCCCATTTTATGCTGAGCTAACTTTGGTGCCCAGGTCAATTTATAAATTCCACCTCGATGCCAAATCAGATCTATAATCGCTAGCCAGCAGGCAAGTGTGCTAGCCATTATTCTCACAAAGTATAACAAAATAAAACATCTCAGTCTAATGTAGAATGAGTAAATTATTTAAACTGATGCCATCGATGGTATAAAAATAATAATTAAGCATAAATTAGGAGATAAGGAACTAACCAAGTGATGAAAAACAGTATGTGGCCAAAAATGTTTTGAACATCATGAAATCATTATAAACATCTAGAGAGATTAACAACACATTAAAAATAAGAATTGTCAAATGTTATGAATATTCAACACTACTATATGGCGCAGAAGTCTGGACAATGAACAAGCAATTAGAAAGTTAAATAGAGGACCCGGAGATGTGAATATACAGAAGAATATGTCATATTTTATAGAAACAAAAGCAATCGAATACAGAGTTTCTAGATAAACTTTGAATGAAAAGAGAGTTGACGAAAGAAATATTAAAAGAGCCAAATGAAATATTTCGGCCACGTTAAAAGGAATAACACTCATAAAATTCATACTGGAGAGTTAAGTTTGAAGGCAAGTGAGCAAGAGGTTGACAATGTTACAAGTGGGAAGATAACATAAGAGATGGACATACAGCAGTCTGATAGAAAGTACAACCAAGGCGAGAGACAGACAGTGTTGGAGATCAATTGCAGCCAACCTTCATTGTGAAGACGGCACCTTATTGATTGATTGATGTGGTATAGACCAATAGGAGACAGAAAACTAAATAAATGATTAAAACATTAAGTAGAATTGGCCAATATAGCCTAAAATTAATGGCAATAAAGCACATGACAAAGCAAAACCTCATAATTTCTAACATATAAGAGCTGACATACCTGTATGTGTTGACCCTAGTAATGGCCCCTTCTTGAGAAGTGAAATCGTACTTGACCTCATTGTAATAAATAATATGGGTGCCATTTCTCTGGAAAAAAAATTTAAACACAAATAATGATCTAGGGATATGACCAAATGAACATATGTGTAAATACAGAGGGTAAATAGACACAATGAAATACAAATTATAAAGAAAAGTAGTGTGTCTTGGCTTGGTCACAAACTATGACATGGAAGACTTGCTAGCAGATGATACTGGAGGGTAAACTTCAGGGGAAATGAAAAATAGATCACCCAAGAGACAACTATATTGCAAAGATATGCAAAACTATGTCGGTTATATTTGTTGTTGGAGCTCGCTCAATTTGAACTCAAGCATAGTCCATACACACTACTTCGAGAGTTTTTTTTTCATTTTTTTCCCGCATATCCTTTACAGGACATCGCTGTCAACATCAGCATCTTTCAGCTGATTGTTGATTTCCTGGCAAGACCACGCTCAGTAGTTTGCCATTGCTTTCTGAGTGATCAGCTCACATACCCCGTAAGTTACAGATACAGAGAGAACCACCACTGATTCTCACGCACGTCACGTTACTCATGAGAGTATACGGGATTACGGAGAAAGTTGCTAACTCCTAGGCCAGGGAGACCGGCACTTCTAGTAGTGCTGGACTAAATTTTGCATGTGAATTAGCTTTCCTTATTAAGGGTGTTCCTCGCCATGAGGTGAACCCAGTCCGACCTCAGAGGCATTTGTAATTTACATCCCCAAGACAAGGACGAGAGGTCAGCATTTTAGTCCAACTGTCCGGTGTAGGCTTTGAAACCCGTACTTCGGTATCAGCACACCGGATGTTTAAGAACACGCTTTCTTACCCATTTGGCTATGCTGACCTCCCCAAATATGTAGGTTATGACTTATGCAGAGCTGAAGTGAACTCTTGAGAACAGGGGGCTGGGGATTGACATGATCAGATGTCTTCAACACCCATCTTTAGGGAGTTGTGGTGGCAGAGTGACAAGTCACTCACCTGTTGGCCTGGTTGTCCTACGTTCACATCCCCATTGAGTGAGGATATCTTATCGACCACATGGCCCTTGAGTTGACCCAGCCTCACAAAAAACATGAGTACTAGAAAATGTTCTTTGCAAGGTAGTCAAGCTATCTGGCTTATACTCTGAAGATAGAGGATTAGGTTTTGAACTGCAATGTTCAGACCATATGACCCTGGGCATTATTGCTGGAGCCACTGAGTTCGTTGTTTATAGTACTCTCAGCTAAGGAGAGAGACTAAGCTAGATGAGGTAAAGACCTGGTGCAATTAAGTTGATCTTCTCATCTGTAACCTTTAACCTCTTTTGGAAGTTAAAGAGGATTAAAGTGATACTGAGGACACCATCCACTGAGTGCCAGATGGTCTGAAAAATATGGGTCTGCCACTGTCTCCTGAAATGCCACATGACTTTGAAACATTGTCTTTAACTTAACCGATTCAATGCCGAAGGATACCATATCCCCAAATGTCACTTCCCATTTGGACATAAATGAATCACTAAAACACGAGAAGTAGATTGTGAGCTTTACTAGAACGCGTTTACAAGAAACAAAATGGACATTTCGGACCGTAGCCTTCATAAGCATAGAACAAACAAACATTGTTAACCATTTGGGCATAAGAATTATATATCACTATACTAGGGCCATCGCGTTATTTGTTTTGTTTTGTCGTATCTTCCACACTTTCAATGGAATGGAAATTTACATTATAATACTTGTTCATTTCATTGTGTACCAAGTTTGGTCCAATCCTACTTTTTGTTTGGCACTGAATCAGTTAATAAACCAGTCTTCATACTTGCCTGAATATGACAATGATGATGATGATGATGATGATGATGATTATGATGATGATGATGATGATGATGATGATGATGATGATGATGAAAGGCATGTTCATGATAATGAAATTACTATCAGTCTTAAATTTTGGAAATGATAATAAAACCACACATACCAAATCAATGTTTAATTTCAAGCTATTTATAATGATAATGACAGTTTTAAATTGTAAGCTATTAATAATGATAATGCCGGTTTTAAATTTCAAGTTATTTATAATGATAATAAAAGTTTTAAACTGCAAGCTATTCATAATGATAATGAAAGTTTCAAATTTCAGGCTATTCATAATGATAATGAAAGTTTTAAACCTGCAGAAGTCGGATGTGTTGGCCTAATGGCGCAAGACTGCAACTCTGCCATAAACAGGCATAACGCAATCATGTCCGAAAAAACTATCTGGATGAACGCAGAAGAAGAAGAAAGTTTTAAAACTTGACATCTTTCTACTCAAAAGATAAAGGAAGTCCCACAACAGATACCACCACCATTTGACTGTGGAATGTTCATTGTCATGAAGCGGGTCCTTTGCAGAACATTCTTCTCATCACATGGAGCCAAAATGTCTCTCAATCTCTTACCATGTCTCCTGCCTCATGTACCATCACACCCAAAGTGTCTCTCAATCTCTTACCATGTCTCCTGCCTCATGTACCATCACACCCAAAGTGTCTCTCAATCTCTTACCATGTCTCCTGCCTCATGTACCATCACACCCAAAGTGTCTCTCAATCTCTTACCATGTCTCCTGCCTCATGTACCATCACACCCAAAGTGTCTCTCAATCTCTTACCATGTCTCCTGCCTCATGTACCATCACACCCAAAGTGTCTCTCAATCTCTTACCATGTCTCCTGCCTCATGTACCATCACACCCAAAGTGTCTCTCAATCTCTTACCATGTCTCCTGCCTCATGTACCATCACACCCAAAATGTCTCTCAATCTCTTACCATGTCTCCTGCCTCATGTACCATCACACCCAAAGTGTCTCTCAATCTCTTACCATGTCTCCTGCCTCATGTACCATCACACCCAAAGTGTCTCTCAATCTCTTACCATGTCTCCTGCCTCATGTACCATCACACCCAAAGTGTCTCTCAATCTCTTACCATGTCTCCTGCCTCATGTACCATCACACCCAAAGTGTCTCTCAATCTCTTACCATGTCTCCTGCCTCATGTACCATCACACCCAAAGTGTCTCTCAATCTCTTACCATGTCTCCTGCCTCATGTACCATCACACCCAAAGTGTCTCTCGATCTCTTACCACGTCTCCTGCCTCATGCACCATCACACCCAAAGTGTCTCTCAATCTCTTACCATGTCTCCTGCCATCACACCCACAATGTCTTTGTAGAGTTAGGTCTTTACATATTCTAGGTCTTGACATGTGAGATGGGGGTGGCCAGTTCCATTCCTTAACTTTCCTTCCAAGACAATTTCCAAACCATTCTAAAACATTGTCTGGTAACCTTTTTCAATGAGGCTGGGTGGACCTCAGAGCTGTACTTGTCGGAAACTAACAGTCTGGCGGTTATATTAAGTCTGACTAGTATGTTAACAGTCTGACTAGTATATTAACTAACTAGTATATTAACTTTCTGACTCGTATATTAACAGTCTGACTGGTATATTAACTGTCTGACTGGTATATTAACTGTCTGACTGGTATATTAATAGTCTGGCTAGTATATTAACAGTCTGACTAGTATATTAACTAACTAGTATATTAACTGTCTGACTCGTATATTAACTGTCTGACTGGTATATTAATAGTCTGGCTAGTATAATAACAGTCTGACTAGTATATTAACAATCTGACTAGTATATTAACAGTCTGAATAGTATGTTAACAGTCTGAATAGTATATTAACAGTCTGATTAGTATATTAACAGTCTGACTAGTATATGAACAGTCTGACTAGTATATTAACAGTCTGACTAGTATATTAAGTCTGACTAGTATATTAACAGTCTGTCTAGTATATTAACAGTCTGGCTAGTATATGAACAGTCTGGCTAGTATATGAACAGTCTGGCTAGTATATGAACAGTCTGACTAGTATATTAACAGTCTGACTAGTATATTAACAGTCTGACTAGTATATTAACAGTCTGACTAGTATATTAACTAACTAGTATATTAACAGTCTGGCTAGTATATTAACAGTCTGACTAGTATATTAACAGGCTGACTAGTATATTAACAGTCTGGATAGTATATTAACAGTCTGATTAGTATATTAACAGTCTGACTAGTATATTAACAGTCTGGCTAGTATATTAACAGTCTCACTGGTATATTAACTATCTGACTGGTATATTAATAGTCTGGCTAGTATATTAACAGTCTGACTAGTATATTAACAATCTGACTAGTATATTAACAGTCTGAATAGTATGTTAACAGTCTGAATAGTATATTAACAGTCTGATTAGTATATTAACAGTCTGATTAGTATATTAACAGTCTGACTAGTATATTAACAGTCTGGCTAGTATATTAACAGTCTGAATAGTATATTAACAGTCTGATTAGTATATTAACAGTCTGATTAGTATATTAACAGTCTGACTTGTATATGTGTATAACAGTCTGGCTAAGTATATTAACTGTCTGACTAGTATATTAACAGTCTGATTAGTATATTAACAGTCTGACTAGTATATTAACAGTCTGGCTAGTATATTAACAGTCTGATTAGTATATTAACAGTCTGATTAGTATATTAACAGTCTGATTAGTATATTAACAGTCTGACTAGTATATTAACAGTCTGACTAGTAAATTAACAGTCTGACTAGTATATTAACAGTCTGGCTAGTATATTATCAGTCTGACTAGTATATTAACTCTTTCGCTACCGTGATCCCATCTATGGGCACGATGTATTTCCCGAGATGGCAGTCCGCCGTTTTAGTGCCACAAAATGATCAGTGGTTTATTTCACATATTTCTGCTCCGTTTCGGAATTTTAAGTTACAGTAAACTAAAAAGTCGTACAGCCGAAAGATCTCTACGCCATTTTGGTGCGGTCATTCGTTTTATAATTTTGGATTCTTGTGAATTTTCAGTTTTAAGGTAGTGTTAATTTGTTTTTTCACAATGGAAACGCCCACCAGTTTGCGTCCACGTAGTATGACTTGAGATCAAGCTAGATTATTGTTTATAACTGTTTTAAACAATAGTGATTCCCTTATCAGTGAATATTTAGAAAGAATTTTTAGTTGTGTCTAAAGTTTTAGCACGTGGTGATAAAGAAAAACCAGTGAATGTTCGTCAACAGCTGAGTGTTTGACAACGAAGCACGAATGGCTGAAGTTTACGTCTGTCATTATTGCTATGGGACTTGATCCAAGACCATGTATCAAAGACTACTGGTGTACAAGTGCACATTTATATACTCCTTGGTATGCCACTGCCACTACGTTTCCCAGTAATCAATTAGAAAATTATAATATATTTATCACACCATGTTTCATGTATGTCAACCTGAGGGTACCCACACAAAAAAAAAAAAAAAAAAAAAATTGATCCTCTTGTTGACATGATTCTGAAGAATATCCAGGAAGCATTTTACCCATTTGAAAATGTGTCCATTGATGAAATGATTATTTGGTGGAAGGGCTAAATAAAGCTAAAAAACAAACATGCATTGTTGTCTCTACAAAGTCTGTAGTTAGAACTGTTGAGAGTGGATTGCGAAAACCGCAAAGCAAGCCGAAGATGGTCTCCATGAAAATAACACGGCGATGAATGGCTGCGACAGAATGGACCAAATGGTTGGATATTATAATATCCATGATAGGAAAACCATTAAGTGGTGGAAGAAGATCTACTACTAGATCTTTGAAATTGCACAGATCAATGCTCACATCCTACATTCCATATGGCAAACAGAGAAAGGAGGATAAAAATTGTTATAGAAGGATTTCAAGTAAAGGAAAGTGCTCATCGCAAAGTAGCTCAGAGTATTCCTGAAAGTTTGACACTCTGCCTGCCGAAGAATTTCAGTCTGTTGCAGGAAATTATGCCGAAAGATTTACATGAGCCAAGCATTTAATTTAATGAATTATAATAGAAATAATATAATATAAATAATAGAATTTGTCGGTGTCAATAGAGACTGTGTTTTTTGTAGCACTCGAACTAAACGACACATATCATCTTTTGTTTGCTCCGGCTGCACTAATAGACCAGACTTGTGCGCCAAAGTTTGCTTTGCAGCCTATCACAAATAGACTGCCACATATAGTAAATAAAAACAAACAGACATGACAATTAAATGTAAATCTGCCAAGTGTTCTCCTAACTTTTGTCTGAAAAAAGAAAAATACATGATTCAGAATCTGCGGCAAAACTTCTTTTCGGATGATTGATTCGGAGCAATTGTATTTATAGTTTAGAAAAGTGTTGTTTGTGCAGTAAATTCAACAGGATTAGCAGTGATCAGGATATTGGATAACAACGCCCCCTTGGTAAGTACAATGTTTACATTATTTTTACCTACTTTTGTCCACATATTTTACAAATTATATTATTATTTTTATTTTATTTACAACCTAAAGCAGAAATTCTCCTACCAACATATTCCTTGTGCAATCCCCTTTATTTTGATATATAATACAACATTTCTGCTACAATTCTAACCATTTTCATAACATTATTGCGACATACACCAACTTCCAGATTGCGGCCATTAGTTTTTTTCATTTTTGTGACAAAGACATGGTTCAGAATATGCACCAAAACTTCCTTTTTGTTGATTTAAATGAGCAATACTGTTTATATTCTTGAAGACAAGTGGTGTTTGTTTGATTATTCAGTAAATTAAACATTATTAGCAGTATAGGAGTGTAGAAAACACATTCTAAGTGCAATGTTTACATTATTTTTACCTACTTTTGTCCAATTATTTTACAAATTATATTATTATTTTTATTTTATTTACAACCTAAAGCAGAAATTCTCCTACCAACATATTCCTTGTGCAATCCCCTTTATTTTGATATATAATACAACATTTCTTCTACAATTTTAACCATTTTCATAACTTTACTGTGAGAGACCCCACCTTCCAGATTTCAGCCATTATTTTTTGTCATTTTTTGTTAAAAAGACATGGTTCAGAATATGAACCAAAACTTCTTTTTGGGTTACTTTAATGAGCAATACTGTTTATATTCTTGAAGACAATTGGTGTTTGTTTGATTATTCAGTAAATTAAACATGATTAGCAGTATAGGAGTGTAGAAAACACCTTATAAGTGCAGTTTTTAAAATAATTTTTACCTCTTTAATTTCAGTTGTTATTATTAAACCTCTCATTATTGTCATAATATTTGTAACCTATCAATTAATTATTAACCCTGTCATGTTCCTTGTGCAATCCTCTTTAATTTGATATGTAATACAATAGATCTGCTACCATCTTAACCATTTTAAAAGCATTATTGTAACACACCCCTAGTTCCAATTTTCTGCCATAAATTTCTGTTTGGTCACAGCCCAGTTTTTGTTTGGTAGTGAAAGAGTTAACAGTCTGGCTAGTATATTAACAGTCTGATTAGTATATTAACAGTCTGACTAGTATATTAACAGTCTGGCTAGTATATTAACAGTCTGACTGGTATATTAACTGTCTGACTGGTATTTTAATAGTCTGGCTAGTATATTAACAGTCTGACTAGTATATTAACAATCTGACTAGTATATTAACAGTCTGAATAGTATGTTAACAGTCTGAATAGTATATTAACAGTCTGATTAGTATATTAACAGTCTGATTAGTATATTAACAGTCTGACTTGTATATTAACAGTCTGGCTAATATATTAACAGTCTGATTAGTATATTAACAGTCTCATTAGTATATTAACAGTCTGATTAGTATATTAACAGTCTGGCTAGTATATTAACAGTCTGATTAGTGTATTAACAGTCTGACTAGTATATTAACAGTCTGGCTAGTATATTAACAGTCTGATTAGTATATTAACAGTCTGACTAGTATATTAACAGTCTGGCTAGTATATTAACAGTCTGACTAGTATATGAACAGTCTGACTAGTATATTAACAGTCTGACTAGTATATTAACAGTCTGACAAGTATATTAACAGTCTGGCTAGTATATGAACAGTCTGATTAATATATTAACAGTCTGACTAGTATATTAACAGTCTGACTAGTATATTAACAGTCTGATTAGTATATTAACAGTCTGACTAGTATATTAACAGTTTGGCTAGTATATTAACAGTCTGAACAGTCTGACTAGTATATTAACAGTCTGACTAGTATATTAACAGTCTGATTAGTATATTAACAGTCTGGCTAGTATATTAACAGTCTGACTGGTATATTAACAGTCTGGCCAGTATATGATAAAGAAAAACCAGTGAATGTTCGTCAACAGCTGAGTGTTTGACAACGAAGCACGAATGGCTGAAGTTTACGTCTGTCATTATTGCTATGGGACTTGATCCAAGACCATGTATCAAAGACTACTGGTGTACAAGTGCACATTTATATACTCCTTGGTATGCCACTGCCACTACGTTTCCCAGTAATCAATTAGAAAATTATAATATATTTATCACACCATGTTTCATGTATGTCAACCTGAGGGTACCCACACAAAAAAAAAAAAAAAAAAAAAATTGATCCTCTTGTTGACATGATTCTGAAGAATATCCAGGAAGCATTTTACCCATTTGAAAATGTGTCCATTGATGAAATGATTATTTGGTGGAAGGGCTAAATAAAGCTAAAAAACAAACATGCATTGTTGTCTCTACAAAGTCTGTAGTTAGAACTGTTGAGAGTGGATTGCGAAAACCGCAAAGCAAGCCGAAGATGGTCTCCATGAAAATAACACGGCGATGAATGGCTGCGACAGAATGGACCAAATGGTTGGATATTATAATATCCATGATAGGAAAACCATTAAGTGGTGGAAGAAGATCTACTACTAGATCTTTGAAATTGCACAGATCAATGCTCACATCCTACATTCCATATGGCAAACAGAGAAAGGAGGATAAAAATTGTTATAGAAGGATTTCAAGTAAAGGAAAGTGCTCATCGCAAAGTAGCTCAGAGTATTCCTGAAAGTTTGACACTCTGCCTGCCGAAGAATTTCAGTCTGTTGCAGGAAATTATGCCGAAAGATTTACATGAGCCAAGCATTTAATTTAATGAATTATAATAGAAATAATATAATATAAATAATAGAATTTGTCGGTGTCAATAGAGACTGTGTTTTTTGTAGCACTCGAACTAAACGACACATATCATCTTTTGTTTGCTCCGGCTGCACTAATAGACCAGACTTGTGCGCCAAAGTTTGCTTTGCAGCCTATCACAAATAGACTGCCACATATAGTAAATAAAAACAAACAGACATGACAATTAAATGTAAATCTGCCAAGTGTTCTCCTAACTTTTGTCTGAAAAAAGAAAAATACATGATTCAGAATCTGCGGCAAAACTTCTTTTCGGATGATTGATTCGGAGCAATTGTATTTATAGTTTAGAAAAGTGTTGTTTGTGCAGTAAATTCAACAGGATTAGCAGTGATCAGGATATTGGATAACAACGCCCCCTTGGTAAGTACAATGTTTACATTATTTTTACCTACTTTTGTCCACATATTTTACAAATTATATTATTATTTTTATTTTATTTACAACCTAAAGCAGAAATTCTCCTACCAACATATTCCTTGTGCAATCCCCTTTATTTTGATATATAATACAACATTTCTGCTACAATTCTAACCATTTTCATAACATTATTGCGACATACACCAACTTCCAGATTGCGGCCATTAGTTTTTTTCATTTTTGTGACAAAGACATGGTTCAGAATATGCACCAAAACTTCCTTTTTGTTGATTTAAATGAGCAATACTGTTTATATTCTTGAAGACAAGTGGTGTTTGTTTGATTATTCAGTAAATTAAACATTATTAGCAGTATAGGAGTGTAGAAAACACATTCTAAGTGCAATGTTTACATTATTTTTACCTACTTTTGTCCAATTATTTTACAAATTATATTATTATTTTTATTTTATTTACAACCTAAAGCAGAAATTCTCCTACCAACATATTCCTTGTGCAATCCCCTTTATTTTGATATATAATACAACATTTCTTCTACAATTTTAACCATTTTCATAACTTTACTGTGAGAGACCCCACCTTCCAGATTTCAGCCATTATTTTTTGTCATTTTTTGTTAAAAAGACATGGTTCAGAATATGAACCAAAACTTCTTTTTGGGTTACTTTAATGAGCAATACTGTTTATATTCTTGAAGACAATTGGTGTTTGTTTGATTATTCAGTAAATTAAACATGATTAGCAGTATAGGAGTGTAGAAAACACCTTATAAGTGCAGTTTTTAAAATAATTTTTACCTCTTTAATTTCAGTTGTTATTATTAAACCTCTCATTATTGTCATAATATTTGTAACCTATCAATTAATTATTAACCCTGTCATGTTCCTTGTGCAATCCTCTTTAATTTGATATGTAATACAATAGATCTGCTACCATCTTAACCATTTTAAAAGCATTATTGTAACACACCCCTAGTTCCAATTTTCTGCCATAAATTTCTGTTTGGTCACAGCCCAGTTTTTGTTTGGTAGTGAAAGAGTTAACAGTCTGGCTAGTATATTAACAGTCTGATTAGTATATTAACAGTCTGACTAGTATATTAACAGTCTGGCTAGTATATTAACAGTCTGACTGGTATATTAACTGTCTGACTGGTATTTTAATAGTCTGGCTAGTATATTAACAGTCTGACTAGTATATTAACAATCTGACTAGTATATTAACAGTCTGAATAGTATGTTAACAGTCTGAATAGTATATTAACAGTCTGATTAGTATATTAACAGTCTGATTAGTATATTAACAGTCTGACTTGTATATTAACAGTCTGGCTAATATATTAACAGTCTGATTAGTATATTAACAGTCTCATTAGTATATTAACAGTCTGATTAGTATATTAACAGTCTGGCTAGTATATTAACAGTCTGATTAGTGTATTAACAGTCTGACTAGTATATTAACAGTCTGGCTAGTATATTAACAGTCTGATTAGTATATTAACAGTCTGACTAGTATATTAACAGTCTGGCTAGTATATTAACAGTCTGACTAGTATATGAACAGTCTGACTAGTATATTAACAGTCTGACTAGTATATTAACAGTCTGACAAGTATATTAACAGTCTGGCTAGTATATGAACAGTCTGATTAATATATTAACAGTCTGACTAGTATATTAACAGTCTGACTAGTATATTAACAGTCTGATTAGTATATTAACAGTCTGACTAGTATATTAACAGTTTGGCTAGTATATTAACAGTCTGAACAGTCTGACTAGTATATTAACAGTCTGACTAGTATATTAACAGTCTGATTAGTATATTAACAGTCTGACTAGTATATTAACAGTCTGGCTAGTATATTAACAGTCTGACTGGTATATTAACAGTCTGGCCAGTATATGAACAGTCTGACTAGTATATTAACAGTCTGACTAGTATATTAACAGTCTGATTAGTATATTAACAGTCTGACTAGTATATTAACAGTCTGACTAGTATATTAACAGTCTGACTAGTATATTAACAGTCTGATTAGTATATTAACAGTCTGACTAGTATATTAACAGTCTGGCTAGTATATGAACAGTCTGACTAGTATATTAACAGTCTGGCTAGTATATTAACAGTCTGATTGGCATATTAACAATCTTACTAGTATATCGTCCTCTAAATGTACTGGAGAGTTTTGGTCATAGACCATAACTTTAGGAAGGAAAAATCCCAACTGCACCTCCCCGTGGTAGAGGATTGAAACACACCACGGTGTGTCTAACACAGCTCTGGGGACCGAGTATCCACCGGAATAAGTGGACAACTCTGCAGCTGAGCAGAGCAGGGCACTCACTTGTCCTTACAGTCGGAAATGGCTGTCAAAGGCAGAGGTAAAAAGACCACCATGTGAATGTGGAAGGCAAGGGGAAACCACCACATTATCTTCCCAAGACTTCATGGCAAAACATATATCAGAGTTAGTGAACGACGTTAATGGCTGTCTTAGGACATCCTCGTCCGGTAGGGACAGACATGAGCCACAAGTGACACCAGACCGTCATCCAGCTACTGATGGCAAAATCATAACTAAAATAAATAAATTTAGAGTAGGAACATGGAATGTTAGGACATTAAATGAGCTAGGAAAGTTGACCAATGTTCTAAGAGAGATGGATAGCATGAAAATGAATATACTAGGCGTTAGTGAGATGAGATGGAAGGGATTGGGCAAAATTATAGCTGACAATCACACAATAATTTATTCTGGAGGGGATACACATGAAAAAGGTGTAGGAATAATATTAGACGAAAAAACAGCCAAGTCAATTAATGGATACTGGTGTATTTCAGATAGAGTAGTTATGGTAAAAATCAAAGGCAAACCAAGAGACATAAATATTATACAGGTATATGCACCAACAATAAGCAGTAGTGATGAAGAAATACAACACTTTTACGACGAAATAGAAATGGTGATGGCTCAAATTGGATCACAAGAAATAAAAATAATACTTGGTGATTTTAATGCAAAAGTAGGAAAGGGGGAAAATGGAGGATGTAGTGGGGAATTATGGTTTAGGTACAAGAAATGAAAGAGAGGAAAAGCTAATAGAATGGTCAAATATCAATGATATGATAATTGGAAACACATGGTTTAAACACCATAAAAGACGACTGTACACATGGAAAAGCCCTGATAAGAAAATACGCAACCAAATTGACTACATACTAATTAATAAAAGATTTAGAAATGCTTTAATTAATGTAAAGACAATGCCTGGTGCTGACTGTAATAGTGATCATGTACCACTATGTGGACAAATAAAAGTAAGATTAAAGAGAGGGGGAAAAATGGTTAAGAACATGAGACTTAATAAAGAGGTTCTGAAAATAGATAAAGAACTGCAAGAACAATACAGAGTGACTGTGAAAAATAGGTACAATGTGATAGCTAAAATACAGAATATAAATGAACAATGGGAAATGTTAAGGGACTCCATTCATCAAACTAGCAAAGAAGTATTACCAGAGAGAGGCAAAATAGCTAAGAAAAAATGGATGAATGAAGAAATCTTAAAACTGACGGACAAAAGAAAACAGAGTAAAAATGACAAACAAGAATGCGCTAAGATAAATAAAGAAATAAAAGATAAATGTGGGAAGGCTAAAGAAAGTTGGTTAAACGAGCAATGCAAAAAAATTGAATTAAATTCCATTAATGATTGTCACCAACTGGCTTGAAGTAGCTCCCGGGTGGGCAACCACTCAGCCAAAATCATTTTCTCCTACTGGGGTTTAGTTCTGGGTGCAGTTTGAGATCCCTTACCTCTGTCAGATGGGACTAATTACTACCCCAGATCCCAGAGAGAAAACCTGGAACTAGTGTCTGTTATGCTGATTTAAGACACTGTCCCTGATACTCAAGAAAACAGCCAAGAAGTGGCTCGTTGAAGATAGAATATATCTATATAGTTTTGGCTGTACTTGGTATCACCAGAAGTGAGAAAGGAGGAGTTAAGACATGCAACATAATCTGGTTACTTATGACTGCATAGGCAAGATACCTCCCGGACATAGATTCCCACTTCTGGACAATATGTGAACCCCCACTAAATGATACAAAATGTGTGTACTTGATTACGATACACAAACATTTATAAACATTTAGAATTATACGGACAAATTGAGTTTTAAAATACAACAACTGTGTTTATTATTTCTAGTCTTGATGATCATATGATGATGATGATGATTATAATATGGTATACGTAACTTAAGAGGTCACATAGGTCATGCTTCCCCCAGTGAGACGCAGTTCACTGTCAGATTGAAGGAGTCCAAATTGTTCCCTTCACAAGGCTAAGTCACTTCCTGATATGGGTTGTTGACTGTCCATTGCTCCTAAGAGATCTAGAATGAAACGAACAGAGATGGGTAGTATCTACGTCTACACATCTCAAACACATATGTCTATACATTCATATAAACATACATTCAAGTCATAATATATGATGGTATAATGATATCTGATGGCATGTTACATAAACATATATATGTTCTAAATAAATATATATGTATATATTCATAAACCCATTTAGAACATCTATAGCTCAAAACATACATCATCACATACATTTATGTAATGGGGTGTTTCCCATATAAGTTCACCTCACTTACTCTTTCCCTTTCTGATTCATTCATACTGTCTTGTCAGAAGGGCTGGTCGCACAGTCCTGTCGAACATTAAATGCCTTCCCTGAATCTGTCTGGGATATTGAATGTCCTAAGTCATGTCTGTCCTCATGCAGACATCATGCAGACAAGGTGAACTGGTGCCATTCCTCCAACCAAGTGGTTTCACCATAATCTTGGTAGGCACTCAAAGTGTTGGTCCAAATAATCAATGTTAATTGGACGCTATCAAGAGACTGGTAGCTCTCAGGAATTTCTCCTAAGTAGTCAGTCTCCCCAATGTTTAACATCATACAGGATGAATTTAAATGTATCTCCTGTACATGCATAAGCCACACGCTCATGTAGCTTGGATAATGGATTTCTCCAAATTATCACATACAACAAATCAGACAACCAAGTGGTGAATGAAAGAAGAAAATAGTTCTCAGTGAAATCGTAAAGCTAGAACTGGAACATTAAGTACAAAGAAAATCCACGAGTGTAAAGTTTTGGAGAATAAACAGAAACAAGAAACTATAAGGCCTTCAGACTAGCAGACAAACTCAGAATAATGGTATTACCTGGGTTATAGCTAGGAAATTCCATCATAATACTTTGTACAGAAGTCCAACAGAACAAAATGTTAATATTTCTCCAGTAGGTATCCTAAGAATGCTATTGTGAATTTGCGTCTGAAGTCTTGCTGGCCATGCATGTAGTTTTATTCTCTTCATCCTTGGCTAGTTTCCACGTTGGCTAATTAATATATCCCCTATTAATTAACTCCACCTATTTTTCCATGTACAATGACGGGATGGATTACGTCCCAAACTCTTCTCACCCCTCCTCCTTTCCTTCTTTTTTTTTCTTCTTTCGTTCGCTTGAAATATGTCTATATCTGCAATGTCGTCTCTTGCATGAATTGAACTGTTTTTTTTTTCAGTTCACACAGTGGTCCATAGAGTTTATCTTCCACTGTCGTCTCTCTAGGCCAGAAGGTTTGCCTAGATATGTTATATTTTGGGCAGTCTTGGAGTATGTGCTCTGCTGTCTGCGACGCCAATCCACATGTGCACATGGCTGTTTCACCAATCTTGAATTTTGTACACATGTGGTTGCGTAATCTATTGTGTCCTGTCCTGAGGCGCAGAATAATGACTTGTTCTGGTCTGTCCATAATGTGGTAGTCATCTTGAGCAGGTTTTGGTGGCTTTCTGACTGATTTGATCATTCTTTTCTTTTGGTGGTATGTAACGGGCACATCAGGCTGTTCCTCTTTGGCTCCTTCCTTAGCCAATTGATCAGCTCTGTCGTTTCCGGGTACTCCACAGTGGGATGGTATCCACTGTATGGTGACTTTATGCTGACTGCTAAGTTCAGAAAGTAGTGTCCTTAGTACTGGCAATTTCCCAGAGAGGAGCGCCTCGAGTACTGATTTTGCATCTGTTAGTAGCACCACAGGTTGTGTACCATTGCTGTTATTTAGTAATTTCTCTGTTGCTATCTTGATTGCCTCAATTTCGGCATCATGGTTATGGCAGTACTTTCCTGTCGGTACTCTGGCTGTGTCCCTAGTATTATTTGGGTATTCTATGTACACTCCCGCTCCTCCATTTCGAACAGCATTTTGTGCTGACCCATCTGTGTAGACTCGGATCCAGAGGTCCTGTGGGTATTCTTCATCAAGGAAGCTGAGAGTGGCTGTTCTGCGCTGCACACTGTTCTGTTCTTCCTTGTCAAATATTCCTCTCACTTTTGTCTGGATTTGTAACGATAGTCTATGCTCATCTTTCCATGGAGTTCGCTCTGGAATAGTTGTTAGGGGGATACCAACTGTGGGCAGATCAGTGGTTTCTCGGCAGAGTCGTTTGGCCTGGTGGATAAAACTACTTCTTTTCAACCGCCCCATAGCTAGGTTTTCAAATCTGTTCTTCATAGGGTGGCCTGGCAAGCTGAGGAACTTTTCTGCTTGTATTAGCGTTTTCATATCTCTGCGCTCACTCAGTGCCTGTGTCCTCCCCATCTTCTCCATTTCCACTATAGGGGTTGATCTCATCCCTCCTGTGGTGACTCTAAGTGCTTGATTTTGCACCTTGTCCAGCTCTTGTAGTGTGGTATTTGATGCTGAACACCACGCAGTTGACCCATATTCCAGGTGTGGTCGTATGCTCTGTTGGTAAACTTTGCTAAGTATTTTCGTACTGGCTCCCCGTGTGGTTCCACTTAGCTTTCTCAGGATGGCTATTTTCCTTCTGGCTTTTGCTACTGCTTTGTTGATGTGCTTTCTCCATGTCAGCTTGCCATCAAATGTTACTCCAAGGTATGTTGGTTCTTTATCTTCTCTTAGGGGTGTTCCATTTATAGGGTAAATAGGGTGGTGCTGCACTTGTAAGTGTTTATGCTGACACACCATCTATTTGCCCATGCAGCAAATGTATCTACAGCTCTTTGTAGCAATCTGGTGGCCACTGATGCATATTCATTTGTGCTCCATAGAACCAGGTCATCGGCGTACATTGCCGCTTTAATTCCATGCGGTAGGTGAGCAACAAGATCATTGATGAAGATTAGAAAAAGTGTGGGGGACAAGACTCCGCCCTGGGGGACACCGTGACGCAGTAGTACTTTCTTGCTCTTGAGTCCGTCTATCTGTACTCGGGCTCTTCTGTTGTGCAAGTATGCTTTCACCCATTTGTACATTCTTCCATTGACTTTGCAGTTTCTCAGTTTCTTCATCAGACCTTCTTTCCAGACTTTGTCAAAGGCTTTCTTCAGATCTATCCATGCCGCAAGCACCAGCTTCTTCTCTTGGAATGCATCCTCAATTTCTTGAGAGAGGTAGGTTGTCTGATCTTCTGTAGAGTAGCACTGCCTAAAGCCAGCCTGCTGTGGCACAAGGATGTTTTTACTTTCAATGTACCACTGCAGTCTGTGATTGATGATGCGCTCCAGTGTTTTGCAGAGACAGCTGGTGAGGCTAATTGGTCTGTAGCTAGAGGCAATGGAACCATCTTTCCCTGATTTTAGGAGGGGTATCATGATTGCTTCTCTCCAGGCTTGTGGAACACTGCCTAAGGTCCAGCTGTTATTGAAGATCTGCAACAGCTTTGTTTTGGCCTCTGTTCCTAGGTTCCTGATCATTTCATTGGAGATACCATCAGCTCCTGGTGACTTTCTCATTTTCAGTTTTGATATGGCTAGCTCCAGTTCGCTGATTGTGATGGGTGCCTCCAGAACCTCGTGTACTATTTCCTTCTGTCCCGTATGTTGTCGTTTCTCTCGAATCTCTTGTTGTTTCTCTGGACTAATTTTGATATTGCTATCTTGTGCGAACGAGTCCGCAAAATGGTCAGCTGCTTGCTTTCTTGTTAAGATTTTCCCATCTTTATGTAGTGCAATTTTTGAGTTTCTCCCTGTGCCCTCGTCATTAAGCTGTTTTATTAGCTTCCACAATTTCCTTGTGTCTCTTTCAAAGTTCAGAGACTCCGTTTTCTCCTGCCAGCTTTCCCGTTAGCCTGCAGCTTGGCCCTTTGAAATTTGGCTTTTGCATGCTGGAATTTATTGTGGTGCTCTTGGCTGGGTGTGGCCTCTGCTTGCTTTCTACACACTTCAACATCATTATGCAACTGTTCCAGTTCACTACTCCAGTAGGGTTTATATTGTTTACGGGCTCCTCTTGGTACTGTTTCTCGCACTGCCTGTAGTATGCATTTCCCAAACTCTTCAACTGCTTTATTTATGTCTTTCTCAGTGTTCAGGTTTCTAACCAGTATGCTGGTGCGATGCTTGTACATTGCCCAGTCTGCTTTCTTGTAGTTCCACCTCGAGAGGGTGCTGCTTTCACTTACAAGCTCATTTTCTACGGTTAGAAAGACTGGCCGATGGTCACTGCCACCAAGTTGTTTCCCAACAGTTCGTGTAATGTTCCACTACAGGTCTGGTGAATGAAAAGCCAGGTCAGGTGTAGTTGTAGAGTGCCATGATCTCGAGTAGAAAGTATGTGGGTCGGACGGCTTGTTAATCAACATGAATCTATTCTCATCTTGCCAGTCTTCCAGTCTCTCTCCTCTCTGGTCCATGTGATCATAGCCCCAGCTCTGCGAGTGGCTGTTGAAATCGCCACACACAATCATTTTTTCTTTTAGTGGTAGAGTGTCCAGTGCCTGTGGGCGGTCACTTGGACAGTAGTAATTGATCAGATGTAGATCTGTATTACCTGTCTTAAGTTTAAGTGTCTGATACTCAGCCCCTTCCATGTAGACTTTGATTTGGGAAGCCATGATGTTATTTCTTACAAGGGTCAGTATCCCACCTTTTCGCCTGTTCTTTCGGTCAGATCGGTAACACTGGTAGCCTCTGATTTTGAAGGCTATATTTTCATTGAGGTGAGTTTCTTGCAAGCAACATATGCTTACTTTTTCTTGGTCCAAGATTTTTTCTAATTCTATTTTTTTGTTGCTGACTCCCTCCGCATTCCAGTGCATTATTTTAAGTCTTCGTTTAGTATGGCCAGTCGTCCTATTCTCATGTCCCCTGGCTCCACAGGACATCTGAGAAGGACCTCCAGTAGTTGGGGTTGGACCCTTTCGAGACATAGGGCCCGGCACTGCACCTGCCTGGGGGTCCAAAGCAGGGCGAGCACCATAACGATTAGCAGTAGTCGACATATTCCATTTTGCGTGATTGCGTGGCATCCTGATTTCTGTGGTGCGCCTCTTCGCTGGTTGCCTCCGTCTTCAGCACCTTTCTTTGCTAGAGCAGACTGTGGTCTCACTCGAGTGTAGATGTGTACGCGCGCACACACCTGTTTGCGCATGCATGTACGTGCATACACATCTAGAGCATACTGGTTATTTTCCGGCGCCAGAGACTCGCCGTCGCCCCTTCTCCTGTTAGTTTAAACAGGTCTGCCACGTGAAGGCCAGGAGTTGGACTTTTTCTGCATAGGTTATGTATTCACGAGCCATTGAGGTATTTGAGCAATGTTGGGCGCTCACCCCAACACCACGCCTCGGCTACATACAGCAACATTTGGAACCCTCCTCCTTTCCTGTGAAGGGTAGTTTCATCTGTCAATCAAATTGACCGATGTTCTGCCGCATGTCTGAAACAATGAAACATGCTTCACTAGCGATGCAATAGACGTTGCGTCATAACTACATCCCCATCTGTGGTTAACACAAGCCTTCCTTGGTTGCTGTCAGAAATGTGTCAGCCATGTGTTCCTACTTTGCCGCTGTATTGCAGTGAGGTGTTAAGTATCTGGTCCTAATTGCTCCTTTGGGGTGGCAACTATACACGTTGTCCCGTCTCCCCAATGTCTGGACTTTTACCGCATGTGTTATTTCAGACGGGTCTGGCTGACCCTCTTATCTCCCATTCTGCCGTGGCTGGTTCACACGTTAGGTCCTGTTGAACTAAGGTGTTAGGTGTCTGCCCCTATTCCAACCACAGGATTCTAAACTAACACGTCAATCTCAACTGACTGGCTCCGCGATGTATCAACTGAAAACAGTGAGTTTTCAACCTTTGATAGCGCCCGCCGACTGGTGCCGTGGTGTCTGGGTTGTACGTTTGATCTGGACATCAAAGCTTTCTCAGACCTAGCATTACAGAAATGATGGGGCGTGCGTGGTCAAAATGTAATTTTCTCTTGTTTTCAATCTCTGTTAGTTTTTCCTTATTCCTTGGTTGGGGACTAGATTATTTTCTGGTGGACAATTATTCTTTTACTTAGAGAATGATAGAATAATCCTTGTGGGCTCTTTAATTCCTTTCAAACTTGTGTAATTCGGATGCTGCCGGGGCTGTTCCGTCACAGAGCTCCCCAATTTAAGTAGGTTCAGCAATGAAGCCTATAACAGAGCCTTGGCGGCATTCAAGAATGTATCTAAGTTCTCTCCCTTCTGGAACTGCCTCCAAGTCTAGGTTCCCAATATTCCCTGTGGCAGTAGGTTCTATGAGTCAAAAGAAATATCCCATGTCCATCATCCCAGGATAAATCTTGCAAATCTTTGCTCCTGGTGTTGTGTCGGATTTCCGGGCTATTGCTTGGTAATGTCCTGTCCTCTGGAGGTTTTACTTTTTCCCAGCCGGGAAATTGCAAAATGTATAACAAGATTCTCCTGCGCCGCAGAGAGACTGTTATTGTCCACTCAATTTCTGGCCCTTGTCCTATAAGCAGAGGAAGTGCCATCAGTGTTTTCTTAAAAGAATTGGCCGCAGTAATGTTGCTCCATTTTCTTTTCCTCCATCGGCCAAAGATCATAATAAAATCCTTTAATCTCCTCCTTTTGGCAGGAAATTTGTTAAACATCATAATGTTATGATGTGCATTCAACTCATACTTGCCTCTTTCTTTGTAGGGCGTCCATTTACTCCCTTCTGATTTAAGAGTTTTCTTCCCTTGATAATTCTTTATCCAGGTGAGTTCCTCTTCAACAGAGTTCCATTTTGAATCTGTGTTTGAAAGTATTAGGCTAGTAGAAGTTGTCCAGCTTTGAGAAATCATGTTGTTCCCCAAGAACTGTGAATTTGTATCACTCCTTGTAGAAGTATACATAAACAGCTGTTCTACACATCCAACAGTGGTTGAAGTGAAAGGTAAACAAGGTCCTGAGTGTTGAGTATACCAACCGCTCCGGTTTTGTTCCGCTGCAGAGTCCATCATTTGTGATCCCCTGTTAGCTTCAGCTGTGTTGATGATAGGTATTACCTTCATCCTGTCCAAAGAAGTATTTTCTTCTTTGTTGTTAGCAGACATGTTTATCGTCCCTGAATCAGAGTCCGTGGTATAACCTACATGAATGCTTTGTGTATCTTGAGTTTCCTTTTCGAAAGACTCCAAGATACTGACATCATAAGAATTCTCCTCCGTGTCTTGTTTTTCCTCCATGGCCGGGCTCTCTTGTGCCAAGTCCAATTGAGGTATTCTCTCCCTGGTCTGGTTATCTTGTGCCAAATCCAATAGAAGTGAATGTTGTGGGGTGTCATTTTCAATGCCATCTCCCACCTGAGATAAGTAATTCATACTGATAATTGTTTCATCTTGTGTGGCCACACCGTGAGAAACAATGGAATCCTGTTTTACATCCATTCCAGTCTCAGCTGAATTCATTTCCACTCCTAGTTTCTCTGAACTGAAGGGAATAAAAGAGTCGGGTAAGGTCTCACCTTCAATCTCTTTAATAGTTTTCCTCAGGTCCTCCTCCTCCTGGATTTTTCTCCTTTGGGAAGTCTTAGGAAGCTCCTGAGATTGCTGGGTTGCCAAGCCAGCTAATCCGCTTTTATTGCAGTGTAAACATTTTTCACGTTTGTGACTGTTTACTGTACGCTTGGTACATTTCCTCCGATTCCATTTCGTTTTCGGAATTGAAGTGGAAAGCATCTGCCTTTCTGTGCCTAAGTTTTTGTTTTTCTGAGCCATGGGGATTTGCAAAGGAATGCATGCCTCTTCTTTGTGACGGTCAGCTTCCCCACTTTCTATCAGAGTTTCGGCTTGAGTGATTGGCTTTTCCTCAATCGAGCTGGTAGATTCCTCCACGTTCAGTATTTCAATTTGCTTCTTCTTAATCTCATCTTCTTCAGCTTTGTGACGCATATCTGCTTCTAATTCTGCAAGTCTTTTCATCATTTGTTCATCTTCTTTGTCCCACCAATCCATTTCATCTCTAATAAATAGTTCTAGCTTCTCTCCTACTAAGCCGAGCCTTATGCCCCATCCTCTAGCGGACTCTAAGAAATCTGTGCGTGCATCCATGATCTCTTCTCAGCTTAAACTCAGGCAAGTAATTTTATTATTACCCTACAGAGAGCTAGTCAGATTTATGCTAGAGCAGGATAGTGACAAGAGGAACTGACACTGCTATGAGAATGATAGTTGCTATGAGAAAGTTGATGCAAAGCAGTCTGTCATACACTGAAGTAATTATGCATTATCAAATTATTCATGATTAAATCAAATAATAAAGCATGTAATCAAAAAATCATCAAGTAAATCATCAATAAACTAATTAATATCACTAATTAATGTGATTATTAATTCTACAGTGGTAAATGATGTAAATTAACTCATATGATATTATCCGTTATTAACTTTTTAACAAGTTATTATTTAAATTCTACAAACTTCCCTAGAAACAAATTCCCAAGTTAATACTTAGCAAATGTAGTGGGTGAAGAATGCAAGAATGGTTTATGAAAATCAATAGTCTAGAATTTATTTTCTGATTCTATCATGGGCGAGAAGTCCTAATGTCAAAATCTTGCTTACGATCGAGCAAGCTATTACATTAGAAATAAATTATACCTAACTAATGCTGCTAAGAATGTAAGTGAGAATGACCTAGGTTTTATCCCTGGCAAGACCAGAATAATACCAGACTAACAGATTTGAAATAGGTTCGTTCCTTGCGAGCGAACCAAAGTGTTCTAGGGTTTACTCCTGGATTCTATAGCGGGCGAGCAGACCAATAGGTTCTAGGGTTTACTCCCGGATTCTATAGCGGACGAGCAGACCAATATTTCACCAACTGGCTTGAGGTAGCTCCCGGTTGGGCAACCACCCAGCCAACATCATTTTCTCCTACTGGGGTTTAGTTCTGGGTGCAGTTTGAGATCCCTTACCTCTGTCAGATGGGACTAATTACCACCCCAGATCCCAGAGAGAAAACCTGGAACTAGTGTCTGTTATGCTGATTTAAGACACCGTCCCTGATACTCAAGAAAACAGCCAAGAAGTGGCTCGTTGAAGATAGAATATATCTATATAGTTTTGGCTGTACTTGGTATCACCAGAAGTGAGAAAGGAGGAGTTAAGACATGCAACATAATCTGGTTACTTATGACTGCATAGGCAAGATACCTCCCGGACATAGATTCCCACTTCTGGACAATATGTGAACCCCCACTAAATGATACAAAATGTGTGTACTTGATTACGATACACAAACATTTATAAACATTTAGAATTATACGGACAAATTGAGTTTAAAAATACAACAACTGTGTTTATTATTTCTAGTCTTGATGATCATATGATGATGATGATGATGATTATAATATGGTATACGTAACTTAAGAGGTCACACAGGTCATGCTTCCCCCAGTGAGATGCAGTTCACTGTCAGATTGAAGGAGTCCAAAGTGGTCCTTTCACAAGGCTAAGTCACTTCCTGATATGGGTTGTTGACTGTCCATTGCTCCTAAGAGATCTGGAATGAAACAAACAGAGATGGGTAGTATCTACGTCTACACATCTCAAACACATATGTCTATACATTCATATAAACATACATTCAAGTCATAATATATGATGGTATGATGATATCTGATGGCATGTTACATAAACATATATCAGTTCTAAATAAATAAATATATATATTCATAAACCCATTTAGAACATCTATAGCTCAAAACATACATCATCACATACATTTATGTAATGGGGTGTTTCCCATATAAGTTCACCTCACTTACTCTTTCCCTTTCTGATTCATTCATACTGTCTTGTCGGAAGGGCTGGTCGCACAGTCCTGTCGAACATTAAATGCCTTCCCTGAATCTGTCTGGGATATTGAATGTCCTAAGTCATGTCTGTCCTCATGCAGACATCATGCAGACAAGGTGAACTGGTGCCATTCCTCAAACCAAGTGGTTTCACCATAATCTTGGTAGGCACTCAAAGTGTTGGTCCAAATAATCAATGTTAATTGGACACTATCAAGAGACTGGTAGCTCTCAGGAATTTCTCCTAAGTAGTCAGTCTCCCCAATGTTTAACATCATACAGGATGAATTTAAATGTATCTCCTGTACATGCATAAGCCACACGCTCATGTAGCTTGGATAATGGATTTCTCCAAATTATCACATACAACAAATCAGACAACCAAGTGGTGAATGAAAGAAGAAAATAGTTCTCAGTGAAATCGTAAAGCTAGAACTGGAACATTAAGTACAAAGAAAATCCACGAGTGTAAAGTTTTGGAGAATAAACAGAAACAAGAAACTATAAGGCCTTCAGACTAGCAGACAAACTCAGAATAATGGTATTACCTGGGTTATAGCTAGGAAATTCCATCATAATACTTCGTACAGAAGTCCAACAGAACAAAATGTTAATATTTCTCCAGTAGGTATCCTAAGAATGCTATTGTGAATTTGCGTCTGAAGTCTTGCTGGCCATGCATGTAGTTTTATTCTCTTCATCCTTGGCTAGTTTCCACGTTGGCTAATTAATATATCCCCTATTAATTAACTCCACCTATTTTTCCATGTACAATGACGGGATGGATTACGTCCCAAACTCTTCTCACCCCTCCTCCTTTCCTGTGAAGGGTAATTTCATCTGTCAATCAAATTGACCGATGTTCTGCCGCATGTCTGAAACAATGAAACATGCTTCGCTAGCGATGCAATAGACGTTGCGTCATAACTACATCCCAATCTGCGGTTAACACAAGCCTTCCTTGGTTGCTGTCAGAAATGTGTCAGCCATGTGTTCCTACTTTGCCGCTGTATTGCAGTGAGGTGTTAAGTATCTGGTCCTAATTGCTCCTTTGGGGTGGCAACTACAGACGTTATCCCGTCTCCCCAATGTCTGGACTTTTACCGCATGTGTTATTTCAGACGGGTCTGGCTGACCCTCTTATCTCCCATTCTGCCGTGGCTGGTTCACACGTTAGGTCCTGTTGAACTAAGGTGTTAGGTGTCTGCCCCTATTCCAACCACAGGATTCTAAACTAACACGTCAATCTCAACTGACTGGCTCCGCGATGTATCAACTGAAAACAGTGAGTTTTCAACCTTTGATAGCGCCCGCAGACTGGTGCCGTGGTGTCTGGGTTTTACGTTTGATCTGGACATCAAAGCTTTCTCAGACCTAGCATTACAGAAATGATGGGGCGTGCGTGGTCAAAATGTAATTTTCTCTTGTTTTCAATCTCTGTTAGTTTTTCCTTATTCCTTGGTTGGGGACTAGATTATTTTCTGAAAGATAAATGTGGGAAGGCTAAAGAAAGTTGGTTAAACGAGCAATGCAAAAAAATTGAATTAAATTCCATTAATGATACAAAAAATATGTACAGACAAATCAGTGAACTTACAGGAAGAAAAATAAGAATAAATACAGGGTGTTTGAAATCAAAAACAGGAAAGATATTATTAGAGGAAGGAGCTATAATGAAGAGATGGAATGAGTATATAAGAGAATTATATGACGGAGAAAGGGAAGAATTAACAGAAGATAGTAACTTAGAAGGTCCACCTATTCTGAAAGAAGAAGTCGCTGACGATATGAAACTTATGAAAAAAGGAAAAACAGCTGGGCCAGATGAAATCACAATAGAAGAATTAGAAGTGTTGGGAGAATTTGGAGTAGATATATTAACCAAAATGTTGAATGATATTTACAGTAGTGGATATTTACCCAGTGATATGCTGAAATCTGTATTTATAGCTATACCAAAAAGACCAGGAGCAATTGATTGTGAAGATTTTCGTACAATTAACCTCATAAACCATATCACTAAGCTTTTACTCAGAATCATAATGAGAAGAATCAAAAAGAAAAGAAAAATGGAAATTAGTGAAGAACAGTATGGATTTGTGGAAGGAAAGGGCACAAACAATGCAATTTATACATTACGGACACTAATAGAAAGGTCAATAGAGAAACAAAGAGACATATATTTGTGCTTCATAGATTATACTAATGCATTTGATAAAGTAAAACATGATGAACTGATTAAAATGTTGGAAGATATCAACATTGATGGAAAAGATTTAAGAATAATAAAGAATGTTTACTGGAACCAAGTAGCAGCAATTAAAATGGGAAATAAAGAGGGTAGTTACGAACAGATAAAGCTAGGCGTACAACAGGGGTGTGTCTTGTCACCAGATCTTTTCTCCCTGTGTAGCGAAGTAATAATGAGAGAGATCAAAGAGATGCCAGAAATACTAGTTGGAGGTTATAATATAAATAATATACACTATGCAGATGACACAGTATTGGTGGCGGATAATGCAACAGACCTACAACAATTATTAGACGTTGTAGTAACAGAGAGTGCAAGGAAAGGACTCTCCTTGAATATCAAGAAAACAGTAACAATGGTAATATCAAAGAAAATGGTGACACCAAAATGTACATAGAAATAGAAGGAAAAATCCTTAACCAAGTGGATAATTTTAGATACCTAGGGGCATTTATAACATCAGATGGAAGATGTACAACAGAGATTAGGAGCAGAATAGGGCAGGCAAAAGCCGCATTTCAGAAAATGAAGAGTATCTTGTGCAATAAGTCACTATCACTGAATGTAAGAAAGAGAGTGCTGAAATACTATGTAGAACCAGTTTTGCTGCATGGCAGTGAATCTTGGAATGTAAATGAACAAAGTAAGAAGAAATTAGAAGCAACAGAGATGTAGTTCCTGAGACGAATGTTGCGAATTCCTTGGACTGCCAGAGTAACTAACGATGACTGCCTGAAACAGGCTAATGAAACTAGAACATTATATACAACAATAAGACAGAGACAAACATCTTTCTTCGGTCACGTGATGAGAAGAGAGGCATTTGAGAACATCGTAACAACTGGAAAGATCGAGGGGAAGAGAGGCAGAGGCAGACCAAGAGAAATGATGCTGGATGGATTGAGACGGTGGCATGGAGGAATATCAGCAGCAGAGTTGATCCAGAAAAACAAAGACCGAGATCTGTGGAGAGCCATGAACGCCTACGCCAGCCGGCACAGCACTTGATGATGATGACTAGTATATCAACAGTTTGAATAGTATATTAATAGTCTGACTAGTATATTAACAGTCTGATTAGTATATTAACAGTCTGGCTTGTGTATTAACAGTCTGACTATTATATTAACAGTCTGACAAGTATATTAACAGTCTGATTAGTATATTAACAGTCTGGCTTGTGTATTAACAGTCTGACTATTATATTAACAGTCTGACTAGTATATTAACAGTCTGATTAGTATATTAACAGTCTGGCTTGTGTATTAACAGTCTGACTATTATATTAACAGTCTGACTAGTATATTAACAGTCTGATTAGTATATTAACAGTCTGATTAGTATATTAACAGTCTGAGTTGAGTTGAGTTAAGAACTGACATCACTGCACTCAGGACATTCCCATACGTGCTCCGTCCCCTCGTTCAACAGCCAGCGAAGAGTCATACTACTAATCGTTCCCACCGCTATCTGATTAAAGGTTCTCCTGGTCTTCCCTCTCAGTTTTGAGATTCTTCCAGAACCCCTGCCGATCCCCGCAATCTCATTATTTCCACATATGGGTTCTCAATCTGCTCCTCTGCCTCCTCCACCTGGTCCCACAAGCGCATGACCACCTCCCCCTTGTCCATAGGCAAACTACCACCAAGAGGTGCATTCCCTGCTAGCCTATCAGCTTGTTCATTCCCTCGTACCCCCACCTGGCCAGGGCAATATATCTATACAACTCTCACAATCTGTGACCTCTGAAGCGACGAGAGCCATTCCACATGAAACATTCCTTTCTCCACTTTACTAAGCATACTCTTTGAATCCGTAACAGTCTGACTAGTATATTAACAGTCTGACTAGTATATTAACTGTCTGACTAGTATATTAACAGTCTGACTAGTATATTAACTGTCTGACTAGTATATTAACAGTCTGACTAGTATATTAACAGTCTGACTAGTATATTAACTGTCTGACTAGTATATTAACTGTCTGAATAGTATATTAACAGTCTGACTAGTATATTAACTGTCTGACTAGTATATTAACAGTCTGACTAGTATATTAACAGTCTGACTAGTATATTAACAGTCTGACTAGTATATTAACTGTCTGATTAGTATATTATAGTCTGACAAGTATATTAACAGTCTGATTAGTATATTAACAGTCTGATTAGTATATAAACTATTCTATCAAGCTATAGAAATTAACAAAGATAACTCACCGTTGTTCTAGTCCCACATTTATCCACTGGAATAATTATAGACACATATTGAGAACTCGTATTCTTGGTTACATCTGGACAGTTTGGTTGACTCAGAACGCTTAAATGTTTTTCCTCAAGATTGACATCCTGTGCTCGAGAAAACTGGGCAATCATCTTCCCTTGCCCACAGACCAGGACTGGTACTGGGGCTAGACAAGAGAGATATAAAAACTGTTGCAAACACACCCAAACTGATGTGAATATATATACGTGCATGGTTGTTATAACGGGTAATTTTCATTGTACTCGTGTGTCTTGATAAGTTCTCCCATATATTCCAATATAGGGATAGAAAAATCCAGGCACCAGGTTGCTATGTCACATGAAAATGTTTACCTGGCACCTGGATGTCCAAATTCAGTTTTATATATATATATAGTATCTATATATATATATATATATATATATATATATATATATATATATATATATATATATATATATATATATATATATATATATATATATATTGAGCCCCCTTTCAGAAATGTCCATTATTTGTTTTCAAAATAACAAGTGTGACATAGGTGTTCATTCTCTGTGTTTTTTTTTTTTACATTGGTGTTCGTTGCTTGTGTTTATTTTTGTTTTCATGTATTGTTACTTCAGTATAATAAACATGCCATTATACATTTTTTTCAGTACTGCAAGCCAAGTTTTGAATTCTGGAGCAATATTTTACATTAATGGTAGAGGTCATGTGGCTTGGACAGCAGAGCTATTCATTATATTTCCTATACAGTGCTCCAGCACCCACACATCACATGTACCCCATGCATAATCACCGTTTGTGAGTTTGCAGTGAGTTGTATTGTGTTTTACTTTACTGTATTACTCTTTCAACAATTGTAGGCAATGAAGAGAACAAATCCATGTAAACTGACCGGTGCAAGTAACAAACAGTGTATTTTGTCACATTCATGAATAAGTAGGTCTACTTTGCCTGTAAATGTTCATGAAATAATGCAGAAGAGAGCGATGGCGAGAAGTAAGCTGATGCAAGCGCCATTTGCTGTTTTGAAGATGATGTTTAGCATAAAACAAATTATTGCGTTCAAGACGACAATGAGAAACAATAAATGAAAATATGTGTTTCTAAGTTCCCTCAGTTGCGCAAATACAAATTTCAGCAAACGTGGCTGAGTCTACTACCACAACTGCATTATGAAGGAATTGCGAAGTGTGCAGTACATCACCGAATATTGCCAGCCAAAATTATAAAGTTTTTGTCTGGAATTTCCTGACCATTTAAACTGGAAACTTAAAAAATTGTGTAAAATTCTATCCAAACTTTAGGTGTCAGGAAGCTAACAGTACAAAGAAGCATTCTCAGTCTGCTCCATTAGCAAAGTGCATTAAAAATATGGATGCTAATATGCTTCAACATATAAATGCAATGAATGAATCACCAGATAATGAGAAATAGATTGTGAGCTTTACTAGAACATGATTACAAGAAACAAAATGGACGTTGCGGAAAAAGCCTTTGTCACCACAGAATTAAAAAACACAAACTGACACAACTACACAAAAAACACTACATACAAATAAATAAGTTACTTATCTGTATCCTAGTGTGGCTAGATATGTCTTAATGGTTAACACTGCCAAGGAGCAAGTGCGACTTAATAACGTAAATTAAATAGAGTAAATAATCCCAGAACAGAAACGCTAGTAATGCGAAGGAAGTGACGTAACAACACAGAATCGTCACACGGCAATGTCAATAGAAACAACAGACTTGCTTGGGAGATGATAAAAAACGGTCGCAGATATCGATTTGGAGAATAATAGGTTGGCTGTAGGTTGGCTTCACGTCACATTCGTGGCTGGATAGATACCTATATAGTGACAGACGACAGTCACAACAGCGGTGAGCGAATAGGCAAGCGAACAATGGGGAAAACTAGATGTCGTGAAGCGGCGGGACAGAGACTTTGATGGAGTGACAGAAGGACGCCAAAGAACGGATAGGGATCGTATTGATATGTATATCAACCAAGCTGAGCACGTAACATAAAGCTTAATTTATATATTCTCGATGTTGACCTGGTATGACAGGCACTTCGAGTAGTTAATGTTTTAATGTTTTTCGTCGCACTAAGCTCATGCGCTGAGTTATTAAACAGCATTTGTAATTTTAATTGTAAAGGAGTCGGCTTCCGTCATTCTGTTACAGTTGGCTCTGAAACTGCTATTCAATGCGAGCCGAGTTTGTATTATTTGTTGAGAACGTTCATCACCCCTTAACCACAATATAGCAAACACTAGGAACCAGATGTGTGGTTAAGACGGGTCAATGATGAATTTAAAATAAAACTAAAATAAAAATAAGTTATACTATGACACAACAAACTGAAATGTCGATTCCAAGTGTCATAGTATTACTTATTTGTATTTTAGTTTTAAAAACATCATATTTAATTGTCCACCTGTGATTGACGTTTGCTGTATTGGAGTCCATTGTAAGGTATGTACATTGTGTCTGTATTTATTATATCTCACTTTCTTGCAAGAGTTACACATACATAACTATTTTAATTGTCTATTCAAATAGATATTAAAACTAACCTGGAGGTGGTAGATAGGGAGCTGCCACACACTGAACACCGGCCAGTTCTCCGTCAGTGGCCAGACAGTCCTCAACACCCCATGGTGCATGAGAACAGTTCTGCAGGGTTGTTTCATTACCTATACATTTAATATTGTCCATGACCACTGTTGGATTAACTAGGTTGGGCTTAGATTCTGCAGGAATGCCAGGTTTGGCTGTGTAGTTATTGCTGAAAATTTAATCATGGAAAAGATATGAATTAATACAAATATAAATACTACACCTTATAAATCAGGACAATACAACAAGAATACACATTCTTCTTCTTCTTCTGCGTTCATGCAGATTTTTTTTCCGGATGTGACTGCGTTGTGCCTGTTTACAGCAGAGCTGCATTTTTGCGCCGTCAGGCCGACACATCCGACTTCTGCGGGCATTTATTGACTGGGTTAACCTTCCCGGGATACACATTCTTATGGGGGGAAATTGGAAGCAAGAATTAAATTTCACAATAAAAATCAAGTGATTATTTAACCTCTATGACTCTCTCCTTATTTGTAAATAAAAATGACACCCTGTTCTCTTTTTCTTCTTCTTTGCGTTCATCCGGAGTGTTTTTTCAGATGTGATTGCAGTGTGTCTCATTATGCACCCTTGGGCCAAAACCCTTAGGCCAACACATCCGATTTTTAGCGTGCATTTTTAACAGGTTAGCATTCCTGTGGGACTCCCACTTTTGTGATGCCGTCCACATCCCAGCTTGTCAAGTTGGAATGGCCAAATGCTTCATGATCAGCCCTCAAGGGAAGGCAGGGACAGTCCATGGCATTTTCCGCCATCCAGGGTGGCTTCCATAGTTGCAGAGCTGACACATAGTGCCCTGGTGCTGGGCTCACCGAGGGAATCGTCACGTCCTGCTCATGGCTACTTTAATTCCTCACTTCGATATATTGGGCATATCGTTCACCACGAGCCTTTCCCGCACAGACAAGACCGGTCTGCAGATGGTATCCACTAAGCGAGTTTTCGATTTGGACATGTGCTTGTCGTTGTGCCCTTCAGAGATGTTCCGGGCATGACGGACATTCGGAAACTACTTAGCCAGAGCTGTTCTGACCAGAGCATTCAGAGAACTAGGTAGTCAGAGCTGTTCCTAGCACGATCGACATTTTCACTCTGACATAATTGCGTAGTGCCAATTTTTATTTTGCCACCCGTAGGACGGCACTTCCGACTTCGGCGGGCATTTTTTTATGAGGTTAGCCTTCCTCGGGTTTTGAGGCACATTAGACTTGTTGTGGTGCCACCCACATCTCAGCTGGTCAAGGTAGACGGTCAAAAACATCACGATCAACCCTCAAGGGAAGCCAGGGGCAGACTATGGGCATTCCCCACTATCCAAGGAGGCTTCCATAATTGCAGAGCCAGCACACATTGCTCTGAGACTGGGCTCACCCTAGGAATCACCATATCCTACTCATGGCTGCTTTAATTCCTCACTTCTGTATATTGGACATTTCGTTAGCGATAGACCGCTCACCACACAAACCAGGAACAGTCAGTCTGCAGACGACATCCACTATGTAAGTTTTTGCTTCGGACTTCCATGTAATGGATTCACTAGCCAAGCGTTCCATTTTGTGTTAATGAGACGATTTTCAACCTTTGACTGCACTCACTCTATGAGTATAGATTGATATGAGTATAGACATTTTTTTGTAACCATTTCGTGTGACTGGGGCACTTTTCTACCTTAAGTACTCGCTCACAAGGTAGGCTACATGTGCTGCCGGCTCAGCACCTTACCTCCGGGTATTGTGAGTGAGAGACGGCAATGCCCTCTCATCCGGGGATCCCTCATATCCCCCAGCTGAGAGCCTTCGAACAAGTATCTGAACTAAGCATGTAGCGTGCTCAGCACCTCACCTCCATTTTTCAGTACGTAGATAACGGCCTGGCTCTCACATCCAGGGGTTAGTGGCTTAGAGGCGTTCAGCCATATCCCTCAGATGGAAGCCTTAGTGTATGTATCTGGACCAACTTTTAGTGGCTTTGTGCACCTGATTTACACTTTCGACTGCTATCCTCAGTCTACCTGCAGAGCAGCAGGTTGTGTCTCTCTTAGTTTGGTCCCTATCCCAAGAGCTGTCCAATATGTAGTTGTATATCCATCTGCATAGCGCTTGGGGTCATTGGGACACCCCCACCACGGCAAGGTGGAGACACATTGGGGGAGACACCCTGTTCGATCCCAATGACAAAAACTAACTGTTTTTAAAAATGTAGTCTATTTCAATTTGACTAAATAGATCACATAAAATCATAAATCAAAATGTGTCAAATTAATTCCTTCAGTAGCAGACAGTTGTTACTTAAACTGATTCTATTTGAGACAGTTATTATTTAAACTAACAAATGTTGTGTCTAAAGGAGTTCAAATACTTAACTGAGGGAACAGAAGGAATTAAAGTAATAGCTGACATTTATTGGCTTAGTATAAGAACCAAATGAGGCACAAGGAATTCAGAAAAGCATATGATAACAAGGTACAGGAACACAGGAGAACATGGGAATCTGCTATCTTCTTCTTCTGCGTTCGTCTGGAATGTTGCTTTAAATGTAACTGCATTGTGCCAGATTTAGTTGCAGAAAGAGGACTGAAATAAAGCATGCACAATTTGTCAGAGATCTTGTTCGTGAAATTGCTGGCTTCTCTCCATATGAGAAAAGATATAAAGAGTTATTGAAAATCCAGAAGGACAAGAGTGCACTGAAATTCTGCAAAAAGAGGTTGGGTACTCAAATCAGAGGCAAAAAGAAGAGGGAGGTGATGCAGGTGTTGTTGCAGAAAATCAGGAAGGCATAGCAGGCCAGGGAGCATCAGCAACACCAACAGCAACAGCAGAAGTAGTTTGTTTCAACAATAAAACATGAAATGGTCACACACACAAAACTCTGTAGTCCCACAGCAAATAGCCATTGGGATTTAAAATGTTAGCCATGATATATCAGATTAAAACAAATAATTTAGTTGCATGTCCTTCACAGGACATTGCAGTCAATCCCAGCATTTGGCTGTTCATGATTCCTGGGCAAGTTTTACATTTGGTAGTTTGCCATTGCTTTCTGAACAACCAGCACCTATACCTTTTTTGAAAAAACCAGCACTGCTGCGTTTAAAACCCGTTTATACAGGATTATGGATCGCGTCTGTAACTCCTTCGCCACGGAGACGATATATCAGATGGGGGTAACCAATTTCCTTCCTCACTACCTTTCGTTCCTAAACAAGTCCAAAAATTGTCTGGTGGCCATTATTATAAGGCTGGTTTGACCCCCAGAGCTGCACTGCTCTGAAAAAATATTCCTGCTTCTGCTGGGGATTGAACCAAGATCACTGTCTTGGTAGGTAAATACACACTACCCACTTTGCCCCTGCAACTCTTACATCATGTGAGGAGTTACTATTAAGTGTGTTGCTTGGTATTGAATGAGTAAAATTACAAAAAGAGATGATTTACATACGGGAAACACATCTGGGCACAGACTATCTTTGCTGCTTCAGAGCTCCAGCCATCATCACACACAAATCCCCACACTCCATTTGGTTGTTGAACTTCTACAAAACCAATACCATTTACCCCTTGCCTGCCACTTAATCTGACAGTGGGAGTTGTCTGACCTGCATGCAAAAAAACAAATAGAACAATTGACTCTTAATAATTTTAAAAAAAAATAATAAACAAATAAATGTTGTTGGAGCCTTAGCCACAGAGTTGCAAAATACCTCCATGGCTTGTGCATTCATCACCTCTCACAATGTCAAATTTTAATCCCTGGCCTTCACATGGTAGAACTGTTTTAACTAACAGAAGAAGGGGAAATGACGCTGTAAAACCAGGCTGCTCTAAACATGTATGTACATACATACATACATACACAGACATATCTAAACTCGAGTAAAACCACAGTCTACTCTAGCAAAACAAAGGTGCTGAAGCTGGAGGAAACCAGCCCGGAGGAATACCGCAGCAATCAGGATGCCATGCAAACACACATCTAAAAAAATGTCTATTTCTGCAAAATGTTATGGTGCTTGCCCAGTTATGGACCCCCAGGTAGGTGCAGTACCAGGCTCTATGCCTCAAAAGTGTTCAGCTACAAAGACTGGAAGTCCTTCTCAGACGTCCTGTGGAACCAGGGGACCTGAGAATTGAGCGTCAGGCCACACCAAACAAGGACTGAAAATAATACACTGAAATGCAGAGGGCATGAGCAAAAAAAAAAGTAGAGCTAGAAAACATCTTGAATCAAAAGTAGGTAAATGTTGCTTGCAAGAAACTCACCTCAATGTAAACATAGTCTTGAAAATCACAGGCTACAGATCTGATTGATTAGACAGGCGAAAGGATGGGGTACTGACCCTGGGAAATAATAACATCACTGCTACCAAAATTGAAGTATATATGGTAGGGGCTTAGTATCAAACTTTTAAACTTAAGACTGACAAAATTTCAGTGAGGCGCTGTCGTCATCTGCAGGTGGCAGGTTTGAATCCTGTATATTGTCTAGAGTGTCCTCTGATCCATATTTCTTTCCTTTCTTCTGTGAGTGCTGAACAATACCCTTGATTTTATTTCTCATTTTACTTCAATGGCTTCAATGGTTAACCAACAATCAATATTGATAAAGTAATAAGGAAACAGGGGTTAACGTCTTTCTCTGTAATCCCGTATATCCACGTAATGAACGTAACCTGCACGAGAATCGGTAGCGGTCCTCGCCGCATTGGTAACTTACGGGGTATGTGAGCCGGTTGCTCAGAAAGCAATGGCAAACTACTGAGCGTAATCTTGCCAAGAAATCAACAATCAGCATAAAGATGCTGATGTTGACAGCGACGTCCTGTAAAGGATTTGCGAAAAAAAAATAATAATAAGGAAACAGGATAGAAGCCAGGGTAGAACAGTGGCTAGATGCTTGTCTGTCTGCCCCATGGTCATGGGTTTCAATCCACAATTGTTCAACACTGGTCTCCTAGATCAACCTAACCTAAAAAGGGCACCAGGAAAGTTCTGGGAATGTGAAGATGAAGATATGATATAGACCACATCAACCCTTCACCTTCACCAGTATGGGGCTAGCACCACATGCCCAATGCTCCTTAAGATGTGATGAAGGGTTCTTGTTTACTTACAATCATCACATCCTGAAATGGGAGTAATAAATCATACATCATTTGAAGAATGTTGGTTAACAGATAATCAACGATATTGGTTAACATATAAACACATTTTGGACATAGAAACAATTAACAGAGCTGGTTCTCAGTTGTATCGAATTCCATGTCTGCATATAACTTCAGACATATCACATACTTATGAAGGTGTATCACAAATAACTATGCATTGTCTTGTCTTGTTCCTCTTATAACTTGCAGGGTTGAGGTGAAGTATAAACAGCGGGAGAGTGCCTGTTTATGGGCTTCATGTATCAAGATTGCCTTGGACTCTGCTGATCCCTCTGGCCACCGTTTACATGGCTGGCTTCTATTTCTGCTTCTATTTGGTCTGTACATCATTGCTTGTAATGGTATACTATTAGTATTAACCTAGTTACATGGCCAAACTATTTGACTTGCTGCCTTCTAATAAAATCTAGCGCTGCTATAACTCCCACTTGAGTCCTGATTTCTTCATTTCTGATTTTCTCTCTTCTTGATACATTGAGAATTCTCCTCATGAATCTCATGTCTTTTGTGATTTTTCTGTCATTGTCCAGGTTTGGCATTGGACAACTAATTTAACTGACACATATATTTTAATTATTAGTGCTATATTTAACTGTTAGTGTCCCACTAGGGAGTTAAGCTGATAATGTCATGAGCAGTTTCGGATGAAGATTTGACAGCTGCATTCATCATCCGCAAAGTGAGAGAAAGTCTAGCCAACTGTTCCTCCCTGCATTCATCATCTGCTAAGTGAGAGAAAGTCTAGCCAACTGTTCCTCCCTGCATTCATCATCCGCAAAGTGAGAGAAAGTCTAGCCAACTGTTCCTCCCTGCAGTCATCATCTGCTAAGTGAGAGAAAGTCTAGCCAACTGTTCCTCCCTGCATTCATCATCTGCTAAGTGAGAGAAAGTCTAGCCAACTGTTCCTCCCTGCATTCATCATCCTCTAAGTGAGAGAAAGTCTAGCCAACTGTTCCTCCCTGCATTCATCATCTGCTAAGTGAGAGAAAGTCTAGCCAACTGTTCCTCCCTGCATTCATCATCTGCTAAGTGAGAGAAAGTCTAGCCAACTGTTCCTCCCTGCATTCATCATCCGCAAAGTGAGAGAAAGTCTAGCCAACTGTTCCTCCCTGCATTCATCATCTGCTAAGTGAGAGAAAGTCTAGCCAACTGTTCCTCCCTGCATTCATCATCCGCAAAGTGAGAGAAAGTCTAGCCAACTGTTCCTCCCTGCAGTCATCATCTGCTAAGTGAGAGAAAGTCTAGCCAACTGTTCCTCCCTGCATTCATCATCTGCTAAGTGAGAGAAAGTCTAGCCAACTGTTCCTCCCTGCATTCATCATCCTCTAAGTGAGAGAAAGTCTAGCCAACTGTTCCTCCCTGCATTCATCATCTGCTAAGTGAGAGAAAGTCTAGCCAACTGTTCCTCCCTGCATTCATCATCTGCTAAGTGAGAGAAAGTCTAGCCAACTGTTCCTCCCTGCATTCATCATCTGCTAAGTGAGAGAAAGTCTAGCCAACTGTTCCTCCCTGCATTCATCATCCTCTAAGTGAGAGAAAGTCTAGCCAACTGTTCCTCCCTGCATTCATCATCCTCTAAGTGAGAGAAAGTCTAGCCAACTGTTCCTCCCTGCATTCATCATCCGCTAAGTGAGAGAAAGTCTAGCCAACTGTTCCTCTCTGCATTCATCATCCGCTAAGTGAGAGAAAGTCTAGCCAACTGTTCCTCCCTGCATTCATCATCCTCTAAGTGAGAGAAAGTCTAGCCAACTGTTCCTCCCTGCATTCATCATCTGCTAAGTGAGAGAAAGTCTAGCCAACTGTTCCTCCCTGCATTCATCATCCTCTAAGTGAGAGAAAGTCTAGCCAACTGTTCCTCCCTGCATTCATCATCCTCTAAGTGAGAGAAAGTCTAGCCAACTGTTCCTCCCTGCATTCATCATCCTCTAAGTGAGAGAAAGTCTAGCCAACTGTTCCTCCCTGCATTCATCATCCTCTAAGTGAGAGAAAGTCTAGCCAACTGTTCCTCCCTGCATTCATCATCCGCTAAGTGAGAGAAAGTCTAGCCAACTGTTCCTCCCTGCATTCATCATCCTCTAAGTGAGAGAAAGTCTAGCCAACTGTTCCTCCCTGCATTCATCATCTGCTAAGTGAGAGAAAGTCTAGCCAACTGTTCCTCCCTGCATTCATCATCCTCTAAGTGAGAGAAAGTCTAGCCAACTGTTCCTCCCTGCATTCATCATCCTCTAAGTGAGAGAAAGTCTAGCCAACTGTTCCTCCCTGCATTCATCATCCTCTAAGTGAGAGAAAGTCTAGCCAACTGTTCCTCCCTGCATTCATCATCCTCTAAGTGAGAGAAAGTCTAGCCAACTGTTCCTCCCTGCATTCATCATCCGCTAAGTGAGAGAAAGTCTAGCCAACTGTTCCTCCCTGCATTCATCATCTGCTAAGTGAGAGAAAGTCTAGCCAACTGTTCCTCCCTGCATTCATCATCCTCTAAGTGAGAGAAAGTCTAGCCAACTGTTCCTCCCTGCATTCATCATCCTCTGAGTGAGAGAAAGTCTAGCCAACTGTTCCTCCCTGCATTCATCATCCGCTAAGTGAGAGAAAGTCTAGCCAACTGTTCCTCCCTGCATTCATCATCTGCTAAGTGAGGGAAAGTCTACCCAACTGTTCCTCCCTGCATTCATCATCCTCTAAGTGAGAGAAAGTCTAGCCAACTGTTCCTCCCTGCATTCATCATCCTCTAAGTGAGAGAAAGTCTAGCCAACTGTTCCTCCCTGCATTCATCATCTGCTAAGTGAGAGAAAGTCTAGCCAACTGTTCCTCCCTGCATTCATTATCCGCTAAGTGAGAGGAAATCTAGCCAACTGTTCCTCCCTGCATTCATTATCCTCTAAGTGAGAGAAAGTCTAGCCAACTGTTCCTCCCTGCATTCATTATCCGCTAAGTGAGAGGAAATCTAGCCAACTGTTCCTCCCTGCATTCATCATCCTCTAAGTGAGAGAAAGTCTAGCCAACTGTTCCTCCCTGCATTCATTATCCGCTAAGTGAGAGGAAATCTAGCCAACTGTTCCTCCCTGCATTCATCATCCTCTAAGTGAGAGAAAGTCTAGCCAACTGTTCCTCCCTGCATTCATTATCCTCTAAGTGAGAGAAAGTCTAGCCAACTGTTCCTCCCTGCATTCATCATCCTCTAAGTGAGAGAAAGTCTAGCCAACTGTTCCTCCCTGCATTCATCATCCTCTAAGTGAGAGAAAGTCTAGCCAACTGTTCCTCCCTGCATTCATTATCCTCTAAGTGAGAGAAAATCTAGCCAACTGTTCCTCCCTGCATTCATCATCCTCTAAGTGAGAGAAAGTCTAGCCAACCTTTTCTCCTTGTATTCAGGCCTACCAAATGTGATGGTCCTAACATCTCGAAATCCCACACACCACGTTCAAAATACATCTGTGGGCGATTTGGAAGCAGACTGCTTTGCAATGGTTTCCATACAATGATATGAATCCCGGTGATTCAGAAAGCAATGGCAAACTACTGAATGTAAACTTGCCCAGGAATCACAAACTGCCAAAAAATGCTGGAGTTGATTGCTACGTCCTGTAAAGGATATGCAACTAACTGTTTAACACATCATAGGCCCATAGTCCTGCTTCAGGATGTGTTTTTGAGTTCATACTTCAGGACTCCTTTTTGAGTTCCTGATTCAAGATGTGTTTTTGAGTTCAGACTTCAGGACGCCTTTTTGAGTTCCTGCTTCAGGGTGTGTTTTTGAGTTCCTGCTTCAGGATGTGTTTTTGAGTTCATACTTCAGGACTCCTTTTTGAGTTCCTGATTCAAGATGTGTTTTTGAGTTCAGACTTCAGGACTCCTTTTTGAGTTCCTGATTCAAGATGTGTTTTTGAGTTCATACTTCAGGACGCATTTTTGAGTTCCTGCTTTAGGACATGTTTTTGAGTTCCTGCTTCAGGATGTGTTATTGAATTCATGCTTCAGGATGTGTTTTTGAGCTCATACTTCACGATTCTTTTTTGAGTTCCTGCTTCAGGATGTGTTTTTGAGTTCATACTTCAGGACTCCTTTTTGAGTTCCTGATTCAAGATGTGTTTTTGAGTTCATACTTCAGGGCGCATTTTTTAGTTCCTGCTTTAGGACATGTTTTTGAGTTCCTGCTTCAGGATGTGTTATTGAATTCCTGCTTCAGGATGTGTTTTTGAGCTCATACTTCAGGATTATTTTTTGAGTTCTTGCTTCAGGATGTGTTTTTGAGTTCCTGCTTCAGGATGTGTTTTTGAGTTCATACTTCAGGACTCCTTTCTGAGTTCCTGATTCAAGATGTGTTTTTGAGTTCAGACTTCAGGACTCCTTTTTGAGTTCCTGCTTCAGGATGTGTTTTTGAGTTCCTGCTTCAGGATGTGTTTTTGAGTTCATACTTCAGGACTCCTTTTTGAGTTCCTGATTCAAGATGTGTTTTTGAGTTCATACTTCAGGACGCCTTTTTGAGTTCCTGCTTCAGGGTGTGTTTTTGAGTTCCTGCTTCAGGATGTGTTTTTGAGTTCATACTTCAGGACTCCTTTTTGAGTTTCTGATTCAAGATGTGTTTTTGAGTTCATACTTCAGGACGCATTTTTGAGTTCCTGCTTTAGGACATGTTTTTGAGTTCCTGCTTCAGGATGTGTTATTGAATTCATGCTTCAGGATGTGTTTTTGAGCTCATACTTCACGATTCTTTTTTGAGTTCCTGCTTCAGGATGTGTTTTTGAGTTCATACTTCAGGACTCCTTTTTGAGTTCCTGATTCAAGATGTGTTTTTGAGTTCATACTTCAGGGCGCATTTTTTAGTTCCTGCTTTAGGACATGTTTTTGAGTTCCTGCTTCAGGATGTGTTATTGAATTCCTGCTTCAGGATGTGTTTTTGAGCTCATACTTCAGGATTATTTTTTGAGTTCTTGCTTCAGGATGTGTTTTTGAGTTCATACTTCAGGACTCCTTTTTGAGTTCCTGATTCAAGATGTGTTTTTGAGTTCAGGCTTCAGGACTCCTTTTTGAGTTCCTGCTTCAGGATGTGTTTTTGAGTTCCTGCTTCAGGATGTGTTTTTGAGTTCATACTTCAGGACTCCTTTCTGAGTTCCTGATTCAAGATGTGTTTTTGAGTTCAGACTTCAGGACTCCTTTTTGAGTTCCTGATTCAGGATGTGTTTTTGAGTTCCTGCTTCAGGATGTGTTTTTGAGTTCATACTTCAGGACTCCTTTTTGAGTTCCTGATTCAAGATGTGTTTTTGAGTTCATACTTCAGGACTCATTTTTGAGTTCCTGCTTTAGGACATGTTTTTGAGTTCCTGCTTCAGGATGTGTTTTTGAGTTCATACTTCAGGACTCCTTTTTGAGTTCCTGATTCAAGATGTGTTTTTGAGTTCAGGCTTCAGGACGCCTTTTTGAGTTCCTGCTTCAGGATGTGTTTTTGAGTTCCTGCTTCAGGATGTGTTTTTGAGTTCATACTTCAGGACTCCTTTTTGAGTTCCTGATTCAAGATGTGTTTTTGAGTTCAGACTTCAGGACTCCTTTTTGAGTTCCTGCTTCAGGATGTGTTTTTGAGTTCCTGCTTCAGGATGTGTTTTTGAGTTCATACTTCAGGACTCCTTTTTGAGTTCCTGATTCAAGATGTGTTTTTGAGTTCATACTTCAGGGCGCCTTTTTGAGTTCCTGCTTTAGGACATGTTTTTGAGTTCCTGCTTCAGGATGTGTTATTGAATTCCTGCTTCAGGATGTGTTTTTGAGCTCATACTTCAGGATTCTTATTTGAGTTCTTGCTTCAGGGTGTGTTTTTGAGTTCCTGCTACAGGATTTATTATTGAGTTCCTACTTCAGGACTTGATTTTTAAAATCTACTCTAACTCACATACTCACAGTTGCCACTAATCACACTGGGTTGTGCGGTTGATGTGGAAGATGGTGCCTGTGTTGGCTGACCTGGCCCAAGATTCATGTTACACTCCACTCCAGCTTCTGTGTCTGTTGCTCGCGTGCAGTCTGAGATTTGACTGGACAGACACTCAGACAACGATGACTCATCTCCCGTGCATGCGGAGTCATCCATTAAGAAATCAAAACTTCCTGTTCCGTATCTTGTGTCTGTTACTGCTATTCCTCCATTTCTGTTTAAATAAATATAAATCTATTAATTCTTTATAGTTATGTTAAGTTGGAAAATGGATTACTAAATCAATTACTGATAAAATACAATCATTAACTGGCCTCGCAGCTGAGTACAAGAAGGACTTAAATAGTATGAAAGAATCACTAATTCGGAGCTTAGAGAGAAAACTTCAGAGATTCCAGCAAACCTAGAGGTGAAGACACTGGTGTTGGACAGGAAACTCACAAAGAAAACCTGATAGTAGTATAACAAGAAATTCCTTCAACTGGAACAAGATGGCTTGGTGTGAATTGGTTGAGGGTTGAGGGGGCTGCGTGGTCTCGAGGTATGGTGTCCACCTCGAGTGCTTGAGGTCCCGGGTTCAAGTCCCGGTGATGCCGGGATTTTTTCTCATGGACTTCTAGTAATAAATTTCCCCTGGTCTCTGGGTAGTGAGATCGGACGCCCGTGTGTATTGTTGCACGCGAAAAAAATCCCTTGGCAGTTGGAAATCAAAAAAGAGTAGCCTAACGGCGCTGCCCAGGCAAAATTTTGAGTTAAAAATCTACCCAACGTATTTCAGGATCCTTGCAGGTGCTACGGAGTTCGTGCACTGAGCTGAGTTTCTCCAGACTCAGGTTTGAGTTAGGAGGAGAACGGAGCACTTATGGGTTGCACCCATGTGCTGTGATGTTGATCCATCGACTAAACTAAACTAAACTAAAACTAAACTGGTTGAGGGTTTATGTTACAATAGTTGATAATGATTATACATAGTTTAGCAATTGTTTAAATATTATTTTTTATGATATTGTTTTTGAACATATGTTATATTTAAATAACAAAGACACAAATAATAGATTGCAAAATATATTGCCTGGCATATTTTGCTGCATCTTGTCAGGTACATACTGCAGAAATCATACAACATAAACTAAAGTAATTAGGTAAATCTTTCAAGCTGAAATATACAGCATACATGTTCACACAGTAATTTAAATTGTCTACCATGGTAATTTGAAACTGATTATCATCTATAATGTATGTATAATGATCGGAAAGGTTAACCCTTTCAAAAAATGCCTGAAGAAGTCAGATGTTTTGGCCCAAAGGTGCAAATATCGCAGCTCTACTGTAAAGAGGCACAATGCAATCACGCCCAAAAACATTCCGAATGAATGCAGCAGAAGAAGAAATATGTATAATGAGATTCTTGGTATCATATAATTGTGAATACTACTTATCATATATCATGATCTATGACATATTCATTGGAGTGCTGTTCTTAAGCCTGATAGCTTTCCCTGGGTATTGGGTTGGAGTCTGTCAATAAAATGCCTAACACCTGAGGAAGAAACACTACACACCTAAGCCTAACCTCATCCAGTCTATATACACACCTAAGCCTAACCCCAGCCAGTCTATATACACACCTAAGCCTAACCCCAGCCAGTCTATATACACACCTAAGCCTAACCCCATCCAGTCTATACACACGCACTAACCCCAGCCAGTCTATATACACACCTAAGCCTAACCCCAGGCAGTCTACATACACACCTAAGCCCAACCCCAGCCAGTCTATATACACACCTAAGCCTAACCCCATCCAGTCTATATACACACCTAAGCCTAACCCCAGCCAGTCTATATACCTATCTAAGCCTAACCCCAGCCAGTCTATATACACACCTAAGCCTAACCCCAGCCAGTCTATATACACACCTAAGCCTAACCCCATCCAGTCTATATACACACCTAAGCCTAACCCCAGCCAGTCTATATACACACCTAAGCCTAACCCTATCCAGTCTATAAATACATCTAAGCCTAACCCTATCCAGTCTATATACACACCTAAGCCTAACCCCATCCAGTCTATATACACACCTAAGCCTAACCCCATCCAGTCTATATACACACCTAAGCCTAACCCCAGCCAGTCTATATACACACCTAAGCCTAGCCCCATCCAGTCTATATACACACCTAAGCCTAACCCCAGCCAGTCTATATACACACCTAAGCCTAACCCCAGCCAGTCTATATACACACCTAAGCCTAACCCCATCCAGTCTATACACACGCACTAACCCCAGCCAGTCTATATACACACCTAAGCCTAACCCCAGGCAGTCTACATACACACCTAAGCCCAACCCCAGCCAGTCTATATACACACCTAAGCCTAACCCCATCCAGTCTATATACACACCTAAGCCTAACCCCAGCCAGTCTATATACACATCTAAGCCTAACCCCAGCCAGTCTATATACACACCTAAGCCTAACCCCAGCCAGTCTATATACACACCTAAGCCTAACCCCATCCAGTCTATATACACACCTAAGCCTAACCCCAGCCAGTCTATATACACACCTAAGCCTAACCCCAGCCAGTCTATATACACATCTAAGTTAGTTAGTTAGTTGACAGATCATCCTCATTGCACATCGAACCATTCAGTCCATAAGTGCTCGGATCCCCTCCTCAGCAAATCCCGCAACGTGTAGCGGCTAACGACGCCAGTTCTGTGTTGGTTTATCAATCTTCTTTGGCTTCCTGCGTAGTGTTCTTGTTTGGCCACCCCTCTTTTAATTTGCTGCTCTCGCAGTCTGGCCATTGTTGTAGATTCACAGTCATCACTTGGTTCTCGCAAAAGTCTTACTTCTTGTAGAGCATTCAGAATGTCGGCCTGGTCCATGGCGCGTCCGCCCTCCACAGTAGCCTCACCTACGAGCTTGCCAGCCCGCTCATTTCCTTGTACTCCCGCATACCCTGGCACGAAGATGAAACTAATCTTTGCCAGTCGAGACCGCTCCAGAGGCAGCAACCATTCTCTTCGGATCGACCCCTCCTCTATCCTCTTGATCATGTTCATTGAGTCGCTAAGGAAACAAGCCCTAGTGAATGTCTGTGTCTCGAGCCATGTTATTGCTTTACTTACTGCCATGACTTCCATGGTCAGGCTACTTGTGGTTTCAGTGAAAGCACCAGAGTCCTCCTTCACAATTCTCCCTCCGGCCCGAGCTGTAAAGGCCCATGAGCTTCTCACATGTCGGACGACCGACCCATCTGTGTAGATGACCGCGTCACCGTCTAGCGAATTCTCGAAAATCAACGCTTGTACTTCAGCCTCAACAGCAGCCGGATTTTCTTGTCTGCATTTTCTATCTAGTTGGATGCAAACTGAAAAGGATGTGCAGAAGTCTGTTGGCACTTGCACCCACTCCTCGCCAGGTTCTAAGTCCTCAAGTGAACACACCTGTTGAAGAATGTCTTCGGCTTGACCCATCCACGACCGTCCTCTTTTTAACCTGCTGCCCTTCATCTTCCTAATTTCACTATGCAGTGGATGTTGTGTGTTTGCGTTAATTCTGAGGTAGGCGCGTGCCCTGCAAACTTGTATTCTCTCTTCAATGGTTGGAAAATCAAGAAGGTAGCGCATCGCCCTGCATGCTGTATCTCTTGTACATCCAAGAATAATGCGCATAGCTTCATTCTGTATCCTTTCCATCCTTTCTATCTGCTTATGGCTGAGAGTCAGGATTGCCATTGCATACTCCAAAACAGACATGACCAGCCCCTCGTACAGAAGATATAGATGGCGCTGCTCACAGTTTGCTGCCGCCATCACCCGCATCGCTGCCAAACCCCGCTTGGCCTTTGTTATCACCTGGTCTATGTGCACATTGTAAGCAAGGCTTCGATCAAACCGTATCCCCAGGTAATTCATTGCCTGCGTTCTTTCCACCGTCTCTGAACACAGCATTACAGTTGGTGTTGGAGTGTTGACAATATGATTATTCAATGAGAACCAAGTCACTGTTGCGTTTGTTGGGTTGACCATTGCCCCAGCTTCATCACACCAAGTACTTATGCGATTGAGTTCGGTTTGTAGTTCCACAGCAACCTCCTCTCTATCCTTACCCTGACGATACACTAAAACATCATCGGCATATGACAATGTCCTGCCAGGTCCAGTGATCTGCTCACTGGTGATTCTCACTGTGTAGGCGTTGAATAGTACTGGAGATAATGGTGATCCCTGTGGTAGGCCAGGATATATTGTTGTTGGTTCCGAAGTCCAACTGCCACATCTAAAAACTACTTTCCGTTGGAAGAGGGCTGCAGCGATCCAACTAAGGAGGAATGGACTTACGTTTAGTTCGAGAAGCTGAAACATTAAAAAATCCAGTGGTACTCTGTTGTGTGCGTCCTCAAGATCAATCGCTGCAGCAACAGTTTCAGTGCCTGAGTGGAAACCTTCATAGACATCCTGGGCAAAGACTGCTGCATTGGTCCAGGTTTCTCTTTTTGGACGGTACCCACCCAGGGTGGGTGGGAAAACACCTTGCCTCTCTAGTTGGCTTGATATTTTCCTGGCAATTACCTTCTCCAGCAGCTTGCCTATTGTATTCTGCATGGTTATAATTCGATATCCCTGAATTTTTTTGTGGTCTTTGTCAGGCTTCGGCAAGGGAATCAGATAGCTGTGTAACCATTCCTCCTTGATGCTAGCACTCCCTATACTGTTGTTGTACATGTCTGCTAGTTTCTCTAGCTCATTGTCGGAACACCTATTTATGTCGTCGTATCTTATGCCATCAGGACCTAGAGCACTGTTTTTTGATCGTCGAAGCACAGCCTTGATTTCTTTCACTGTGTCTTCATCCGAAGTGTTCTGGTCCTTGCATCTGTCTGAGGTGACCTCCTTGGCCAGATTTTGGCCTCCCATGTCTGTCTGGTTGCTCTGCTCAAGGTAGCGTTCAAAGAGGGCTTTGCCCTTGTCCTCGTCAGTCCTCTGCCAGATGAGGTCAGCACCTTGGAAGTCAGAAATGCTCTTATTCTTGACTACACCACTCATGCTTTTATGTAGTCGCCAGAACAATTTCAGTGACTTGTCTGTGCTTACTATTTGACACACCTCTGCCCATTTTTCGCTTTTAACAACCTTGACCAGTTTTTTGAAGTAGCTTACTTTTGTGTGCATCTCTCTTTCTAAGTGCAAGCAGGGACTAGGATGACCAGCTCTGTTCTTCTTGGCATTTTGCCATCTCCTTACAGCACTACGCTTATCCACCCAAGCCTTCTCCACCTCGAAACTCCACCACGGTGGCTGCTCCCAGCTTTTTTTCCTGCCCTGAAACGTTCTGCGCTTGTCACGTCTTATTTTACTCACCACATCTTGCCCTGTACTGTCATATTGGAACGTCTTTACCTTTAGCTTGTGCTGCCTGGTTCTGCCTTTCTCCACCAATATGCTGCAAGGGTGGTGGTCGCTGCCATGGTGTCCTAGGACACCCCATCTACACACTGTAGTGAGTGAAGGTGAAACTAGCGCCAGATCAATAGCACTGTCCTCATCGCCCGGACGGCTTGCTGTCCTGGTGAGACAGCCACTGTTGATACAAACCAGGTCGATGGTTTCCAGTGCAGTCTCGAGCTCCTCCCCCTGTGTATTGGAGGAAGTGTTTCCCCATGATCTGCCTTTAGCGTTGAAGTCACCACAGAAAATAACATTTCTCTCGTGGCCTAATATGCCACTTAGGCACTGCCACTTCTGGGCGTCCACACTGGCATTGCGGGCATAAACATTAACCAACACGAATGGTATACTGGAATGAACTCCTGTATTTGTATATCGTCACTGTCCCAACTGGACATGTCTAGCTCTGACGCCACCATGCTGTCGCGAACGAGAATCGACATTCCCAGATGTCGTCTGTTGTAGAAACATTTGAAGCCGGCAATTTGGAGTATCTGATCGCCCAGTCTCGTCTCCTGGAGTGCTACAATGTCGTTCCTGTAAACTAGGGTTTCTAAAATAGAGCCCCGTTGTTTTACACTGGCACAGTTCCAATATAGAATACGGATATTCCTGAGTCCTAGACGGTGACACTTGAGTCTAAAACGCCTCAAACCAGCACGCTTACCTTGCTTCTTTTTCCCTGCGCGGCTACCACGCCGCTTCGGTATGTTGACTGCTGGCCACACGAAGAACACACGTTGTTCCGCCATGTTGAAAAAAAAAACGTACACAGAGACTGAGAAAACCACACACGCTGCTGAAAATTCACTCAAGGATGGCTTCGCTCGATGCACAAACTCCGTAGCACCCGCGCAGATCTTGAGTAGAAACTCCTGGTTTTACATCCTGGCACACCAATTACACGCAAGAGATGAATAAATCCATCCCCTACGCGAAAAAGTTAACGAACACAAAACAACACGACCGTCCGTCGCCATCTTGAAACCGGAAGTTTTATATACACATCTAAGCCTAACCCTATCCAGTCTATATACACACCTAAGCCTAACCCTATCCAGTCTATATACACACCTAAGCCTAACCCTATCCAGTCTATAAATACATCTAAGCCTAACCCTATCCAGTGTATATACACACCTAAGCCTAATCCCATCCAGTCTATATACACACCTAAGCCTAACCCCATCCAGTCTATATACACACCTAAGCCTAACCCCAGCCAGTCTATATACACACCTAAGCCTAACCCCATCCAGTCTATATACACACCTAAGCCTAACCCCAGCCAGTCTATATACACACCTAAGCCTAACCCCATCCAGTCTATATACACACCTAAGCCTAACCCCATCCAGTCTATATACACACCTAAGCCTAACCCCATCCAGTCTATATACACACCTAAGCCTAACCCCATCCAGTCTATATACACACCTAAGCCTAACCCCATCCAGTCTATATGTGCTGTGTCGCATCAAGACCTGGTTACACTCTAATATGTTACACTCTAATATGTTACACTCTAATATGTTACACTCTAATATTAGTTAGTTAGTTAGTTGTGGTTCCAACTTCACGGCATCGGGTCATTCCCATATTGCTTCGTTCCTGTGCCAGTGAATATATGTTACTCTAATATGTTACACTCTAATATGTTACACTCTAATATTTTACACTCTAATATTCATTGTTCATTGGCACCTTGCCGTCTTGACAGACGATAGTTTGTGCTTTAAAAAGGCATAACTTTTACCTATGGCGGTAGCGAATACACTCTAATATGTTACACTCTAATATGTTACACTCTAATATGTTACACTCTAATATGTCACCTCTAATATGTTACACTCTAATATGTTACACTCTAATATGTTACACTCTAATATGTTACACTCTAATATGTTACTCTAATATGTTACACTCTAATATGTTACACTCTAATATGTTTCTCCGCAGATGTAACATTACATACTGTTATTGGACACCCTGCTGATTTCAGGGCTGGGAGAGGGGTAGATCAGCTCTACAACAGTCCCTGTTAGAGGTGGTGTTTTGGTTTTAGGTTAGGAGAAAAGCATCTACACTAACCTCTTTCTGATAAACACAGGTCCTGTTCAGGCCCACATGACATGAAGACTTATGGATCATATTTAAGAGTTAAAACTAACAATCTTCCAGGGGATTTTCAACCATCCAACAGTCTTCCTAGTCTACTGTTTGTATTCTCTTCAATGTTAAGATACTGACATCAAATCTATGGAGAGTGCTGGGTGTTTTCACTTACTTTCCCTCCCTTTAACACATATCTGTCTCTGTTACATTGTTTCTCTATGTGACTTGAGTCTGTGATGTGTGTCTGTGAACTGAGTCTGTGACTTGAGTCTGTCTATACTTCTGTATTAGCAAAAGTCAGGTCTTAGTCAGATATGACTGAGCTACCATTTGACAGTAGCCGGTACTACCTGATATCTGTTAGCACTGAATGTTTGGCATTTCTCACTAAACCTGACACCTGACATTGTGCCAATGGCTGTGGTAGGAAAAATGCAATTGGAATGGTACAAACCTTACCCTGATGCAAGGAAATGAAACCTAAAAACTAAATGTCATGACAGGGCAGACCAGGCCCTAAGCCTTGGTCAGCAGCTGGTATAGAATTGAAGTTCTAACAGGCAGACAGAGCATTGCTTTGCTGATCAAACAGCTTCTGCAGCTTGTCTTGTTCCAGAAGTATTTGTGTTACCTTTCCTCTGGAGTAAACTAGGCAGGCCGAGAGAGATATCATGCTGCATGGGAAAACATGGTCTCTACAATTCAGCCCAGGCTTTGTGCTATGGAGAGGTATAATGTCTTCCTTTTTTTTGAAGCACAATGTAACACATTATGATCTGTCAAGATTGCAAGGTGCCAGTCACTTCTGTATTAAACTACTCATAAACTACACATATACATAGAACATGTGCTTTTGTATGGATGTGAAGCGTGGACAATGAGCAATCAAGCTGAAAAACATCTGATGGCTGTGGAAATGTGGTTTCTGAGGAAAATGCAAAGAATACCATGAACAGCCAGAAAGACCAATGAACAAGTTCTTAAAGAAACAAATGAAGATCCTAAACTGATTAGAGTCATTAGATGTAGACAGTCAAAATTTTTTGGGCATGTTATGAGAAGAAATGACTTGGAGAACTTGGTGACAACTGGCAAGATTGAAGGGAAGAGACCAAGGGGGAGACCGAGAAGTAAATACCTGGATGGCTTGGCCATATGGCATGGTCGAGACAGGAACACAGAGCTGATCCACGACACTGGTGATCGAGTGAGATGGCAGAACATGACCGCCCACGCTTACCGGCATGATGGATGGAAACTACACAATCTATCACATGTTATGAAAGCTCACTATATTTAAAAAAAACACTTCTGTTATAACAATAAGGAACCCACGTGAAGCCTAAAGATCTGCAAACAACAATGGCTTCCTTGTTATCCCAGCCATCATCACAGATGGAACCCCAGCTGTTGATATTATCAACCTGGATCTCTACTCTGCCAACACGAGATGATACACTTGTCCCATTCATGAGTCTGATGTTGGTAACCTGAACAGCTGTCAATGATTAAAGGAGTGTGATTATAAATCAAACAATAAATGAACTCATAATTCAGCAAATAAATTATTTAAGAATTCAATTCAATGCAGGTTCACTTTTCAAGAAATAAGTGACCTAAAAGTTACATCATGTCATGATGTAAAGCTGAAACTGTCATCAATCTCCTCTCCCTGTTTTCCTTTCTATTTGTATTTTGTTAACCTTCTTATATATTGTTAGAACATGTGCCAGTTTTTTTTTATTCTTATAGTTTGGCCAAAAGATGTGGATTGTCACCTTTTAATTTTATTACATGTTTCTGTTGTGTCTTAGCTTCATTAAAATTATTTTAATCATTTAATCACTTCTTCTTTCTTCTTCTATTCTAATGCTTTCGCCATGAAGCACTGCAGAGAGGAGGCAGATGTAATTTTTTTGTATTTCACTTGTCTTGTTGCTTGTACCAAAGTAATATTTGATTTCTTCAGTGTCTCTTTAATTCCATCTAGCCAACTCTTTCTGGAACATACTCTTGCCTTATATTCCGATGTCCTAATGGAGAATACTTGTCAGAATCTCACTCGCCCGCGCCTGGAAGGCGACGAACAAGGACGAATGTGAACTCAACTAGCAGCAACTGCGCAGTGGCCAATGGTCAGCATGGCGCACGAAGCACACGAGAACCCAAAGCTGGGACAACACGAAACCCTGGCTGGGAGCTCAGACTGCGGACGACTATGAGACTGGACAGACGTGGGAGAAAGTGGCTTGTATTTAATGTATTATTCCATGCTTGATGGACGAAAGCTTGTATGCTCTGTGGAGACTGAAAGTATGCTATTGTATGTATTGGAGACTGAAAGTATGCTATTGTATGCATTGTTGATCTTGTAGATTTGTACATACGTAATTGTAAATGAGAATGCCGCTAGTTTCTGAGCGCTGCATTATCTGAAGAATGTGATTAAATTGTTTTCAGTTATGTTACCGTGTGTTTCGTACAATCATTCGTAGTGTATGATTGTGTTTCACTCCCTGTCAGAAGACGCAAGCCATTGTCAAGTTAGAAGTAAGATCCTGACAATACTCTACCATAATGGTTGATCTTCGTCCATTATAATTATATGTTAATTCTTTCATGTTCTATAAAGTCAGTAATCATTGCATTGGCACCTTTCCGTCTTGACAGACGATAGTTTGGTACATTGTGCTTCAAAAAGGCTTAATAACTACGATCCATGGCGGTGGCGAGTGTGGCTGGTAAGGCCAATTCTTGCTGCAAATGTTTGCCCACAGTAGGTGCATGTGAAAACATGGTCATTTCCACCATTTTGCACCATCTTACGTCTCTCACGCTCTGTGTGTGCTTTATCTGCAATCATTTTCTCCTTTGTCTTTATTCCATTTCTGATAGTTGCCCTCCATGCAACACGTTCAGCGGCGACGTGCTCCCAATGTGCATTATCAATGCCTGTATCAATCATGTCCCGCTTACACACATCTTTGTAAGTCAGTAATACACTTGTTCTTAGTTCCTCATTTGTCTATCTGTTCTTGTTTTTCAAGCTGTATATTTAATGGATCTCATCTCACATGATGTGATTTTATTCTATATACTTCTAGGACCATCCATGTTTGACATTGGTAACACAGTATTGGGACAAATAAAACATCTATCAGCTTCTGTTTTTATGCATGTTGATACTTGGATGCTTTAGAATAGGTGCTATTTGATAGTTGATGTTGTTTGCTTTCTGTATTCTCATTTCTATTTCTCTATCTAGTTGTTGTTTTTTTTAACAATTATTTATTATTTTCTTTATTCATATTTTTAACATCCATCTGTAAAAACATATTTCTGAGGTTTCAGTAAATTTTCTTACATGTTCACTAATTCTCCAGAATTTACAAATCAAAGCCATATGACAATGCAAACATATGTTAACACTGGTTCTTTCTATGTTTAAAAATACAAAAGGTAATTGCATGTCCTTTACAGGTTGTTACAATCAACCCCAGCATTAATTGTTTTTTTTATGTGTGATTTCCTAAGCAATGTTAGTTCAGTTGTTTGCCATTGCTTTCTGAATACCCAACAATCCATACAATCAAAGTTAGCAGGAAGTGGTGTGTTATCAATTTGCCTGCCACTGATTTTGAACTCACGGTGGTATGATGGAAGTTTGAAATGTAGATTCACTATTCCCTAAGCAACAGCTCTGCTGTCTATGTAGCGGTATATGTTCTTTATCTAACTTCTTCTTTAATTAATCATAGGCAATTTCTTCCTATGGACAACAATCCTTTTCAAATAAATTTCTGAAATGTGGCTGATTTAGTCACAAGATTATTAATTTGAATCTGGGGAGGACCCTAATTATAACTTCTCATCTGAGGTTGAGCGGGGTATTGGAAAAATGACAATGACAATTTATGTATTTTTCTACTTGAAATTTGTTCATATATGCAGTGTTGTCTCTTGTTAGAAGAGGTGGTCCATTGAATTCATCTTCCACTGTTGTTTCTGTAGGCCAGAAAGTTTGCCTATATACGTTGTATTTTGGGCAGTCATGGAGAATGTGATTTGCTATCTATGGTGCAAATCCACATGTGCACATGGCTGATTAATCAATCTTGAATTTTGAAAACATGCATAATCTATTGTTTCTTGTTGTGAGGAGCAGAATAATGATTTGGCTAACTTGCATTGACAGGAACTTTTTGCATTTGACAGTCTACTTTTCATGAAATGCATTTTGCGTGTGTCCTTGTTTTTCTTCTTCTTTCTACATCTTCGCATGTCTCTGTGCATAAAATAAAATAAATAAATAATTTTAAAAAAGCAAAAACACCTGCAGTATTAATACTAGGGATTGAACGAGGACCACTGCTTTGGCAGAGCACTAACCTATCTCTATGCCAGCAGTCAGATTGAACCTGTTGACATCTCCTTAGAGTTTATGTTCAAACGATGCCGATATAGGATAGGCATAGGACAAAATAGTTAACTCTACTTTACTTATTTGCGTATCCTATTCTGTCCTTTGTGTCATACAACTTCCAGATGATTGTATTTCTGTACTTGCCAAGACTAATGGTTAACAATATGTAATTACCAATTAATATTACTAATATTTACTTCTGTTCGTTGATTAGTCAGATTGTATGTTTAAACTTATTTAAAATATAGTGTAAACCTTATTAATGATGGTGATTATGATAATAAATAATAATAATTAACAAATTAATCAATCAATCAATCAATCATGTGCCATGCCAGAAAGCGTGGGCGGTCATGACTCGCCATTTCACTCAATCACCAGAGTCGTGGATCAACTCAGTGTTCCTGTCACAACCATGCCATGTAGCCAAGCCATCCAGGTATTTTCTTCTCGATCTTCCCCTTGATCTGTTCCCTTCGATCTTGCCAGTTGTCACTAAGTTCACTTCTCCAATCCATTTCTTCTCAACATTTCTTCTTTAACAAATCAGTAAACTATTATTAATCGAAGCACGCTTACTAGCCAATGTTTGTGATAATGATGATGATGATGATATTAAAAATAATAATATTATTATTACATTATAACAATAAAAATCGAAAAGAAATGTTTGCTTATAATAATAATAAAACCAATAACAATAATCACTGAAGTACGTTTGCGTACCAATAGTTTGCGGCGTCCTTAGCAGCAGTATCAGGCACAGTGGTAGCAAATGAAATTGTTGCATGTCTGCTAAAGATACTTCAGCCTATAGAATCCCTGTATATATCACTAGTCTTCATAATTATTGGTACGATAAACACACACATTTATCCATATTCGTGATTTATCGTTGCTGTCTTGTTAAATAAGACAGTCTAACCCGCTAACAACCACTTTAAAGTCTTCGCTGTAGTTGGTACCTGAGGATTTACACCTGTCTGTGTAATGGCTCACGCATGCGCAGAATGAAGAATCTCGTGTTTTGATTTGTCTGTCTGAATTATTACCTGTGATGTGTGTAACAAGTAACTTATGCACATTGCAACGCTAGATATATAAAAATGAGTTTTTAAAATGATACATTGTATAGGAAATGTTTTAAATGTTGCTTTAGTACAAATGTCAAAACAGTAAATTGGTTACAGAAGAGTGTATCTAATTGTTTACAGGAGTACCATAGCAACGTATGTAAACAATTACTGCTGTAAACTGTGTTATGTTTGTAACCGAATTGTTCTCGTTTGTCTGTGTGCATAGCTCTTGTTTCGTCAATTTATTGCTATGTACTGTAGTAAATCACACGTTATAAATGAATGCATGCTACATGTACATGCGGATTGCAATGACGAACAACAAAGTGTAATTAGTATAAATTACTATGTTTACCATTGTATATTATTTATATAACCCATGACACACACAAAAGATAATATAATATAAATAATTAAATTTAACAATACAATTGGCATGTATTATTGTTTCACTCAAGGCAAGCACAGGTGATCGATAGAATCCGTACATTCGCCCTTGCAC
>OY992884.1:50404652-50574652 GCA_963921405.1 Cepaea hortensis
TTTTGGTATCATCAGTAGCCGCCCAGTGTGATGGCCGTGTCTCCATTGAGATGGGTTTCCGCAGACAACATACATGTTCCCCATTTAGGTTGTTTTCTAGCCCAAGTTGCTTGCTGCTTCCGCGTTCCTGCGCATTATTTTGAGTCTCTGTTTGTTTTAATTTTAAGCTCTATTCTTGTCTCCCCTGGTTGCAAATAAAATCTGAGAAGGACCTCCAGTATTTGTGGTTGCATTATTTCGAGGCAGAGGACTCGTTACTGCACGTCTCAGTCATCACATGATCAGCACCAGATTGTTCTGCAGATTTGGCATATTTCCATTGTGTGTTAGCATAACACCCTGATTAGCGTATTGCTCATCCTGACTGGTTGCATCCGTTTTCAGCGCTTTAAATTCCTGGAGTAGTGTGTGGCCTTACTCGCGTTTAGATGCCCAGGGATGAATGTGTGTAGAGCAATCTAGTTTTACGGCGCCAGAGACTAACCGTCGCCTCTTCTGTTTGTTGAAACAGGTTCGCCACACTGGAAATTTGCTGTCAGAGGTTATGATTTCACACGGGCTGGGGGGAATTTGGCCAAAGTTGAGATCTCATATTTAACTTCACTATCATTATCACAGCACTTTGCAACCAGATGTCTGTACTTCTGTCAGTCCATTTATTCATCCATCCATCCATTCTTCTGTCTGCCTGTCTGTCTGTCTGTCTGCCTGCCTGTTTGCCTGCCTGCCCGCCTGCCTGCATGCCTGCCTGCCTGCCTGTCTGTCTGTCTGTCTGTCTGTCTGTCTGTCTGTCTGTCTGTCTGTCTGTCTGTCAGATTTCTTCCTACAGTTTGACTGACCCTCCATCCGTCCATTCGTACACGAATCTGGTCATTCCTCCACCAATTCAATCATTCGTTTCTCCCTCCTTACACCTTTTTGTCAGTGTATAGGTTTGATATATGTGAAAAGTGCAAGAGTCAAATGTGCGCTCGTGGAATCAATTGCTGTACTATTATAAGATCTCTTTAAAAGTCGACAGTATCGACTTCATTCCACCGGGTTTTAATCCCATACGGCTCGGTCTCTTTCCGCAGTGCGGGCTGCCGAAAGCGTCGCTCAAAGCACTAACTCCGTATTTCCAGCGACGATCCTCAGGAGTCTCCGAAAATATGAACCGAACTCATGAACCGAAGGACAAGGCCCGGAATCGACCCCACAGACTTCAAAGCCCGAGACAGACGGCTTAACCACTTCACCACGGAGACTCCCTCACGGAGATTATAAGATCAAGTTTCAAATGATTTCATGGAGATTGCATAGTGTCTAAACACTTTTCTGCCTGCCCTGCGGTCATGACTTCCATTCCGCATCGGTGGGGATTATAAAAGTTTAACTAGCTCCCAAGTCGACTCAGCCTAAAATTGGTACCAGCAAATGTTTGGAGAAGTGAAAACGGGTATAGTGTGTCCCACAAAGAATGCCTTCATTCACGATCAATTATTTTGAAAACTGTCTGTTGCATCGTTATGAATTTTTTCCAGCCGTCTTATATTTACCCCCACCCAAGGAATATGTCTTTGATAGGTCCAAAAACAACTTAAATCATCGAAAGCGGCGACATTCCTTTGATGTTTTGCTGAACAACTATTGATTTCTCGCTAACAAATTTATGTTTACGGTAATGGGAGACCCGCCAATTCAGATGACACACAAAGGCGTATCCGGATTCGTATGGGAGTGGGTGCAATGAAAGAAGTAGCTTAAAATCGACAGGGTCGGCTGCATTGCACCGGGTTTTTATTCCATATAGTTCAGTTGCTTTCCGCAGCGCGGAAAGCGTCGCACAAAGCACGAACTCCGTAGCTCCAGCGACGACCCTCGGGAGTCTCCGAAAAATGCACTCGTAAAATGAAGGACGCGGCCCGGAATCGAACATACAACCTTCGGAGCCCGAGTCAGACGGCTTGACCACTTCACCAAGGAGAATCCCGAGAGGGGTGCAATGTGTAATATTAGTAAAGACAGAGAATTTACAGAGGCACGGGGTAAATAATTTGTAAATTAACAGGAAAGTAGAAGGAATATATTTCTTACGTTATTTTTCATTTCCTTCTTGTTTCTTCAGCTGCTGGTTAATAAAGTGTACACAAGTATTCATGTTATCTTTTTATATTGAGTTCGTGGAAGCTTCCAAATAGCTGTGCGTTAATGTGCGTATGGAGTGACCAGAAATGATACCGCAATTTAGTCATCATGTTTCCATTTTTAAGGATCTGTTCAGCTGTCTGTGTAGTTTGTTCACACGTACACATGGGTGACAGACCCGCTTTGAGTCTTCGTGAAAGACTGTCTACTCTACTGTTTACCGTTCAGAGAGGGAACATTATTACTTGTTTTGCACTATGAAAATAGTTGTCAGTGTCTCTGTAGAGGGCTTTCTTGTTAACAACCAAGATGTTGGTCCTCTTTTCATTGAAGTTTATAGATTGATTCGTTTGCACGTGTGTTGTCCCCTAATTTGACAACGTGTTTGCTCTCACGTTTCTTGTTATGCCACAATATGTCAGTTTCCACCGCAATATTACTCTTCTGTTGGTAATCATTGCGTTTAGTGTGTGTGTGTGTGTGTGTGTGTGTGTGTGTGTGTGTGTGTGTGTGTGTGTGTGTTTCAATACAGTTGTTTGTCACCGCCGAGGGCTTGCGGAATTGAAAATTCATCACTGTGGAATACAAACTGTTGTCATTGACATTATGCTGATGCTGTTATGTTTAGGGCCTGCAATTCGTCTGAATAGTTGGAGCAAAATATCCCAGTAAGTGTGTACGTAGATTAAGGTCTGCGATCTGCTCAGACCTTAATCTGTATCGGACGATTCCAGTAGGTTGATGATTGCTCTCGGTTGCATAAAATTCAATCCATCCTTTCTCCAATAGTCCTCTTCCTCTTACAACACATGGTCCTCACATTTTTTCCAGTAACTTTTATCAATATTTAATAGCACGGACTGGTTGACAGACAGACAGACAGACAGACAGCAGATAGGTAGGCAGAAAGGTGGGTGGGTGGATGGCTGGCTGGCTGGCTGGCTGGCTGGCTGGCTGGGTGGGTGGGTGGATGGATAGATAGGTAGGTAGGTAGGCAGAAGGGTAGGTGGGTGGGTGGATGGGTGGATGGATAGGTAGGTAGGTAGGCAGACAGACAGACAGACAGACCGATCGATCGATTGATCGATCCCCGCCAGGAGCTGGGCGAAGCCGGGCCTTGTCATCTAGTTTATTTATATAATCACGTTTCATGAAAGAACCCCCATTTGGAGACACCTCTGAACAATCCCATTTAACTTCGCGCTGTTTGTGCCAAAACGAAAACCATGAGAAAATTTCAAATAAAGCGGGGATGTGTCTTGGTGAAGCTGTAACACTGTTAAAATGATGGACTTAATCTCAGACCCGTAAATTATATACCGCATATAAACAAACTTTGAAATCAGCTGTAAAATCTCCAGAACAAAAAATTTTTTGTTGGGTGGACATAATGATAAGGTTATATACTAAATCTCATAATTTTCCCTCAGTTGGTTACTGAGATATGGATGTATATATTGCGGAAAACAAATGTGGACATACTGTAATACTGACTACATCACACAGCGAATGGCTATTGTTCTATAAAATAATATGTGCCAATGATCCGTCTTTGGCAATATATCGGCCTTCTGTCCAAATGGGAGGCCACATTGACGATATATTATCCTTTGGCACTGAATTAATTAAGGCATGTACAAGTGTCTTTTACTTTACTGCCTGAAATGGTCGCATGGATGAGTCATATATTGTTTCTATAAGCACGCTTCTTGCTGCACTGTCTTTGATCAGATACGAGGCTTAGAATATTTCACGAATCCACAACATGAAAACAGATCGTGCAGAATGTTGAACTGGGCGTTCCTCGATAATTCTTTTCTTAACTTACGACGTTCTGACTTTCTAACGATTATATATGTCTGCTTTTTGTCCAGATACTTAGTCATAATTACCCTAATTCTTTTTATGTCGTCCTGTCGTTCTTATCATAGCTCGCTCGCAGTTATCCGTATCTAAAGAAAATGGCAATGGTGGTTCCATAGAAGATACGGCCGTTCGGGTGAGACGTGTTAGGCCTTAATATATTCCTTTTGGTTCACGCATTAAGATATCGAGTGTCCGACCCACTTATTGGAAATGTTAACCTGTTTCTGTCGTATGCGTTCTGGTGTTATATTGAAGTGAATGACGTCACAGCTGTAAAGCTGCTTTTCTTTTTTGGATCGGTCGGTTATCGATCAAGAAGAACTTTAGTTAGCAAATATTAAAGGTACAAACACGTTAGGGAAATCGCGTGCCATAAAATGATAATAGCTTATCTTACAGTCCAAAATATTGGTCTGAGAATATAGGTGGAGGCGGTCACTGCTGCGTTTCGCTGTCATGCGCAAACATATGTAATTGTAACGACCTCAAGAGCATGCTGGGAAGGGTGAAGACCGGCATCCTTCGTGCAAAGTGATATGCAGAAATTCAAAAATCGAGCATCCGATGGGTTCTTTTCTCCAGAGTGTACTGGTGTGTTGGGAAACGATTGGATGTGTAAGGCACTGATGTACAAAAAGGCAGTGGTTGCCAGGGCCCTCTAGGCTTGTGTAAATATTGTGGAAGAACAGATAAATCATCATGGACTGGAAAGAATGGCGCGGCACGGAATGACCAGAGGATCTGGCCAACAATGTGCCCTCCTAAAATGAATAGACGGACACGCAATCATACTACAACTGGTAGTTGTAGCATTGGGACTCTTCACTGACTGTTTGGGACGCAGAGGTGTTTCCAAGGCACCAGGGCCGGGTTATATACTGGCCAAGATTTATTGACGCGTCCTCGTCGAGCGTCCTGGGCAACAGGTCCCTTCGGGGTCCTGGCTAAAGTCAGTAGGATCGTCGATTCCCCCGAAGTCGGAGAGTGTCTGCTTGTATGGCGAGGAACCACCAGTCTGCACACCAATAAGCCAGACATGGGACAACGGATACTCACGCAAACCTCAGGTCCTGTATGACATCACACTGATGTTGGACAACAGGATGCCTTCATCCGACATACAGGACTTCGCGTTGGAGCTCAAGCCAACGAACACAAGCAAGCAAGCACTGCCTGTTGAACACGGAGACAGGTCACGTATGGCAATATTCCGAGCGCCGTGAAATCTACTCAAATCTAAAATATTTTGCGCAGATGCCAAGGATGAAGTAATCAGTATAAAAATTATTAGTGCATTACTTTCAAAAGACTTAATACACAGTAGATGTGACGGCTGGCGAAGCCGAATTTCCTGAGTATCCTGATCATCATCATCATTTTCGTGTGCCATACTGATAAGCGTGGGCCATCATGTTTCGCCATCTTATATAATTACAAGAGTCGTGGATCAGCTCCGTGTTCTAGTATCGACCATGCCACGTGACCACGTCATCCAGATATTTTCCTCTCTGCCTTCCCCTTGTTCTGTTCCCCTCAGTCATGCTAGTCGTTACCAAGTTCTCTAATTTATTTCTTCTCATAACGTATCCAATAAAATGTCGACTGTCGTCGTCTAATTCCTCTAATCAGTTTACGGTTTTCATTTGTTTCTTGTAGGACTGGCTCTTTGGTTTTTCTGTCTGTTCATGGTATTCTTTGCATTTTCCTCAGAATCCGCAATTCCATTACCATTAGATGTACAGAACTACAAAATACACTATAGCAACGATGGAGGAGTTTCCACAACATTCGACTTAAGACACAACCGCAGGACACAGGATCCCACTGACAGTCATAACCTCCCGTCTACAGATTGCACAATAGCGAGAGAAAGGAGCCATGCTGCTTGTGTGGGCACCAGTGTGTGTCTTCATATTCATGGTGTGCTCATCTTCTGCTCGTGAGTAGAGGTGTTGTCTGAAATGTACGTGATAAACCGTGAAAATTTTTTTGTTGTTTCTATTGTATTGCTACTGTATGCTATGTTTTCCATGTATTTTTACTAATGTATTAGCGTTGTCTCTGTGGCTAAGGGCTTGCGAACGCGGTTTGTGAGCCCGTATACCCGGGTTCGAAACACGGCGGTGCTGGTTTTTTCGAAAAAGGTATAGGGGCCGGTCGTTCAGAAAGCAATGGCAAACTACTGAACGTAACACTTGCCTAGTACATCAACAGCAGCTGAAAATGCTGGTGTTGATTGCAACGTCCCGTAAGGGATATGCAACAAAAATCTTTTTTAATTACCGTTGTCGGTCTTTTTTTTTTTTTAAATCAGTTGTCCTGACAGGTCATATGGTTTAAAAGTACAGAGACCACGCTTAATTCGAAACGTTTTTGTAAACTTATATCTGTCTGTCTGTCTGTCTGTCTGTCTGTCTGTCTGTCTGTCTGTCTGTCTGTCTGTCTGTCTGTCTGTCTGTCTGTCTGTCTGTCTGTCTGTCTGTCTGTCTGTCTGTCTGTCTGTCTGTCTGTCTGTCTGTCTGTCTGTCTGTCTGTCTGTCTGTCTGTCTGTCTGTCTGTCTGTCTGTCTGTCTGTCTGTCTGTCTGTCTGTCTGTCTGTCTGTCTGTCTGTCTGTCTGTCTGTCTGTCTGTCTGTCTGTCTGTCTGTCTGTCTGTCTGTCTGTCTGTCTGTCTGTCTGTCTGTCTGTCTGTCTGTCTGTCTGTCTGTCTGTCTGTCTGTCTGTCTGTCTGTCTGTCTGTCTGTCTGTCTGTCTGTCTGTCTGTCTGTCTGTCTGTCTGTCTGTCTGTCTGTCTGTCTGTCTGTCTGTCTGTCTGTCTGTCTGTCTGTCTGCCTGCCTGCCTGCCTGCCTGCCTGCCTGCCTGCCTGCCTGCCTGCCTGCCTGCCTGCCTGCCTGCCTGCCTGCCTGCCTGCCTGCCTGCCTGCCTGCCTGCCTGCCTGCCTGCCTGCCTGCCTGCCTGCCTGCCTGCCTGCCTGCCTGCCTGCCTGCCTGCCTGCCTGCCTGCCTGCCTATCTGCCTATCTATCTGTCTGTCCGTCCGTCCGTCCATATGTCTGTACATGTGAATGCCTGCCTGTCTCAAAACATGGTAATATGCATTGTTTATGTTTACAACATTTATTTGACACAGGTTTTTTTCCTATGCGAATGTAGCATGCACAATTTATGAACGAAAGATGAGTGATTGGAAGGGCCGAATTTAAGACGGGCCTGCGTGCGCAATTTGTGACTCTTTGAAAATAAAGTTCGTACGTTCTCTCTCTCTCTCTCTCTCTCTCTCTCTCTCTCTCTCTCTCTCTCTCTCTCTCTCTCTCTCTCTCTCTCTCTCTCTCTCTCTCTCTCTCTCTGTCCGTCCGTCCGTCTGTCTGTCTGTCTAACCATCCATCCATCCAATCATCCATTCATCCACCCATCCATCTATCTACCTTTATTTTACACGTTGTGCCCCCTAAATAAATATATATTGTTTAAACATAATCACGCACCCCAGCAACGCGTCACATTGTACCCACGCACATATTGGGCAACAGCCGATCATAACGATCCATATGTGCCGCCATTGGAAACTGCCAATAATTGTAATAAAATATGGCTTTTCAGACTGCGTCTAAAACCTGGCAAATTTATGGCTGAGGGTGGCTTACACATTGGACCTCCACTTCTAACTGGAGTAAACTTGATCTAAATCACGGCATTCATTGTATGGGTTTTTACAAAAGAAAGGTCAGATAGATCATCATGGCCTGGAGAGAATGGTGCTGCAGGGAGTAACCCGATGTTCTGGCCGACATTCAGGACTCAGAGGAAATGCCAGACGGACATATAATCAGACTGCTACTGGTACCATTACTATTGGAGCTCTTCGCTGACTGTTGAAGATGTGGGCGGATCATGTATGGGAATGTCCCGAATGCAATGATGTCGGTTCTTGACTGAACTCAACTTTCAAAAGAACGAAGGTATGGGATACATCCCCATGATTCCGGTATAGTAAATCAGATGTCAAGCCTCCTTGAACCAGGGCGACAAACTAGGAGTGTCGTTTCTAAAATAAGGAACTTGAAGATGTTATTATTATCTGATGCCATTTTTTTATTTGAATGGTGGTCGTAATAAATATGAAATACCCTCTGTCCTGCGTCTTCGCCATTCTCTCTTATAGGCGCAGGTCAGCATGGTCGAACGGGTAAAAACGCGTGATCTTAAACATCCGTTGTGCTGATGCCGAGGTTAGCGGTTCAGCCTCTATATCAGACAGCTGGACTAAGATGTTGACCTGTCGTCCTTGACTTGGGGACGTAAATTATAAGTTCCTCTAAAGTCGGAATGGGTTCGCATGTTGGCGAGGGACACTATTAATAGAGAAAGCTCATCCACACGCAAAATTCAGTCCATCACTACTATAAATAATGTGTATGGCCTACGCTTGAGTTAAAAAAACTCTTATAGGCTTCTTCTCTACCAACATGTAATTCTGCCTTCCTCTTGCATGCTTGGCCTTCACATTTTTTCCCCGCCACATCTTTGAACAACGATGGTATACTCAGTTTTGATCCTGGGATAGTGATCCAGGCGCATAGCCTTCTATGTTTCTGTATTTTACCCGATTAAGTGCTAGGGATGATAAATCGTCTTATTCACACTTCCCGTAACTGCAATGGGCTTATAAATCAAACTATAGTTAAAATATCAACATAGTAGTTTTCCCCATACAAGCCCCTCTAATTTATAATAAATAATATAAAACATGTCTGCTACAATATTAACAACTTTTAAAACATAACTGTGACACACCCCTACTTCCCATTTTCTGCCATCCAATTTTGTTTGATTGAAACATACTTTTGGTTTGGCACTGAATCGGTTAGACAATTTCTGTTTTCTCCGAGGGGACGAATCCGATGTGTTTCAAACCAGTGTGTTACTGGAATGACCATCATCTACGCATTCGCAATTACATTTACGACATTTGCTGAAGGAGTTTGCTTCCTATCTGTTTTACCCGGAATGCCAAATGTGGATCCTTGCAAATCAAAAAAGTGCTCGCTCTCTCACTATTTGAAAAGGACAGTTGTTCAAGCCCCGTTCAACTGTCAATCTATTGACGTGTTATATTTGGGGCTTTGATGTTGCTTACTTTCAACCTGTGCTTTTGGGATATTGCATTGCTGCTTGTTTCGCTTCCTGTGGTATCCGTTTCCTTGGTTTCATGCTGTTTTAAGTGTTTTCTGATTATTGCCTTTATAACAGAGCATCTCTGTTAAGGGTTTAGATGGTGTGCAAGGGGAAAAAGACTGAGCATCCCGTTGGGATGTAACTAGGGACGCTCAAGCTGTGACGCGGGGGGTGGGGAATAGGTTAGTTACCAACCGGAGGCCATGCTGGCAGGACGCGATGTGATCATCTATACTTGTATGTCAAATTTTATGCCTACTGAAGTTTCATATAAATAAAGCAAGATGTTCAGCAACTACTGCCAGGCCTTCTGGTAGATCTGTTGCATTCGTCTCCTCCTCTGTTACAGGAGGCGAAATGGTGCCTAAGACCTAAGGATTTTAGTTACACGAAAAGAAATTCCCAAGGGCACGTTTTGAAACCATCATTGAACGGCTGAGAAAAAGATGGTAGCCTCTACAACCCCTGTGAGAACCACGGCGTAAATTGCTTCTAAACGGCTACCAAAACAGCTGAGGTCACTATTTTCAAAGGGCTACAAGAGCCGCTGCCTTACATCACCGTTTTCAAAGGGCTACAAGAGCCGCTGTCTTGCATTACTATTTTCAAAGGGCTTACAAGAGCCGCTGCCTTACATCGCCGTTTTCAAAGGGCTACAAGAGCCGCTGTCTTGCATTATCATTTTCAAGGGGCTTACAACAGCCGCTGCCTTACACCACCGTTTTCAAAGGGCTACAAGAGCCTCTGTCCTGCATTATCATTTTCAAGGGGCTTACAAGAGCCGTTGCCTGAACTTTATCATTTTCAAGGGGCCTTACAAGAGCCGTTGCCTGAACTTTATCATTTTCAAGGGGCTTACAATAGCCGTTGCCTGAACTTTATCATTTTCAAGGGGCTTACAATAGCCGTTGCCTGAACTTTATCATTTTCAAGGGGCTTACCATAGCCGTTGCCTGGAATTATCGCTTCCAAAGGGCTTACCATAGCCTGAATTTTGCCATTTTCAAGAGGCTTGTCCAAGCCGCCACCTGCATGGTCGTTTGTCTCAACGGGCTACCAAAAGCCGCTGCCTTACATCGTTGTTTCAGGGAGCTGACCAAGGTTGCTCAGTGATCGCTGTCTAATCGTTTTGAAGCCTGCTGTCGAGAAGTGCTGCTCTTTGATCGAAAAATAAAAACTGGAATACCTACGCGGCGCTAGAATTCACAAGCTAGTAAAGTAAAGTATTAAAATCATAGTAAATTAATTAATTAGAATTTTCAGTAGAAATTGATTGTAACATTTGTAAATTATAATACTGTATAAAGTTATAATGGAACAGCCAGACCACTCATTGGGGCAGGCATTGACAGGTGTAGGAAGAGCTATATCCAGGTTGGACACAGCCTTGAAACAACAGGGCGTGGGTACTGATATCGAGAAATTTAGCGGTCAGGCAGGGCATTTCAAAAAAATTTCAAAAAAAAAATGGCTTCCGGTTTCAAGATGGCGACGGACGGTCGTGTTGTTTTGTGTTCGTTAACTTTTTCGCGTAGGGGATGGATTTATTCATCTCTTGCGTGTAATTGGTGTGCCAGGATGTAAAACCAGGAGTTTATACTCAAGATCTGCGCGGGTGCTACGGAGTTCGTGCATCGAGCGAAGCCTTCCTTGAGTGAATTTTCAGCAGCGTGTGTGGTTCTCAGCAGTCTGTGTTTACGTTTTTTCAACATGGCGGAACAACGTGTGTTTTCCGAGGGTTCAGCAGTCAACATAACGAAGCGGCGTGGTAGCCGCGCAGGGAGGAAGAAACAAGGTAAGCGCGGTGGTTTGAGGCGTTTTAGACTCAAGTGTCACCGTCTAGGACTCAGGAACATCCGTATTCTATATTGGAACTGTGCCAGTGTAAAACAACGGGGCTCTATTTTAGAAACCCTAGTTTACAGGAACGACATTGTAGCACTCCAGGAGACGAGACTGGGCGATCAGCCACTCCGAATTGCCGGCTTCAAATGTTTCTACAACAGACGACATCTGGGAACGGCGATTCTCGTTCGCGACAGCATGGTGGCGTCAGAGCTAGACATGTCCAGTTGGGACAGTGACGATATACAAATACAGGCGGTGAGAGTTCATTCCAGTATACCATTCGTGTTGGTTAATGTTTATGCCCGCAATGCGAGTGTGGACGCACAGAAGTGGCAGTGCTTAAGTGGCATATTAGGCCACGAGAGGAATGTTATTTTCTGTGGTGACTTCAACGCTAAAGGCAGATCATGGGGAAACACTTCCTCCAATACACAAGGGGAGGAGCTCGAGACTGCACTGGAAACCATCGACCTGGTTTGTATCAACAGTGGCTGTGTCACCAGGACAGCAAGCCGTCCAGGCGATGAGGACAGTGCTATTGATCTGGCGCTAGTTTCACCTTTACTCACTACAGTGTGTAGATGGGGTGTCCTAGGACACCATGGCAGCGACCACCACCCTTGCAGCATATTGGTGGAGAAAGGCAGAACCAGGCAGCACAAGCTAAAGGTAAAGACGTTCCAGTATGACAGTACAGGGCAAGATGTGGTGAGTAAAATAAGACGTGACAAGCGCAGAACGTTTCAGGGCAGGAAAAAAAGCTGGGAGCAGCCACCGTGGTGGAGTTTCGAGGTGGATAAGGCTTGGGTGGATAAGCGTAGTGCTGTTAGGAGATGGCAAAATGCCAAGAAGAACAGAGCTGGTCATCCTAGTCCCTGCTTGCACTTAGAAAGAGAGATGCACACAAAAGTAAGCTATTTCAAAAAACTGGTCACGGTGGTTAAAAGGGAAAAATGGGCAGAGGTGTGTCAAAGGGTAAGCACAGACAAGTCACTGAAATTGTTCTGGCGACTACATAAAAGCATGAGTGGTGTAGTCAAGAATAAGAGCATTTCTGACTTCCAAGGTGCTGACCTCATCTGGCAGAGGACTGACGAGGACAAGGGCAAAGCCCTATTTGAACGCTACCTTGAGCAGAGCAACCAGACAGACATGGGAGGTCGAAATCTGGCCAAGGAGGTCACCTCAGACAGATGCAAGGCCCAGAACACTTCGGATGAAGACACAGTGACAGTGAAAGAAATCAAGGCTGGGCTTCGACGATCAAAAAACAGTGCTCCAGGTCCTGATGGCATAAGATACGACGACATAAATAGGTGTACCGACAATGAGCTAGAGAAACTAGCAGACATGTACAACAACAGTATAGGGAGTGCTAGCATCAAGGAGGAATGGTTACACAGCTATCTGATTCCCTTGCCGAAGCCTGACAAAGACCACAAAAAAATTCAGGGATATCGAATTATAACCATGCAGAATACAATAGGCAAGCTGCTGGAGAAGGTAATTGCCAGGAAAATATCAAGCCAACTAGAGAGGCAAGGTGTTTTCCCACCTACCCTGGGTGGGTACCATCCAAAAAGAGAAACAGAGAAACCTGGACCAATGCAGCAGTCTTTGCCCAGGATGTCTATGAAGGTTTCCACTCGGGCACTGAAACCGTTGCTGCAGCGATTGATCTTGAGGACGCATACAACAGAGTACCACTGGATTTTTTAATGTTTCAGCTTCTTGAACTAAACGTAAGTCCATTCCTCCTTAGTTGGATCGCTGCAGCCCTCTTCCAACGGAAAGTAGTTTTTAGATGTGGCAGTTGGACTTCGGAACCAACAACAATATATCCTGGCCTACCACAGGGATCACCATTATCTCCGGTACTGTTCAACGCCTACACAGTGAGAATCATCAGTGAGCAGATCACTGGACCTGGCAGGACATTGTCATATGCCGATGATGTTTTAGTGTATCGTCAGGGTAAGGATAGAGAGGAGGTTGCTGGGGAACTACAAACCGAACTCAATCGCATAAGTACTTGGTGTGATGAAGCTGGGGCAATGGTCAACCCAACAAAGGCAACAGTGACTTGGTTCTCGTTGAATAATCATATTGTCAACAATCCAACACCAACTGTAATGCTGTGTTCAGAGACGGTGGAAAGAACGCAGGCAATGAATTACCTGGGGATACGGTTTGATCGAAGCCTTGCTTATAATGTGCACATAGACCAGGTGATAACAAAGGCCAAGCGGGGTTTGGCAGTGATGCGGGTGATGGCGGCAGCAAACTGTGAGCAGCGCCATCTATGTCTTCTGTACGAGGGGCTGGTCATGTCTGTTTTGGAGTATGCAATGGCAATCTTGACTCTCAGCCATAAGCAGATAGAAAGGATGGAAAGGATACAGAATGAAGCTATGCGCATTATTCTTGGATGTACAAGAGATACAGCATGCAGGGCGATGCGCTACCTTCTTGATTTTCCAACCATTGAAGAGAGAATACAAGTTTGCAGGGCACGCGCCTACCTCAGAATTAACGCAAACACACAACATCCACTGCATAGTGAAATTAGGAAGGTGAAGGGCAGCAGGTTAAAAAGAGGACGGTCGTGGATGGGTCAAGCCGAAGACATTCTTCAACAGGTGTGTTCACTTGAGGACTTAGAACCTGGCGAGGAGTGGGTGCAAGTGCCAACAGACTTCTGCACATCCTTTTCAGTTTGCATCCAACTAGATAGAAAATGCAGACAAGAAAATCCGGCTGCTGTTGAGGCTGAAGTACAAGCGTTGATTTTCGAGAATTCGCTAGACGGTGACGCGGTCATCTACACAGATGGGTCGGTCGTCCGACATGTGAGAAGCTCATGGGCCTTTACGGCTCGGGCCGGAGGGAGAATTGTGAAGGAGGACTCTGGTGCTTTTACTGAAACCACAAGTAGCCTGACCATGGAAGTCATGGCAGTAAGTAAAGCAATAACATGGCTCGAGACACAGACATTCACCAGGGCTTGTTTCCTTAGCGACTCAATGAACATGATCAAGAGGATAGAGGAGGGGTCGATCCGAAGAGAATGGTTGCTGCCTCTGAAGCGGTCTCGGCTGGCAAAGATTAGTTTCATCTTCGTGCCAGGGCATGCGGGAGTACAAGGAAATGAGCGGGCTGACAAGCTCGCAGGTGAGGCTACTGTGGAGGGCGGACGCGCCATGGACCAGGCTGACATTCTGAATGCTCTACGTGATGTGAGACTTTTGCGAGAACCAAGTGATGACTGTGAATCTACAACAATGGCCAGACTGCTAGAGCAGCAAATTAAAAGAGGTGTGGCCAAACAAGAACACTACGCAGGAAGCCAAAGAAGATTGATAAACCAACACAGAACTGGCGTCGTTAGCCGCTACACGCTGCGGGATTTGCTGAGGAGGGGATCCGAGCACTTATGGACTGAATGGTTCGATGTGCAGCGAGGATGATCTGTCGACTAACTAACTAACTAACTAATTTCAAAAAATGGATGGTAGCCATAGAGAAACATGCTTTTTTTAATAGGAGCTACAGATGAAGAGAAGAAAAAAAAAATGCTTATCACGCTAGTGTATCGCCAGCGTCTGACCACATACGAAGAAAATTAGAGGCAGGAATAGATGAAACGTGGGAACAGTTCAAAGATGATCTGGCCCATAAATACGCAGAGACCACAGACCCCCAACACGCATTCTCTGTGCTGAGACAGTCTAGACAGGACAATGGGGAGAGTGTACAATTATACGGTGATAGATTGATAAATCTGGCAGAAGAGGCATTTTTAGGGCAGAATGTGCAAGGTGAGGAAGTAGAAAGAATGTTGGTAGGAATATTTGTGGATTGATTACGCTCAGACGGACTAAAATTTAAGTTGATGAGAGAGAATCCAGCGAGATTGTCACAGGCAGTAGATATAGCCATACAAGAAGAAAGTTTAAGGAGGAGGTTTAGGCTACGAGTGGGAAGAGAAATTGGAAGTAATGTTGAACAAAGAATGGAAGAACCTATGGAAGTAGGACAGACAAGGTACGGATGGAGGAGACGTAGAGTTGATCAAGCCAGGGCTGAAATACAGACATTGGTGGGAAATAGTGAAGGTGCTCAAGATAGACAAAGACAGATGAGAAATCCTATAAGAGAGACAGTAGGTAGTACAAATATGGTCTGTTGGAATTGTGGACAGAGGGGACACAGTTATAAATTTTGCGGCAACAGACGTGCTCAGTTTAATACACAGAATAAAAATGTTAATAGCAGAACAAATAGAAATTTTGAAGACATGCAGAGGAATTTTGCAAGGTCAGGAAGTCAGGGAAACTGGCATCCCACTTACTGAATAGGGCCCGCAGTGGGGGGGGGGGGAGAGAGAATAAAAAGGTCCCAAGAATTAATGAATATGTCAATTACTCAGATAACAAGAACACGAGAAAAAGAGAATATAGAGAATGACCTCAAATTAGAGGGGTAAAACAGTTCTCAGTGAATATGACTGATCCAAGTTCATGCATAATAGAAATAGGAAAATTTAGAATTAGGACATTGATTGATTCGGGAGCCCAAGTCAGCGTGATCAATGAATTTTTTTTATACCGCATATTAAAGAATTTCAGAATATTCAGGAATCAGGACATCCTTCACGCTGTTACCGGACAAAATTTAGAGGTGGTCGGTCAAACAATGATAAATGTCAAATTAGGAGGAATAAATGTAAGACACCTTTTCCATGTAGTCAGAGGTTTAAACAGGAACATGCTTTTAGGTAGAGATTTCTTAGTAAAAAAATGGTATAAGACTTTTTTTTGATTTACGTAAGTTAAAGTTTCAAGATGTTTATGTTGATTTGGAGGAAGATATGCACGTATCGGCAATAGTCAGAGTAAAAACGTCCATGACTTTAAAACCACAAACCGTTAATCTGATACAGGCAAAAATGAAAAATAATCCGTATTTTTCGATTGGACAAACAGTTAGAATAACAGAGTTGGAAAAAGAGATAATAGACGAACCTGGTCTAGAGGTCCCAGATGGAATAATGACACTAGACAAACACTTCAGCTTTCCAGTGATGATCATTAACAACACAGGGAAGGAGATTAAATTATACAGAGGATGTGTAATTGCTAAAATAACAAATGATTCTAACTCCATATTTACAACAGGAAGAGAAGAAATGTCAAACAGTAAGTATTTAGAAACTCCCACTAAAAGAAACAATATCAGAAATAAACGTAGAGGAAGTTGGAAAGTACGGAATGATGAATTGATCCATGCATTCAGAGAACATCCATCTCAAATACATTCAGTAGACAAAACAACGTCACTCTTGAAGAGAGAACAAGAATTATTATCACAGTTAAAAGCTTCACCAGAAAATAAGAAAATATTGGAAAAACTAGTAAAAGAAAACCAAGATGTTTTTGCGGTTAACGACTTAGAACTGGGGAAGACCAAAACAGTTACTATGGAAATAAACACTGGAAATTACCCACCAATTAGTTTGAAACCATACAGAACTCCCTTAAGGAATAGAGAAATTGTAGAAAAAGCAATAGAGGATATGCTGAAAGCAGGAATAATACCAAGATCAAAGTCAGAGTGGTCATCTCCGATAGTTATCGTAACCAAAGCCGAAGGTTCACACCGGTTCTGTTGTGACTACAGAGCGCTAAACAAGATCACTAAAAATGTAGCATATCCATTACCAATAATTGACGACATTTTGGGATTACTTAATGGTTCTACTTTCTTCACTACACTGGATGCTAGATCGGGGTTTTGGCGCATCCCCATGTCGCCTGATGCTCAGAAGAAAAGTACTTTCTGTACTCACGTGGGTTCTTACGAATTCTTACATATGCCATTCTTACAGCCCCTTCTCACTATATGTTATTGATGAATAAAGTGTTAGAAGGGATGCAAAAATTTGCATTGGCATACATAGATGACATTTTGATCTATACATAAGGAGACGTACAAGACCACCTAAAACATGTAAAATTAGTCTTTGACAGGCTAAGACTAAACGAAGTTAAACTGAAATTGAGTAAGTGTGAATTTTTGAAAACAGAAACTAAATACTTGAGTTACATCATTGATAGAGAAGGAATCAAGCCTGATCAAAACAAAGTGAAAGTCATTAAGGAATTACCGTCCCCGACCAACGTGAAAGAAGTAAGAGCTTTTATCGGGTTATGTGGGTATTACCGGCGGTTTATCCCAAACTTTGCACTGATCGCAGAACCCATCACAAACCTAACTTGCAAATACGCAAGATTTAAGTGGAATGAGGATTGTCAAAGAGCATTTGATTTTCTAAAAAATAGTTTAACAGTGGTTCCATTATTGGCACATCCAGATTTAAACAAACAATTGATTCTATATACAGATGCTTCAGATAATGCCATAGGAGCATGCCTAACTCAACCACATGACGGTGAAAACTCAGGAATACCAGGAGTTAAGAATGAAAGACCGATTTACTTTCTTTCACACAAACTTAGTAGATCGCAGAAGAAATGGTCGACAGTGGAAAAAGAAGCTTATGCTATACACTACGCCTTACAAAAATTGAATTATTACCTACATAACGCCAATTTCATTATTAAAACTGATCACATGCCATTAAAATCTCTATTAGAAGCTCCAGTACAGAATAGGAAAATACAAACGTGGGTGCTAAATTTACAAGGCTATAACGCAAAAGTTGAATATATATCAGATAAGGAAAATACATGCGCTGATTTATTATCCAGAATCCCGTATCCAGAGATATCTGAGACTACTGAAGATGAGGGTGAACCAGAGATAGACGACCGAAACTGGCAAGTAAATATACTAGATTCTGCCAAATTAAATAGAGAAATTTTTGGAAGTTCACAGACAGAACAAGATTCTGAACCAATAGCGGAAGAACCACGGTTGGTGCATTTTAATATGAAAGAAGAACAAGAAATTGACCCAAAAGTAATAGAAATAAAACAGAAGTTGAAAGAAACAGGTGAAAACAGTTTCAAAGAGAACTTTATAGAATTACAGGAAGACAAACAGTTATATTATGTGAATGAAAGAAGTGAAGATAGCGTATTGAGAAAATACATTCCAAAACATTTAGAAATTGAAATTTTGAAGGCATATCGTGATGAAAATGGTCATCTTGGTCGTGACAAACTATACAAAGCTCTCAAGAATAAATATTACTGGCCGAATTTATTTAAGAGTGTTTATAAATATGTTGACGCATGTGAGAAATGTAAGTTAAGAAATATGAAAACAATCAAATGTCCCTTACAAGAAACTGATATCCCTCAGTTTCCCATGCAGAAAATAAGCTTAGATATTTCAGGTCCTCACCCTAGAACACTCTCGGGGAATATATATCTATTACATATAGTGGATTGCTATAGATTGTGGCCAGAAGTTTATCCTATCCCAGATAAGAGTGCTGATTCCATTACCAACATCTTCCTATAAGAGTATATACCACGATTTGGTTGCCCACAGACAATCCTTACAGATAATGGAAAAGAATTCGTTAATAAGAAGTTTGAGAAATTACTACAAGATCTGAATATTGTCCACATAAAAACTTCTTATTATAGGCCTTCCTCAAATGCGAAAAATGAGAGACAACATTGAACACTATATAACATAATAGCACAAAACGTAGAGGAACATGATGGAGACTGGGATCTGTACTTAGAACCTGCATTGGGAGCGATACGAACACACCAAAATGAGGGTACAGGTTTTTCACCGTTCCATTTGTTATACGGACGAGAACCTATACTGCCGATTGATAATTTACTTTAAACCTCGACGAAAATACATGGGGGAGGAGTTTCAAGAAATGATTTTTCAAGAAATGCATAAAGCACATGTAAGGTTGAGAAGTAACGTAATCAAAGCTAGAGAAAGACAGAAAAAGTACGCAGATAGAAACACACAACTACAAGAATTTAAAGTAGGTGATAGAGTTTACTATAAAAAAAAAAAAAAAAAAACATACAAGAAATTCAAAATTTGATAGTTATTGGGTTCCAGGGTATTATATTCTAGAAAAATTACGCCGTTTCATATAAGATTAAGAACCAAATCACGGGGCACCTGGCACGTGCACATGTGGAACACCTGAGACGAGATGAAGAAGACAAGAAAAGCGATAATAACTATTCAGATGGGTTTTATTCAGACGGACAACTCGTCAGACGAGTTAAATATGTGATACCTCCGGAACCTGAAAAGGTCCTTGTACCAGAACAAACAATAACACCACCATTACATGATGAGACGAGTGAACAATCGGAGACAATACCAAAAACTTTTATGAGAGAGGAAAACGAAAGGTATGATGGCTACAGACCTGATAGCGTTGAGTCTATGGAGGAAGTAAACGCTCCGTATAAGAATACTAGACAAGCAGTGAAAAGAAGAATAGATAGACAAAGAGAGAGAGAGAAATTAAAAGACAAAAAAGAATTAGGGAAGGTTCATCAAGTGACGAAGATATCCCAGTTTTAGAAAGGTTATTAAGAAATCAGGATAAACAGATTAGGTTAGATATTGAAAGGAAAAAAATTAGAGGCCAGCAACGTAAATACAGAAGAACAAGAAATGGACGAACAATCAGAGACTGGTGCAAATATTAGCATGAGTGAACACATTATAAGTGAAAAAGAAGACATTAATGTAGAGATGGCGCTTATCGAGAAAAATCTAGCATTATTGAAGAAGTGGAGAGATGGCTTGACGAGAAATTCTGCAGTTAGCAGGAGAAAAAGCTTGATTTATTAAACTGTTGATGGTTTGGTATTAAGATGATTAGAAGAAAGCCCATTCTATATAACTGTAATTGATGTAATATGGTACCTGTAGTTTACAGATGAATGGCGAAATTAGATGAGAGATGAGAAGTTGATAGAGATTAGTGATGTAGTAGAACAGAACATTTGTTACGTCGGGTGGACGAGAGACTCGATTTACGAGAATGTCGTTATGAGGTAGAAATTGTGATGGTGGTTAGTATGCGTTCAGAGAAAAACAGATAGGCTGGATTACGCTTATCTATAATAGGTTGGAAGTGACTGATAACTTCCAAAGAATCTGATAAAAATGTCATTTTTGGTTAATAACTTGTGTCGGGGATATAGATATTACTCGGCGTTATATTGAGAAACAGGGAAGAGACAGAAATGGTTGAATTGTGTTGGTTATTTTATTGCTTTAGTTAGTCCGAAATTTTGTCTTGGTTATAAATTAGCCATTATTTTATTATGTATATTATTTTGAAAAATATCAGGGGATAAATGATGTTTTGAAAACCATGGGGGGGGGGGATTGATGTATTGTTTTGATTTGTGCTGAGTCTCCATTTGCTCATGATTTATAGTTTCAGTTAAATTGCCTCGGTTGGTGTTGGCATATTATTTCAATATGTTATTTTGACTTATAATTATCAGGTTGTATTATTTTGCTCTGAGTTTTAGTAGTGTTCAGTTACGTGAATTAAGGATATAGTCAGGTACAATTAGACCTAGGGTGGGATACACCTCGCCGCTACGTAAAGAAATTACGTTCATAAAGAGAGACATATTCGCCTTGTTAGTAGTGATAAGTTTAGATAAACATGGAGTGAGGGCCATGTTTGGAATGTGAGGGGTTAGTTTAACTGGGGTAATCATAGATGGGGCTGTGGATATCAGCACATATCATAATGGTCCAGGAATAAATTAGATACGAACGATGAATGCCAGGAATGTTTAAGAGAGATGTTATAATAGGAACACATGGATTGAGTGTCATGTTCCGAATGTGTGGATTATGTTAGCCTGGGGTTTAACTTGAGGGTGGTCAGAGATAGGCTGTAAATAGCAGCATAAGTCATGGTGGTCGAGAATTAAGTTAGATGAAGGTCAGAGATAATATATGTTTAGTATTAAAAGGGGGCTGCGTTAGTCGGCGATAATAGGAGGACACATGGATTGAGTGCCATTTTCCGAATGTGGGGATTATGTTAGCCTGGGGTAATAATAGACGGGACTGTGGATATCAGTACAGTAGTTCGGGGATTAAATGATGAACAGTGAATGGTAAGGGGAAGTAAGTATGTTCATTATAAATGAACATTGTCAATATTAATTAAGGATGCTGTGGTTACAGCATAATTCAGGATAGGTTAAATGCCATTGAGTAGAACTTATGTTCATAAAATATGAACAGCAATATTATTTTTTTTATGGTGTGGCTACGGCATGATCAAATATAGATTGAAAGCCATGGAGGTTTGGGAAGGCACAGACATAAAGTCATATTGTACTGGCTGTAGTTAACAGCACAGTTAATACAGGTCAGAGGTTAAATGAACTAATTTGAATAATGTTTTAATGAAGTAGGCTTACACGAAGTTGTTGTGATCATGGATAAACAAACTTGAAGATAAACATACCATTTTCATACATTAGATAATTTGTATAGGTTCTTTTTGAAAACTTTATTTCATAAAGTTTTGTGAGTATGTGAGTACAAAGGAGGATAAATGTGACTACTTCCTACTATCTTTTTTTTTTTGGTGCGCACAATTTCTCTGTCTATCCTGTGTTGTTCAGTTGATTTACGGGAGAGTATGATATGTAGCATTTCATAACGCATGATAATCTTAAATTTTTGTTTATATACCAATGATTTGGAGAGACATACCTGCATATTTTAACAATGCAATATGTAAGCGGATTGCTTGTGGTCTTACAAACTGAAGAAGAAGTAGTAATTGATTACGTATAAGGTGAGGTGTGATAATGTGCGACTTACGATGTTACGATGTAGAAAATATGGAGGGAATTAAGGGAATAATATATGCTGTTTTTATGATAAAGTATACATCTATGATGAGACTAGTGAACTTTTTAAAGTAACGAAGAAGAAGTAATTGTGTGCACGAAAAAGGGGAAATTTCAAAAACTGGTTGGGAGAATAACGGTTGGCTATAACTTGTATGATTAGTTGAGGGGAGGGATATAGAAATAACGGATACTTGTTTTATAAAGCATACATCGTAAGGAGTGTAGATTGATTATAGATTTAGGTTAAGTAAGTTCTGGGTTTAAGACTTTTCGGGGAAAAGTCTCGTTAAGGGTAGAGAGGAATATAACATAGCATCTCTGTTAAGGGTTTAGATGGTGTGCAAGTGGAAAAAGACTACTATACAAGGCACGGCTGAGCATCCCTTTGGGACGTAACTAGGGACGCTCAAGCTGTGACGCGGGGGTGGGGAATAGGTTAGTTACCAACCGGAGGCCATGCTGGCAGGACGCGATGTGATCATCTAGACTTGTATGTCAAATATGCCTACTGAAGTTTCATATAAATAAAGCAAGATGTTCAGCAACTACTGCCAGGCCTTCTAGTAGATCTGTTGCATTCGTCTCCTCCTCTGTTACACCTTCTTGACTTGTCTGGTCAGTTTCTCATGCTTCGACATCTGGTTGTCAGAGGATGGTTCCCACTACTTCTCATTGTATTCTTCATCTTAGAAGGAATTCTCTGGTATTCAACCTTAACTTGACTCCATATGTTTCTGCTGTGTCTCGGTTTGTGTTTCCTTTGGTGTCTTTTTCTTCTTCTATTTCGTATCTTACACTTACATTTTATAATATATGTATATCTAAGATTATCTTCTGATCTCGTTCCCGTTGGCGGGCAGTCTCCTCCTGTTTTTCATACTTTCTTAATCGTCTTCTATTTCACTTTCTGCCTCTTTCTCCTCTTCTGATAATTCGGCTTCTGACTAGGTCTTGCTTTGTGCATCATTTCTGTCTGAGCCATTTGGTTCTTGCTTTCTTTCCCCAGTAATTCAATTTGTGCTCCTTCTTCTTGTATCTTCTTCAGATTAAAAATAAACACCCCAGACTTTGTTCTGTTAATGTGCCAGCATGTTTATCTCTAAGTGCGCCTTTCTGTCGCCGTATTTTTTTTTTTTTATTTAAGTTGCATATCCCCTTTAAAAAAAACGTTGCAGTCAACACAAGCATTTTCCAGCTGTTGTTGATTTTCTTGGCAAGATTATTCTCATTAGTTTGCCATTGCTTTCTGAGCGACCGGCTCACATACCACGTAAATAACCAAAGCGACGCGACCCACTGCCGAATCTCGCGCAGCTGTGTTCCTCACGTGGATATACGTGAGAAAATAAGACGTGACAAGCGCAGAACGTTTCAGGGCAGGAAAAAAAAGCTGGGAGCAGCCACCGTGGTGGAGTTTCGAGGTGGAGAAGGATTGGGTGGATAAGCGTAGTGCTGTAAGGAGATGGCAAAATGCCAAGAAAACAGAGCTGGTCATCCTAGTCCCTGCTTGCACTTAGAAAGAGAGATGCACACAAAAGTAAGCTTTTTCTAAACAACTGACCAAGGTTGTTAAAAGTGAAAAATGGGCAGAGGTGTGTCAAAGAGTAAGCACAGACAAGTCACTGAAATTGTTCTGGCGACTACATAAAAGCATGAGTGGTGTAGTCAAGAATAAGAGCATTTCTGACTTCAATGGTGCTGACCTCATCTGGCAGAGGACTGACGAGGACAAGGGCAAAGCCCTCTTTGAACGCTACCTTAAGCAGAGCAACCAGACAGACATGGGAGGCCGAAATCTGGCCAAGGAGGTCACCTCAGACAGATGCAAGGCCCAGAACACTTCGGATGAAGACACAGTGACAGTGAAAGAAATCAAGGCTGTGCTTCGACGATAAAAAAAAACAGTGCTCCAGGTCCTGATGGCATAAGATACGACGACATAAATAGGTGTACCGACAATGAGCTAGAGAAACTAGCAGACATGTACAACAACAGTATAGGGAGTGCTAGCATCAAGGAGGAATGGTTACACAGCTATCTGATTCCCTTGCCGAAGCCTGACAAAGACCACAAAAACATTCAGGGATATCGAATTATAACCATGCAGAATACAATAGGCAAGCTGCTGGAGAAGGTAATTGCCAGGAAAATATCAAGCCAACTAGAGAAGCAAGGTGTTTTCCCACCTACCCTGGGTGGGTACCGTCCAAAAAGAGAAACCTGGACCAATGCAGCAGTCTTTGCCCATGATGTCTATGAAGGTTTCCACTCAGGCACTGAAACCGTTGCTGCAGCGATTGATCTTGAGGACGCATACAACAGAGTACCACTGGATTTTTTAATGTTTCAGCTTCTTGAACTAAACGTAAGTCCATTCCTCCTTAGTTGGATCGCTGCAGCCCTCTTCCAACGGAAAGTAGTTTTTAGATGTGGCAGTTGGACTTCGGAACCAACAACAATATATCCTGGCCTACCACAGGGAGCACCATTATCTCCGGTACTGTTCAACGCCTACACTGTGAGAATCACCAGTGAGCAGATCACTGGACCTGGCAGGACATTGTCATATACCGATGACGTTTTAGTGTATCGTCAGGGTAAGGATAGAGAGGAGGTTGCTGTGGAACTACAAACCGAACTCAATCGCATAAGTACTTGGTGTGATGAAGCTGGGGCAATGGTCAACCCAACAAAGGCAACAGTGACTTGGTTCTCGTTGAATAATCATATTGTCAACAATCCAACACCAACTGTAATGCTGTGTTCAGAGACGGTGGAAAGAACGCAGACAATGAATTACCTGGGGATACGGTTTGATCGAAGCCTTGCTTATAATGTGCACATAGACCAGGTGATAACAAAGGCCAAGCGGGGTTTGGCAGCGATGCGGGTGATGGCGGCAGCAAACTGTGAGCAGCGCCATCTATGACTTCTGTACGAGGGGCTGGTCATGTCTGTTTTGGAGTATGCAATGGCAATCCTGACTCTCAGCCATAAGCAGATAGAAAGGATGGAAAGGATACAGAATGAAGCTATGCGCATTATTCTTGGATGTACAAGAGATACAGCATGCAGGGCGATGCGCTACCTTCTTGATTTTCCAACCATTGAAGAGAGAATACAAGTTTGCAGGGCACGCGCCTACCTCAGAATTAACGCAAACACACAACATCCACTGCATAGTGAAATTAGGAAGGCGAAGGGCAGCAGGTTAAAAAGAGGACGGTCGTGGATGGGTCAAGCCGAAGACATTCTTCAACAGGTGTGTTCACTTGAGGACTTAGAACCTGTCGAGGAGTGGGTGCAAGTGCCAACAGACTTCTGCACATCCTTTTCAGTTTGCATCCAACTAGATAGAAAATGCAGACAAGAAAATCTGGCTGCTGTTGAGGCTGAAGTACAAGCGTTGATTTTCGAGAATTCGCTAGACGGTGACGCGGTCAACTACACAGATGGGTCGGTCGTCCGACATGTGAGAAGCTCATGGGCCTTTACAGCTCGGGCCGGAGGGAGAATTGTGAAGGAGGACTCTGGTGCTTTCACTGAAACCACAAGTCACACTACTACTTGAAGTAGCCTGACCATGGAAGTCATGGCAGTAAGTAAAGCAATAACATGGCTCGAGACACAGACATTCACTAGGGCTTGTTTCCTTAGCGACTCAATGAACATGATCAAGAGGATAGAGGAGGGGTCGATCCGAAGAGAATGGTTGCTGCCTCTGGAGCGGTCTCGACTGGCAAAGATTAGTTTCATCTTCGTGCCAGGGCATGCGGGAGTACAAGGAAATGAGCGGGCTGACAAGCTCGCAGGTGAGGCTACTGTGGAGGGCGGACGCGCCATGGACCAGGCTGACATTCTGAATGCTCTACGTGAAGTGAGACTTTTGCGAGAACCAAGTGATGACTGTGAATCTACAACCATGGCCAGACTGCGAGAGCAGCAAATTAAAAGAGGGGTGGCCAAATAAGAACACTACGCAGGAAGCCAAAGAAGATTGATAAACCAACACAGAACTGGCGTCGTTAGCCGCTACTCGCTGCGGGATTTGCCGAGGAGGGGATCCGAGCACTTATGGACTGAATGGTTCGATGTGCAACGAGGATGATCTGTCGACTAACTAACTAACTAACGTGGATATACGGGATTACGGAGAAAGTCGTTATCAGCTTCACCAGGGGGACGGCTCCGTCTTTTTACTTAACTGCTTAATGATTAATGCTTAAAATTACGGTATGTGGGCTATTGTGTACTGAACTGTGTGTGCGTGTGATTGAGGGGGTGTGTGAGTAGTTGAGTGAGTGAGTTAGTTCATTCTTTCGTTAATTAATTAGTTAATGGCAGTCTTCTATTTTATGTTATGCTTGCCTGTCTACTAGTATAGTAGTATTAGTAGCGAAGCTGTCGAAGTTCACACATTCTAAATCAGTTTTCTGAAGACAAACAACAAACTGAAATCTTCACCACCTTTGTTTTCCAGATAAATATACTTTTGACTTAGTTTTAAGCGTGACACTTCACAAGAGCTCGAGTGGTCAATAAAAAATATACCAAAGACGCCTTAAGATGTGTGAAAGGGCTTCTTATTTATTTATTTATTTATTTTTTTTTTTTTTTTTTTTACAATAAAGTTTCTTACAATATTACAGTACTTGAGGAAACAAATACTCAAACATTATTGCTGAAGTTAGTTAATTGTTTGTGTTCCCCAGAGACCTCTTGTGACCAGACAATCTGCCCTGCTGGAGCCTACTGCAAGCTGATTTCTGGAAATTCTGTGTGTGTTGGTAAGTTGTACTAGTAGAACATTTACATGTTAGTTAGTTAGTTAGTTAGTCGAGGTTTCAACTTTACGGCAACGGGTCGTCCCCATTATGCCCCGTTCCTGTGCCAGTGAATATTACACAAAATGCTCCCCACTGTCCAATGTGTAAAGTGGAATAGGCAGGAGTCTCGGCAATCCAACAGCCCTCACAGGTACACTGTGCATAATGCCGCCGTCAGAATGCCAACACATAATTCATCCACGAATACCACAGTTCATCATCGATGGACTCGGCAGTCCCAGAAAGACCTCATTGACCCGGATTTTCTCACATGGCTCGGTCTTTCACCACAGGGCAACCCGCCGAAAGTGTCGCATAAAGCATGAACTCCGCAGCTTCAGCACAGACTCCCGGGACTCTCCTGAAAAATGCACTCGTGAACCGAAAAGACAACTCAGTCAATTCAGCAACAGCAACAGCCGGTAGCCATTGTTCTGAACATGCAGGTCACTGTTCAGGACAGATGTAAAAGCATTCCCTGTGAATTTCACAGCTCACAGTGTCGCCCACGCACTCACTCAGTAGCAGGGCGACGGAACCATAGAACATTTACATGGTTTCAATTTAGTGTTTCATTTTCTTGTGGACTTAGTTTAGTTGCTGACGGATAAGCTGATAATGATAATTTCCCGAGTGCGGTTGGATGAGGGTTTAACGCCTGCATTCATTATCAGCTAAAGTCTAAAGTGAAGGAAAGACTGGCTACCTACCAATCAATCCTGCCGTATTCATTCAGGCCTATAATTTATAGTATAAAATCATGAAAATGGGATGGCCTTACTTATCACATCACAGGCTCATAACAGGTTCCCTCTTAAGAACATATTTAATTTATTCATGTCCTAGTTGTCAACATTGGACATGTTGATATGTTATGAAGGTTGTTCCCATTTCATGCGATTTGAATGATCTGAAGAAGTAGTTTGTTTGTAGGTAGACTGCCAGTGATACTCTTCACTCATTAATTGCCATAAAATGATTAATCGTCTTAAGCAACTTCCTGTATCTGCATTTGGCTTATATATCTCCGAAATGTTGTAATTATATTACAATATAACATGTCAGCTATTATATTAACAACTCTGAAGTCATAACTGTGACACGGCCATACTTCCCATTTTCCGCCATCTATTTCAGTGAGGTATAAATCTACCTTTTGTTTGACACTGAATCTGCTAATCCCTCATAATTTTGAAAGACCCCTGTCATGCTTTCCAAGGATCTTATCTTTTATTGTATCTTTTATTTAATGCCAGGTCTGAGGTGAAGGGGTTACAAACCCAATTCGTAATCCCACATACCGTGTTCGAAGACAATGGTATATGAGTGCTGGTCGTTCAGAATGTAATGGCAAACTGCTGGACGTAAACTTGCCAAGAAATCACAAACAGCCATAAAATCCTGGGGTTGACTGCGATGTCCTGTAAAAGATATGCAACTAACTTTTTCTTTAATATCTGATTCTCAGTACCTACGTCATGAGAAAACAATAATTGAAAACTAAAAAGAGAGATAGAGGAAGAGAATGAGAGAAGATTCTTGACAGCCTTTTGATATGAAACTCAACAATGTCAGCATACATTAACTGAAACATGCTGTTGGTGATTGCAAAATGTGGAGAAGCATGATCATCCACAACAAATGACTAGGCTCTTGATGGTTATGAATTTCATTTGGTGAAATTTCATAGACACTATAGGACAGAGAACACCCATGCAGGGAAATGAGCGAACGAACGAACAAACGGACTTTATATTCAAAGGGTTACAAATTGGGCACGCAGGCCTGTCTTACATTCGGCCCTTCCAATCACTCATCTTTTGTTCATCAATAGTGCATAGGAAAAAGCATTGTCAAATGAATTTTGTAAACATAAACAATGCACATTACCATGTTATGAGACACATCCACCACCAACCCACACATCCCCCATTCACCCCAACTCCCCCACCCAACCACACACACACAACCCAGACACATACATGCCTCCACCCATCCACCACATCCTCACACCTACCCATCTCCCCACCCACACACACCTCCCACCCACCACACATCTCAACCACCCACACCCCAAGCACACATACATTCCCCAACCCACACACATCCACCCACCTACACACATCTCCCCACCCACTCACATATCCTCCACCTGTCCCATTACCCACCCATATATCCTCCTCCACCCATTTGGTGAGATATCTAGACACTACATGACACAGAACACTCATGAAGGGAAATCTCATTTGGTGTGATTTCATAGACACTACACTACAGAGAACACCTTATGCAGGTAAATGACATTTGGTGAGATTTCATAGACACTACGTGGCAGAGAACACTCATGTAGGAAAATGATATTTGGTGAGATTTCATAGATACTTCACAAACAAAAACATTCATAGAGAAATGTCATCTGGTTAGATTGTAAAGACACTAGACCACAGAGAACACTCATTTAGGGAAATGACATTTGATTAGATTTCAAAGACACTCGACTACAGAAAACACTCATGCAGGGAATTGATATTTGCAATGACTAAACCACAGCTTCCACAAACAATTAAATCACGAGCAATGTAACATTCTGTTAAAGTAAAATGGAGAACAAATTAACAAAATAAAGCTGATACTATATAATGCAAGCATCCATCTATTCATCAATATGATTTTGGAGGGGTTCTCTATGGCAAATTGGGCCGCCTGCATCACACTGTGAAGGTCACGAGTTTATTACCTAGACTGTGTCATCAGACCACGAGTGCAATTTTTCTGGAGACTTCTGGAGGTCAAATCTGGAGCTAAGGAGTCTGTGATTTGTGGGATGCTCCCAGTAAGCGGCTTGCAGTTATGTAAAGAGAGACTGAGCCGTATGGGGTAAGACAGGATGCATTGAAGCCGGCCCTACTGACTTTAGCAATTTCTACTTTTGGTTTCTGAGGAAAATTGCAAAAAGGACCTTGAACAGACAGAGAATCAAATAAGGCAAATTTTCAAGAATCAGATAAAAATCACAAATTGATTAGATATATTAGATGTAAATGGTATTAGAATAATTTAGTAACAGGTTATGAATAGATAGAATGCAACTATTTTGTTTAAAACTTGTTTATGTCAACAGCTTGTTTCTTTCATATCATGTTTGTTTTAAATAATGTTTGCTTCAAGACTCATTTGCTTCAAACAATGATTTTGTTTCAGTCTGTGATTATGGATACTTTGGTGTCAACTGTACTTCCGACTGCCACTGTTTAAACAATGACTTCTGTAACAAAACAGATGGGCACTGCAGTAACTGGAAATGTGATCGGGGTTACACAGGCATACCAGAATGTCAGGAATGTAAGTCGTAGTCATAATAGTCAAACAGCTTGAAATTAGAAACACAAACAATTATTTTCTTAAATTTGTTTAGTTTCTGTATAAAAATGACTTTTACCGTGTTCAATGAATCAAGTGCCATCACACAGTTGGTGTACTTGTCTTCAGAGCATCTCTAACTCTTTTTATCTGTCATTTTGGTTATACACTTTAACATTATGCTGTCCACTGTTCTCTTGATGTTAATTTCCAACTTTATCGTTTCCTGTTTATTTCTTGCTGCCTTCAAGACCCTTCTTTCTTTTGCTTTCTGTGAGTGCCATTGAATACATGTGAGTTTATTAAAGTTATTTTACAACAACAGTTGCTTGAGACAGAAAGAGTGAGACATTGATTTTCAAGTTTGTGCAACTCAGCTCCTTGGAAACTATGACTTTTGGCTAGAAGTACTGTTGGTGGATGTGAATTCAGTTTGCATTTACCTGTAAATTAACAATTACTTTATCTATGCTGTTCTCTTTTTATTAAAAACTGTCAAAGGATACTATGTGTTTATTATTTGCTTTATGCATAATTTGTTCATCTATTTTGCACTGTTTTAAGATTTAAAAAAAAAAATTTTTTTATTCACATATCCTTTGCAGGACATCGCTGTCAACAGCAGCATCTTTCAGGTGTCTGTTGATTTCTTGGCAAGATTACGCTCAGTAGTTTGCCATTGCTTTCTGAGCGGCCGGCTCAGTTATCCCGCAAGTCACCAGCGGGGGTCGAACCGCCTCCAGCTCTCGCCCACTACGAGACTCTGCGTGATAAACGGGATTACGGAGAAAGTGTTGTAACCCCTCGGCCAGAGAGACCGGCTTTAAGATTTTACATTTTATAATTTACATTTTGTAAGTCTTTCCAAACTCCAGCTTTAGAAAGTTAATCTAAATGTAGAAACATTGCGAGAGTTTTTATTAGTTTTTCCCCACACATCTAAATGCAAAAATAAACTAGTTTTTAACCAGTTATCCCACAGAAGAAGTTAAATTACACAGATTTGCTTGAATTATTACCAGTTATTTTATAGGAGCAATTTAATTGTCAAAGCAACATTAGATTTTTTTCCCAGTTGTCCCACACGTCTAAATATGAAAATATAGTAAGAGTTTTAACTATTTATCCTTCAAAATTCCTTCAATTCCTTGAATTGTTACCAGTTATTTTATAGAAGAAATTTAATTGTCAAAGCAACATTAGATTTTTTTTCCAGTTGTCCCACACATGTCTAAATATCAAAATATAATAAGAGTTTGAACTATTTATCCTTCAAAAGAAGTCTAAATGTCAAAATATGGCTGGAGTTTTAACCATGTATCACTCAAGAGAAGTCTAAATGTCAAAACGTGGCTAGAGTTTTCATTTATTGTTCCATAGGAGAAGTGTACATTTCAAAACATTAATAGAACTTTTATCAATTGTCCCACAGAAGAGCCCCAGAAAGAATGTAGTTGATACGGGGAGATATGGATTTGTAAAAACCAATGAAAACAATTAAGTTAAGGCAATGATTAATGATGTCATTTTCCTTGTCCCACTAGTATGTCCAGCCCTGACATTTGGCGTCGATTGTGCCTCTGAATGTCACTGTCCAGAAAATGACAACTGCAGCAAAGTGAACGGAGACTGCAGCAGTGGTCGCTGCCATCCTGATTGGGGAAGTTCTGGTTGCCAAAGAAGTGAGTTTGTTGTTCTTTGTTTAGGGAGTTGCTGAGGTGTTTTAGTTATTTTATCTATCTTCAGACACAGTGGTGTAGTTGGTGTGTTTGTCTACTTAACACTCATGTCATGGGTTTGTTCCTCAATAGTGTCACGGTTAAGTTTCTTATACCTCACATTGGTGCAAGATCTGATGAATAATAATCACAGTAGCATTAATTCTGGAAAATGTCATCATTTTTGTTATGCGCCTTGCCAACTGGCGTGGGCGATCATGCATTCTCACATCCTGCGATCTCAGCAACAGTTATCAGTTTGTGTGCTGCCACCTTTCCATGCCATGACAACAGGCTGCCAAGAATCTTCTCTGATTGTCTTCCTCTGTCTCTCTTTACACAAGTCTTTCCACTTGTCACAACACGTTTCCATTTTTCTCTTCTGAAAATGTGGCTGGAAAAGATGACTACCTTTTCCTAGAAAATATACATTACAAACATACAGTATGTATTATAAACATAAATGCATTTAGACTTGGTGTATCATCAGTTTCAGTGTATGTGCTAGTAAACCTACATTGGTGGATCAGAGACAGTTGAATAATAGGGTTTCAGAATACACCCTCAATTGGATAGACAAATTAATAAAAGATCATTCTGGTAACTCCATAAAATCAATGAGTAGGAAGGAACCAACTTCCGCCATTGCATGCCACATGCTGGACTTCGGTCACATAATAGATAAAGACAAGGCTTTCTGTGTGTTGTAAGCACACAAAATGGATGAATACTAAAATTTGTGGAAGCTCCTGTGATTCAAATGGTTAATCCACCACTTTGTAACTAAAAAGACATAATAGTCAGCTTAATACTAGCATGGTAATAGTTGTTGTGTATTTCAGCTATGAGGATTCATTGTTGACTTCATTTGATGAGTTACTTCTGTAGTATGCACCTGACGAGATACAGTGAAATATGTCAGACAATAAATTGTGCAACCTACTGCTTATGTCTTCACTATTCAAATTCACACTGGGGAAACATTGTTTTGACAGAATAATATTATAAGATAATCAAAGAAATAAGAGAAAAATGTGTAAAAGCTAAGAAAAATTGGTTAACTAAGAACTGAATTAAATTCTAATCAAGACACATACAACATCATGCACAGACAAATCTGTGAGCTTACAGAAAGACAATTGAGAGTAAACAAAGTACATTTGACATCACAATGATGAAGGAAGCAGATGCTATAATAAAAAGATGTAATGATTAGTCACCTGTTGTGATATGTTTAGGTGGCTACAGTGTTACTTTGGGGGGGGGGGGGGGGGGGGGGGGGGGGGGGGGTGGGGGGGGGGGGCGCTCGCTTTGAACTCAAGCATAGTCCATACATACTACTTCTAGTAGTGCTGGACTCAATTTTGCGTGTGAATTAACTTTGTGAATTAACAGTGTCCCTCACCATCAGGTGAATCCACTCTGACTTCAGAAGTACTTGTAATTTACATCCCCAAGTCAAGGACGAAGGTCACCATTATAGTCCAACTGTCCGGAGTAGGGGCTGAACCGCTTACCTCGGCATCAGCATACCGGATGTTTAAGAACACACGTTCTTATCCATTCGGCCATGCTGACCTACAGTGTTACTCTTCATTGCTTCACTGTAACACAAAGTGAACTGCTCACTTATAGAAAATTATTTTATTATTTTCTTCTGACACAACCAACAGTTGTTGCTTTAAAAGTAACTGCTGTCTGTGACAGAAAGAGTTACATATAATGCAAGTTTTCTTCTATGTTTGGTATTTGCTTACCCTCCGCTGATCTCTTCTGATGTGTTCAGGACTTCCCAAACTTGCATTGCCACCCAGAGTGCTTGAGGTTAAATGCAACAACATCACAGTAGGATGGAATGCCTTTAATGAAACAAATGACATTGGGAAAGGACCAGTAGCACAATATAGGTAAGGTAGCTTCTTGTAGACCCACTAAAAATATTTAAGAGAGAGAGAGAGAGAGAGAGAGAGAGAGAGAGAGAGAGAGAGAGAGAGAGAGAGAGAGTTTTCTCACCCAGCCACACACAGTCAAGTCATGGTTTGTTAATTGCATTCATCTTCTTAGCTGTAACTTCTGCCCTGAGCATGTACAGAGTCATGCTGGCTGATTGATGTGCAAGCTGTAAGCAGAGCTGAAGCTACATTCATTGTTTTGAAATCTACAGCCAGAAATATTCAGTGTGAGGATATGTGACCAATGCAAGATATAGCTGTCTGATATATACCATTTTCCATGAATGCTATAATAAATATATGGTATACCACATTCTAGATAACTTTTAAAGAACTCTATGGGGAGAAATAGACTTGAAAACTTAGTGACAATCAGCAAACCTCATAGGAAAAGAGCAAGGGAAGACAAAAAAATAAATGTCTGGATGGCGTAATCAAGACAAGAACACAGACCTGATCCAATACACTGGTGATAGTCGCTAGTCATGGTTCCAACTTCACAGCAAAGGGTCACCCCCATAATGCTCCATTCCAGTACCTTTGAATATCACACAAAATGCTTTTCACCATCCCATTTAAAATGTAGAACAGACAGCAGTCTCAACAAACCAACAGCACTCACAGGCATAAATGCATAAGGCTGCTGCCAAAATGTCAACACAACAGTCCGCCACTAAAATTACAGTTCATCATCGATGGAAGCGGCAGACACTAGAAAACCAGCAGTTGCACACATAATACTGCATAAGGCAAAACCAGCTAGTTCAGCAACTGACCGTCTGCCATTTTTCTGAACATGCAGTTAACAATACAGACCCCAGTGGATAGATGTAAAAGCATTCCATAAGAAACCCGTAGCTCACTGTTGCTCCACAGAATTAACCCAGTAGCTGGGCAATGAAACTATGTACTAAGAGTCCAAAATGAGGAAAATGTGTAACCAAACCCTAACCAGAAACAAAAACATTCTAAAGGCCTTAACAGCTCAACAGCTTATCCGCTGTCTTGGACCGGACTTCACTGGTGATAGTATGAGGTGGCGAATCATGACTACTCTCGTTATTCGGTTGGCACATGATCATGGTGACATGACATTCTAGAGCTGAAACCAGAGGCACCAGGCCAGAAGACACACCAACAACCATAATACATCACAGTCTGTAATTACACTGTTTTGCATCAGAGCAGGACACAACACATTGAACAATCATTTAGTTTAGTTTAGTTTTGTCGATGGATCAACATCACGGCACACGGATGTAACCCATAAGTGCTCCATTCTCCTTCTAACTCAAACCTGAGTCTGGAGAAACTCAGCTCAGTGCAAGAACTCCGTAGCACCGGCGAGGATCCTGAAATACTTTGGGTAGATTTTACTCGAAATTTTGCCCGGGCAGCGCCGTTAGGCTACTCTTTTTCTATTTCCAACTGCCAAGGAATTTTTTACGTGCGCAACAATACACACGTGCATCCAATCTCACTATCCAAAGACCAGGGGAAATGTTATTACTAGAAGTCCGCATGAAATAAATCCCGGTCCTCACCGGGGCTTGAACCCGGTACCTCCAGCACTCGAGGCGGACACCATACCTCGAGACCACGCAGCCCCCGAACAATCACTTACACAGACTGAAGTGGTCCCTTTACCCCTGTGCACATATGAACTGTGGAGTTGCAGTGGCATAGTGATTAGGATACTTACCTGCCAAGACAGTGGTCTTGATTCAATCCTCAACAGATACAGGATTTAAATATTGAGCACAACCCACTACTGGCAACGCTGATCGTATTCTGGTATGAACCTAAGGCCTATCCACATCAATGTGGAAGCACTATACTTGAGTTTCGCGCTTGTTTGAGCTCGTCAGTAGTGCATATCCTTGACTGGACCCGGAAACAAACCCTGGATCACTGGCGTGTGAAGCAGGTGCGTAACCACTAGACCACTCGGCACACGCTGGACACGGCCAAATTATCATAACAGAATATTACAACGTCACCCATCGTAGTCTTTAGCTCAAGATACACACATTTTTTTCACATCTGGATTGGCTGAAAAGACAATAGAACATATTCTTTAAGAATGCTGTTTTTTTCATCAATTGCAGACTTAAAATTGCCTCACAGATACAAACATTCACACAAATCAATTTCAGAGTATCAATGAGCTCTCACATCCAGAAGCATACATCCAAATGAAACATCTTGTGTAGACATTACTAGAGCAATAGCAAACAAGAAGAAGAATGTTGGTAGAGTAATTAAGAATCTTGACAGTAATAATATTCAACTTATTTTTTATATTTTCACAGACTTTACAAAACAGCCAATCAGTCAAGCAGTAACCAATGGCAGCTTATAGACACTGCAGCAGAACAAACTGGCATGTCAATGTACATATACAGTGTTACAGCAGGCCTTACTCCTGGCGTGATGTACAGCTTCAGAGTGGATGTTGTTGGGGAGGAGTTTGGAAAACCAGTCTCACAGATCAGTACTGGGGCATTGTCTGATGTCCTGTTGTATGTTTGCACACGTAAGTGATACATGCAAAAGTATCTTTAACTCTTTCAGTCGCAAATCAGAACAGGGGTATTCTGAAGTAGGGAATGGAGCACGTGTGGGAATGTCCTGAGTGCAACCATGTTGATTCCTATTCTCACACTCCGGTTAACAGATTCAGTGCCAAACAAACCGTAGGTTTGGACCAAACAAAAATGGATGGCGGAAAAGTAGGGGTGTGTAGCAGTTATGACTTAAAATTTTTATTATGGTAGCAGACATGTTGTGTTAATATCAAATTAAAAGAGGTTGCATAGAGAAAACTACTGTAGTAACGTTTTAACCATAGTTTGATTCATAAGCCTATGGCAGTTACGGGAAGTTTGAATAAGATGATTTAGCATCCCATGGCACTTAATCAGTTAACTAGCTGGTCATGATTCTATTAATAGGTTATTGGCTCAATGCAGATTTTAACAACTGTCATGTTTTACTTTCAGGAACCTAGATTTATTATATGCGTTTCTTGTTGCTCTGTCTATTTTGGTAATATTGATTTGAAACGAGAAAAAGAGTGTTGAGGTGCTACATGGAACCTGTACTTTTATATGGATGTGAAGCTTGGACAATGAGCAGTCAAGCTGAAAAACATCTGATTGCTGTAGAAATGTGGTTTCTGAGGAAAATGCAAAGAATACCATGGACAGCCAGAAAAACCAATGAACAAGTCCTTCAAAAAACAAATGAAGATTGTAAACTGATTAGAGACATTAGACGTAGACAGTCAAAATTTTTTGGGCATGTTATGAGAAGAAATGAATTAGAGAACTTGATGACAACTGGTAAGATCTAAGGGAACAGACCAAGGGGAAGACCTAGAAGCAAATACCTGGATCGCTTGGCCTTGTGGCATGATCGAGACAGAAACACGGAGCTAATCCACGACTCTGGTGATCGAGTGAGATGGCAAAACATGACCGCCCATGCTTACCGGCTTGGCACATGATGGATGGATGGATTATCATTATTATAAGACGTGAATGAATGTATGTGTTTCAATTTCTTGTTATGTTTGCTTTGCTGTGAGATAAGATACTAAAAGCTGTAGTAAACAGACAATACTGAAAGTGCTGTATAATTATTGTTTTCAGCCACTGCTGCGCCAAATGAAACTACACCCAAGCCTATTATCTGTAAGTATGATCACCCTCACATACAAATGCTCTCTCTCTCTCTCTCTCTCTCTCTCTCTCTCTCTCTCTCTCTCTCTCTCTCTCTCTCTCTCTCTCTCTCTCTCTCTCTCTCTCCCTCCCTCTCTCTCTCTCTCTCTCTCTCTCTCTCTCTCTCTCTCTCTCTCTCTCTCTCTCTCTCCCTCCCTCCCTCCCTCCCTCTCTCTCTCTCTCTCTCTTTTTGTGTTTCTCTCTCTAGCATATAATATAAGGAGTTTCAAACATATTGTCTGGAAAGTAATTATTCAGTTGTATAATATTTAATCATATTTTAATCATATATTTCTGTTTGAGATTTACAGCTTATTACAGTCAGTTAACTTTCATTTTATAAAATAATAGGCAATATAAGTGGGAATAAATAAAGATGTTAAAACCCCAGTGTAAACTAATTGTTACAGTTTTCCATGCCTTTATTTAACATGAAAGCTGCACTCTCTTTTACTATCAATGTCCTTTCAATAAAGACAATAGTTTCATTAATTTCTTTGACTGTTTTTAAAGGTTATTTTCTTCTTTTCTTCCATTTTTTATTACATGTTTTTAAATATTGATTGTTATTTACGCTGTCCTTCAAAAAGGCTTACAGTCAAAATGACAAATCTTGTTCGTCATTATATTATTATATTGTTCTTAGGTGTTTTCATTTATATACATTTCTTTCTTGTTTAAAAAAAAATATATATTTCCTGCATAAGTGCTGTTACAAAAACCAGGAATTACACTTCTGTGTTAGTGAGTTATTTTAGGTAGAGTGCTATAACCGTGATTCAGACCACTCAAGGTTAACATACAAGAATCGACGGCAAGTCAATTGATATTTCCTTTGGCTCAAAAGAATTATCCAACAGTCAATTAGTAATAAACGAGAGCCAAACTCGAATGAAGGATCACGCAGACTCTTAGTCCAGAGTTAACATTGTTCCTGCTTTATTTTACAGTCGATGCACGGTTAAGTGTCACAAATGGTTATATTCAAAACCTATCTGGCTTGTACCGCCAAGCCGGCAACAGGAATATTATACAGAATATACAACGACAAATGTACACACCCGTAGGTCTCAGACATTAGTCGCATTTCTCCTTCTACCTTCGTCTGTTCCTCTGTCCATCGCTTGTGACGCTGTTTGATCAGTGATCAGTCTAGGTTCTGGCTGCCCACAGGGTTGTCAGTCGATGGTGACATTCTAATATATCATCAAGGCTTCCTTCCTTTATCTATCTGTATCTTCCATCTTCTGATATCAAGCCAAACAACTGTGAACCATGCCACTTTCTCGAACGTTTACTGTTTCACGTCTTGCCATTACAACCTCCATCAGTCCTTCCTTGTTGTTATCTGACGTCACTGTGACGTTTGTGCTGTTTACCGACAGTCTCTTAGTTTCTTGTGGGGTTTTCCCTATATGATTTTCTACCGCCTTTTCCGATGATGTCATTCTGTCTAAACGCTATGTGGCATAGAGCTTGTATTGATTGTCTCTCTGCAACATCACAGGCTACTAATTTATATTTTGTTTTTTTTATCCTCAGCCAGGAAAGTTTTTGATCAGCTAAACATAACAGCTGTCAACAGCTCCATGCTGAACATCAGCTGGCTGGTGCTCCCAGAAGTCAGTGCTTATAAGTACAATGTGACAATTACTGGTCAGTTGATTGGAAATGGTGATTGCGATACAAGTGGCAATGGAAGTGATATACATATGGTAATTCTTATATTTCTCTTGTTATTGATATGTGTCAGTTTCACAGCCTGGAACTCTGAGATAAGCAGCACCTTTTTTTTTTCATTTGTTTCATTTTCTTTTCATTGTTGTAATTTTTGTCATCTTACTGTTCTTATCATTCGTTATTATGCCTTAATGAAATCACTGTAGTTTCTTCCCTATGTTTATATGTTGTGTTTTGTGTATTTGTTTGCTGATGAAGGCTAGTCACCGCAACATCCTATATTTTCCATAATTGTGTTCTGTAAAGCTGCAATACTTTGTGTTATTTTATATTGATGTATGGCAGAAAATTGTGCTTATTCTTGTGTGCATTTTGGCCTTGTCAGAGAATGTTTGAAATCTTATCCGCTACGGAGAAATCATGGAGAAGTATGACATTAGTGGGTTCCTGTGAATAAAATTGTCCTCATCAGGATTTGAATCCAGCAATATCACAGCAGAGGAAAACATCCTACCACTAAGCCATTCAGACATGAAACATTATCTACTGTTTTTATTTTTAAAATACACCTTCCAAGTATATGTTGTGTTTGATTTATGCAACAAATAACTACATTAGTGAACCTCATTCATGAATCACACTCTACTTCTTTGTGCACCTTTTTATATCAAACTGAATATATTTAAAGAAAGCAGCGGTCAACTTGTGCTTGTTGACATCTCCGTAGAGTTTATCTTCATTTGGAGAAGATTGATTGATTAATTCAACATCATAATATTCCAGACAAAGCTACAAGTGCTTCATCTCTCATAGCAAAGTGTAGAAGCTAAACATCCACTGGACACTGGTTGTAAACAGATTGACTTTATCCTGTCAAATATCCCTTCCAACCATAACTTCTAATTAGAGGATCCTTGAATATGTTCTTGATAATTGTTTGGACCGCTGGCGCTTTTGTCTAGCACTCTGCATTACCTGGACAGTATATCCTCATATATTCAAATGGAGTGGGTGTTAAAATAATGTTCTTCATTCTATTCATGTATCACTTTTTAATTTTACACATTTAGTAGCTCCTATTATTATTATATTGATCCTGTTTTCATTTATCTTTTAATTTCCTCAGTACGGATCTTATAACATCAGTAGTTCTCCAGTTGTAATTAGTGGCCTGCTAATCTGGAGCACATATAGAATGTCTATCACTGCCATTTCTCTAACAGCAGATATATGGGAGACGTACAACCAATTTGTGACAACTTTGTCTAGCGGTAAGTAACCTGTGTACATGTACTATGAGAAAGACAATTCAAAAGAAGTAGAATTTAAATTGATTTAGAGAAATTACTCAAGAGAGAGATTGTACAAATAAGGCATACAGTTTTGTATATGTTTGTTTTCATTATGGCATCTGTAGAATTGTCCCGTGTGTTATTGGGCCCATAATTGAAGTAATGAATAGCAACACTGTAGCCTACCAAGCATGTTATAAGAGGTGAATAAGGAGGGTTGGTGTGTGACTGGTAACCTCATCCTGTAGATAAATATAGCCACAGAATCCAACCAATCACGAAGCAGTCTTGGTACAAGTTGGTTGAGGGCCTATTCTCCATTGGGTGAAGAAAGGCTGAAGAAGAAGAAAGATCTATGCCATTGCTGGTATGTGCCAGGAGAGACTTTTTTAGGCCGTATAGCAGCAGTTGAAAATGTGCAAGAGCCCAAGAACATTGATCGGCATAAAGTCACAACAATGACTTTTCACTGGTGTAAAATGACTTCAGTGGAGCCATATTAGTCTAGTTAGTTAGCTCACATACCAACGCTGTGTTCTAGGATTACATCCTTGATAGTTGAACAATTTTAAATTTTCAGGTTATTGCATTTCTGAGATCAATTACAACCTCAAAAATGAGTACCAGACAATTTTTCAATATTTGTTTGACTTTTCTCAGGAAATAAATGTAGCGATGAAGGTAGTGTATCACCCTATCTTATTATGCCATGACCTAATATAAGTTAGCCGGTCTCCCTGGCGAAGGAGTTAAGGACACTGTTCGTAATCCTGTATGCCCATGTACGAAACACAGCTGTGCGAGATTTGGCAGCGGATCACGTTGCATTGGTTTCTTATGGAAAGGTATGTGAACCGGTCGTTCAGAAAGCAATGGCAAACTACTGAATGTAAAACTTGCCAAGACATCAACAACGGCAGTAAAATGCCGTTGTTGACTGCAATGTCCTGTAAAAGGATATGCAACTTTAAAAACAAATATATATATATATATATATATATATATATATATATATATATATATATATATATATATATATATATATATATATATATATATATATATCTTCTTATATATAAATTAGGATGTGCGTATCTCTGTATGTATGTATGTCCTTTATACGCTCGCGAACGGCCCATCCGATTGAGATGAAATTTTCTACACGCCTTCCTTTCATTCCAGAGATGCCAACTGTCGTAGTTTTTTTTTCTTCTTCCTCCTCCTCCCTCCTCCCTCCTCCCCCTCCCAAAATACGTACGTCCAGGAAATGGTCTTCTACATAGACACTTCTCTCTGAGGTCCGCGATAACATATTAACCTGGTGGGATGGCAATCAATCATCCTACTACCTCCTCCCTCCTCCTCCCTTCTCCCTCTTCCTCCTCCCTCTTCCTCCCTCCGCCTCCTCCCTCCTCCCACTCTCTACTCCTCCTTCCTCCTCCCTCCTCCTTCTCCTCCCTCCTTCTCCCTCTTCCTCCTCCCTCTTCCTCCCTCTTCCTGCTCCCTCCGCCTCCTCCCTCCGCCTACTCTCTCCTCCTCCTCCCTCCTCCTCCCTCTCCCTCCTCCTACTCCCTTCTCCTCCTCCTCCTCCTCCTCTCTCCTCCTCCCTCCTTCTCCCTCTTCCTCCTCCCTCCTCCTCCCCCTCCTCCTCCACCCTATTCCTCCCTCCTCTTCCTAATCCCTCCTCCTCCCTCCTATTCCTCCTGTCTCCTCCTCCCTCCTTCTCCCTCCTCCTTCTACCTCTTCCTCCCTCCTCCTTCTCCCTCCACCTCCCCCCTCCTCCTCTCTCCTCCTCCTCCCTCCTCCTCCCTCTCCCTCCTCCCTTCTCATCCTCCTCCCTCCTCCCTCCTCCTCCTTCCTCCTCCCTCCTCCTCCTTCTCCCTCCTCCTCCCCCTCCCTCCTCCCCCTCCTCCTCCTCCTTCACCCTCCTCCCTCCTCCTCCTCCTCCTTCACCATCCTCCCTCCTCCTCCTCCTTCCTCCTCATCCTCCCTCCTCCCTCCTCCTCCCTCCTCATCCCTCTTCCTCCTCCCTCCTCCTTCTCCCCTTTCCCCCCTCTTTCTCTTAATCCCTCCTCCTCCCTTCTCCTCCCTCCTATTCATCCCTACTCCTCCTCCTCCCTCCTCCTCCTCTCTCCGCCTATCTCTTCCTCCCTCCTCCTCCCTCCTCTCTCTTCCTCCTCCCTCCTCTCTCTTCCTCCTCCCTCCTCCTCCCTCTTCCTCCTCCTCCTCCCTCCTCCTTCCTCCTGCTCCCTCCTCCTCCTCCCTTCTCCTCCTCCCCCTCCTACCCCTCCCTCCTCCCCCTCATCCGTCTTCCTCCCTCCTCCTTCTTCCTCCCTCCTACCCCCCCCCCCTCCTCCCCCTCCTCCTCCCTCTCCTCCTCATCCCTCCTCCTCCATTCTCCTCCTCCCTCCTCCTCCTCTCTCTACCTCCTCCCTCCTCCCTTCACATTCCTCCTCCTCCCTCTTCCTCCTCCTCCCTCCTCCTCCTCTATCCTCCTCCCTCCTCCTCCTCCTCCCTCTACCTCCTCCCTCCTCCTCCCTTCACATTCCTCCTCCTCCCTCTCATCCTCTTCCCTCCTTCTCCTCCCTCCTCCTTCTCCCTCTTCCTCCTCCCTCTTCCTCCCTCCGCCTCCTCCCTCCTCCCACTCTCTACTCCTCCCTCCTCCTTCTCCTCCCTCCTCCTCCTCCCTCTTCCTCCCTCTTCCTGCTCCCTCCGCCTCCTCCCTCCGCCTACTCTCTCCTCCTCCTCCCTCCTCCCTCTCCCTCCTCCTCCTCCCTCTCCTCCTCCTCCTCCTCCTGCGATCTCCTCCTCCCTCCTTCTCCCTCTTCCTCCTCCCTCCTCCTCCCCCTCCTCCTCCACCCTACTCCTCCCTCCTCTTCCTAATCCCTCCTCCTCCCTCCTATTCCTCCTGTCTCCTCCTCCCTCCTCCTCCCTCCTCTTCCCTCCTCCACCTCCCTCTTCCTCCTCCCTCCTCCATTTACCCAAGACAGACAGACATACAGATAGTCGGGAACGGGATCTTATATGACTACTTATATGATTTAAATGAGATGCTCTCCACCATGGGCTGGGCCGGGTCAGACAGACAGACAGACAGACAGACAGACAGATAGATAGACAGACAGACAGACAGACAGTCGGGAACGGGAGCTTATATGACTACTTATATGAATTAAATGAGATGCTCCCCACCAGAGTCTGGGCGAAGCCGGGCCGTGTCAGCTAGTATATATATATAAGTTAAGACCAAACATTTTGCAACTCCAGTACCAACTGCTGATTTATTTTAACCTTTTAATGTAACTAAATAAAAACACATGATGAAATAAGAAAACCTTTCACAGCAGTAATTAATATCACCAACATTGTTTAGATCCTTGCAGTGACAGAAACTAAGTGAAACAGATACGTGAAAATGGAGTTTAACGATTCAGTGTAGAGGGATAATATATCGCCAAATGTGACCTCCTATTTTGACAGAAGGATGGTGTATAGCCTAACTAGGGTCATCATGTTATCTGTTTTGTTTCATGGTATCTTCCACAATTTCATTACTCAGTTAATGTAAATTTACATTATAATACTTGTTCATTTGACTGTGCACCATGGTCCAGGAACTATTTAGTATACAATGCATGATGTATTAAATGATGTGCTAAAATACATGTCACGTCACACATTTCTCTTTCTGGTAGATTTATGTTTAGCTTGTTGTTCTACTCATTGCCTTTTCTCCCCTAGCCCCAGTAGGTGCAGTTACAGATCTCAAAACTGAATGGCTTACATCTACAGAGACTGAGATATCATGGAAGCCTGTACCATGTGATCAAAGAAAAGGTAAAAGAAAAGGGGGGGGGGGGGCTGAGTGGTCTCGAGGTATGGTGTCCGCCTCGAGTGCTGGAGGCCTGGGTTCAGGCCCTGGTGAGGGTCGGGATTTTTTCATATGGATTTCTAGTAACAAAATTTCCCCTGGTCTCTGGGTAATGAGATCGGACTCCTGTGTGTATTATTGTGCACGTAAAAATCCCTCGGCAGTTGGAAATCAAAAGCCTAACAGTACTGCGTGGGCAAATTTTTTAACTAGAAATCTCCCCAAAGTATTTCATGATCTTCATCGGTGCTATGGAGTTTGTGCACTGAGCTGAGATTCTCCAGGCTCAGGCTTGAATTAGGAGTAGAACGGAGCACTTATGGGTTACACTCGTGTGCCGCGATGTCGATCCGTCGACTAAAGTAAACTAAAGAAAATGTAAAATCCAGTTATGTTTGTATGTAACAGAAAAATATATATGAAACAAAAAATATTACACTTTATTAAAAGTAATCTGAAGAAAGATAGCAGATCATCTCATAAGTATGCTTAGTGTTGTCTGTCTAAGACAATGCACAATGTGTTAATTATTATTTATATCCAAGAATATTGTCATGTCTGATTGTACTCCTTTTGTTTAGCCAGAGCTTACTAAACATTTGGTGATGTGTTTACTGTATACAAGTTAGTTGCATATCCTTTACAGGACACTGCAGCCAATCACAGCATTTTATTGCTGTTTGTGATATTTTGGCAAGTTTACGTTCAGTAGTTTGCCATTGCTTTCTGAATAACCAGCACTCATACCATTGGATGAAAACCAGTGCAAGATGGTCTGCTTCCAAATCACCCTCAGCTGTTTTTCAAACAGGGTATGCAGAATTGTGAATTGCCTTCGTAACCCTTCATGACAGATTGACTGACATATTGTACACAAAGTGTATATATTTGGCTCCTGTGAAAGTAATCACTTGTTGTTATTGCAACCTTGGACACAAAACCTCCTGGTACTGAACAAGTTAATGGATCATTCCATCTAACTTCAAGTGGCTCATATTCTAATCTAAAATTGCTGCATTTGATCTCAGTGGTTATTTTTAAAAATGCCAAAGGTAGCCCCATTACAGATATTGCTATTGGGGTGTGAACTGCTAGGCTTTCACATATTCTAGGCTGCAATATATGAGGTGTGGTGACCAGTTTCCTTGTCACCTTTTCCTTCCCAGAAAAGACCCCAAAAATTCTCCAAATTGTCTGGTACCCATTTTTATAAGGCTGGATAAAACCCATAGTCGTACAGGTCTTTGTACCTTAAGAAAAATGTCTTTTTTCATGCAGCAGGTTTAATTGTTTAATGCAACTTTATTTTTTTCCCACATTGGGGTAATGAGTTTATTTTGTCAACATGACTCCTTGCTAGCTCTCTGTGATTATCTTCCATTTTAGGTCCCTTAATTGCCTATGATGTACAACTGGCATTAGTTTTCACCAATGGCTCCAGTTCTAACCAAGCTATAATTAGCACACAAGAAACCAGACAGGACTTGACAGATCTAATTCCTTATACGCGATATTCAGTAAGAGTTTACTACAGGAATAATCGTCAAATGGGACCTTCTAGTCAGCCCTTGAATTTTACCACTTTAGAAGGAGGTGAGTGATGTTTATACACCTTCAACACTGCTCCTCTTAATGTACATTGTTAATTAGACATTGTGCAACCTACTGTTAGATAAATATCCCTATATCTTTAACAAACATTGTAAACATTTTGTCCAGGAATGCTATTACTTTAACTTTTTCAGTCCTAGAAGATTTTAGAGTATTTTCACGTGAACGTCAATAACCACAGAGGGGGAAAAACATGAGTGTTGCATATTAAAATATCTACCCAGGTTTCTTTAGTATTAGCTAGTTAGTTAGTTAGTTAGTCGCAGTTCCAATTTCACAGCAACGGGTCATCCCCATTATGCTCCGTTCCTGTTCCAGTGAATATCACACAAAATGCTCCCCACTGCCCAATGTGAAAAGTGGAAAAGACAGGAGTCACGACAAACAACAGCCCGCACAGATACACTGTGCTTAATGCCGCCACCAGAATGTCAACACAATAGTCCCCCACAAAACACCCAGTTCATTTCTGATGGAATCGGCAGTCATTTTCCCATCTGGATGTTTCCTATATGTTCACCCACACAGTCCACAAAATACAGTTCATCGCTGATGGCAGTGGCAGTCAACCAGAAGTCCAGCAGCCACGCATTTCTGCATAAGGCAAAAACCGGTCAACTCTAGGACATAGCCATCTGCCATCGCTCCGAACATGCAGTCACGTTCCAAAAAACCTCAGGCATATTCAAAAGCATTTCACACGAAACTCACAGCTCACAGTGTCGCGCCACGCACTCACTCAGTAGCAGGGCGACGGAACCATCAAGCCTCCTTAGTCGCCTCTTACGACATGCGTGGTAGGCTGCAGTGTTGCTATTCTTTGCTTCCCTTATGGGCCCATGCAACACTTAGCTTTCATAGTGAGGAAAAGAAGCGTGTCTAGTTGGTTATTTGTCGAAGTATATATTCTTTCCTCCAAGACAGTCATCATTTTGTGGCGGCAGGTTTGAATCTTAATGTGCCTATAGCTTTAGTATGCTTAGACTAAACCTGGCCTAAATAATAACACACAAGCATTCCCTCATTCACACAGATAATAGCTGATCACACATGACATGTTGCTTGGGGAAGAAAGAATTAAAATCAGTCAAGGAAGAGGGTGGCAGTGACACAAATGTGAAGATACATCAAGAAATGGAAGAACAGCAGTCTGTCTGAGTATTTCATTGAAGTGATACAGAAAGTGTTGGAGGTTGACTACAGAAACCTTTATTGTGAAAGTAAAGTAAAAGATCCATTTTCACACAATATGGCATATTTGACATATGTATCTCATCTCATCATGTTCCTCTTGTACCTTGCAGTGTCGAGGTGAAGTATAAACAGCGAGAGAGTGCCTGCTTATGGGCTTCATGTATCAATATTCCCATAGACTCTGTTATTCCCTGCGTTCATCATTTATGTGGTCAGCCTCTTCCTCTGCTTCCATCTGGTCTGTACATCATTGCTTGTTGTGGTATACTGTTAGTTCGTAACCTGCTTGCATGGCCAAACCATTTGACTTGCTGCCTTCTAATAAAATCTAGCACAGCTATAACCCGCACTTTAGTCCTGATTTCTTCATTTCTGATCTTATCTTTTCTTGATACGTTGAGTATTCTTCTCAGGAATCTCATTTCTGTTGTTGTGATTTTTCTTTTCTCTTTTTCTGTCATAGTCCAGGTTTGGTATTGGTAACATGTTGTTTGTCCATCAAGAATGATGATGACCATTCATTTCATCTAATGGGGTTGAGAGTATGGAGCCGTGAGTTCTAAGATGGCTGATAAGGCTATTTTGGCTCGAAATGTTCTTTGACAATGCGGGCAAAGAATGCGTGACGTTCCAGGAGGAGGATCTCCTGCAGTGGTTTTTCTGTCCAGCCTTTTCTTCACAGCTCTTGCAGTCCTGGTTGCTTCACAAGTGACTGCACCCTTATGTAATGATGTACGCTATGAATTATGGTCTAGCAGGAGTCTCCCAGGTGTCAGGATGAATTCCAAAAGCTTTCAGTGAGACTTTCAGAGTGTCTTTAAAGCGTTTCCTCTGGCCGCCTTGGGAGCGTTTACCACAATGCAGCTCACCGTAAAAAATTTGTTTAGGGAGCCTGTGATCTGGCATGCGAGTTAAGTGACCAGCCCAGCGAATCTGATTTTTCATTAGTAGAGTGTGGATACTGGGCATGGATGCTCTTTCTAGAACTTCAGTCTGGGATCTTGTCTTGCCATTTAATCTTCAATAGCTTCCTAAGGCAGACTGTGTGGAAGTGGTTTAATTTCCTAGCATGTCGCTGGTAAACAGTCCATGTTTTACAAGCATATAGCAGTGTAGATAAACTCTTTATAAAACTGCCATAGGGGTTTACGTCACTGTGGATCATAAGAGGCAGGACTGGTTTGCGGCAAACAGTGAGACTCTGCAGCCCTTGATTGATATGAAGAAGAAAGCTCTCTTAAGAAACAAGGAAAGACCAACGCGTAACACTCTGAGTGAGCTAAGGCAAGCTAGGAAGGATGTGCAAAAGGCTGCCAGGCAGTGTGCAAATGATTATTGGATCAAGTTATGTGAGTCCATTCAAATCGCAAGTGATAAGGGAAACATAAGAAGCATGTATGAAGGAATAAAGAAAGCCTGTGGTCCAGTGATCAAAAGAAGTGCACCATTGAAAACCTTGACTGGAGAAATCACTGATAAGAAACAGCAGATGGACAGATGGGTAGAGCACTATTTGGAGCTTTACTCAAGTGAGACCAAACTAGCGGATGATGCCCTCAACGCCATAGAGGCTCTACCAACTCTTGACCACCTGGACACACTTCCCACCATAACAGAAGTTAAGTGTGCTATAAATGAACTTGCATCTGGCAAGGCTCCAGGTAAGGATGGGATTCCAATAGAGGTTATCAGGAGTGGGCAAGACACACTCACTCTACAGATCCACCAGCTAATAGAGCTATGCTGGCGAGAAGGACAAGTCCCACAGGATTTCAGAGATTCAAGCATCAAAACACTGTACAAGAACAAGGGCGATCGGAGCGACTGCAACAACTATAGGGGTATCTCACTTCTGTGTATTGTTGGAAAAGTATTTGCCAGAATTGTTCTGCGCAGACTTCAAGTCCTAGGAGATCAAGTCTACCCCGAATCACAGTGTGGCTTTCGACAGAACCGGTCTACCATTGATATGATATTCTCATTGCGACAAATGCAAGAAAAATGCTGTGAACAGAATCAACCACTGTTTATTGCCTTCATCGACCTCACAAAGGCATTTGATTTGGTCAGTCGTGAGGGTCTGTTCAAGGCCCAGGATTTCCATAGCAGTGTTGTAAATTATGTCCTTTAGGGCTCTCCACTCTGTTTCCACATCCTGTTTAGCTGCAGCATTTGGCTTGAGGCGGTCTTCCAGCATGTTTTCAAATGACAGCTGCATTTTACTGCTGTTTAGGCGGGTGACATTTAGTTTTCTTTGCATTTTTGCACATTGAGGAGACCGTGGTGGTTTAATGTGTATATTTATTTTTGAGATAATGTGACGATGGTCTGTCCAACATTCGGCACCACACATGGATTTTGTCACCCGAACGTCTTGTCTGTCACTCCTCCTGACGATGACATAGTCAATGAGGTGCCAGTGTTTTGAGCGAGGGTGCATCCATGATATCCTATTTCTCATGGGAAGACGGAAAATTGTGTTGGTGATCAGGAGATCGTGTTCGGCAAAGGTCTGAAGAGGAGGAGCCCATTGCTGTTACAATTTCCGACTCCATACTTTCCAATGATGCCATTCCAAGAAGCTGTGTCCTTGCCTACTCTGGCATTGAAGTCCCCAAGGAGTATAAGTTTGTCTCCTTTGCACATTGGTAAAATAGAGTTGGTAGAAAGATTGTGTTATAAAGTGCTTCCTTTGTAGTTATTGATACACATTTGTTCTTTAGTATTAGTTCCATCTGTCCAATGAGTTGGTTTGACAAATGTATCAACCACATAATTTTATAGACCAATCAGCACCCAAGGGTGATGTGGTCGTTATCACATCAGTTGCATTTACTTCCTGAGACATTTCCTGGTACCCATTTTAGGCTGGCTTACCTGGGAGCCCAGGTGAATTTACAAAGTGTGCCTTAATGGGAATTCAAACCTATGATAACCAGGCTGACAGACAAGCATGCTAACCACAGTGCTACCACGGCTTCTGTATACCAGTAGGCACATGCCAAAATGTTGATGTTCTAGAATAACTAATAACATCAGTTGCAAGTGCTACAGAGTTTGTGCACTGTCCTGAGATTATGAGTCACAGTAGCATAGTGGCTACACACTCATGTGCACGCCTGGCAGTCATGGGTTCAATCAACACCTGAACAGATTTGGAGTTTTTTTTTTAAATGACCTGGGCTTCCAGGTCTCCCCAACCTAAACTGGAGAGGAAAAGGCAACTCACGTGATACTGACCACACCACTCACCGAGTGCCGATCGGTTTATAAACATATGTATCTAGCACTGTATGCCCACTGCACCTAAGGCATGTGCAGGTGACCTTTACTTTACTTTTTAACCAAGATTATAGTTTATATAGAACATTTTGTGTAATAAGTCCTTGTCCTTGAATGTTAGAAAAAGAGTTCTTGCATGTTACATAAAACCAATTTTAACATAGGGCTGCGATTCCTAGACAGTTAGTAAACAGGGGGAAAAAATATCCCTGGATACGTGGTTTTATAGAAGATTGTTGAAAATTAAATGGACAGTCAAAATGAGCAATCTGGACATTTTGAGGGAAGCTAAGTTGCAAAGACAACTTATCATAAACATCAGAAAGAAGCAGTCATCATTTCTTGGCCACATTATGAGAAGACAAAAACTGGAACATGTTGTGACAACCAGAAAGATTTGCAGAAAGAGAGATAGAGGAAAACAGTGTGAGAAAATTCTTGACATTCTTGTGTCATGGCATGGTATGGAATTGATCCATGCTGTCAGAAATCGCAATTTGTGGAGGGGCATGATCACCCATGCCAGCCGGTCAGGCATTGGATGATGATGATACTGCATAAACAACTGCACGCAAATGGCTAATCGAACAGCTCCACAGGTTGTGTATCATGGCTGGAATTGAGTAAATTTGATGTGATTACAACCAGTGTGTCAGTGGAATTATTTTCATCTACATCATGTGGCCGGTTCTGTGGTGAAGGAGCTAGAGGAGCAATTTGTAATCCTACATACCACATTTGAAACACAATTGTGAGCTATTTGGCAACAGACTACCTTGCTGCGGTTTTCATACAATGGTATGAGTGTCTGACAATAAGAATGCAATGGCAAACTACTAAACGTAAATTAGCCACAAAATCACAATCAGCCAAGAATTGTTGAGTTTGATTGTGACTTCCTATAAAGAATATGCAACTATCTTTTGCTGCAAGAGATGGGGCATCTGTGTGTTTGCCCAGAATGTTATGATGTTGGTTCTTAAACCAATGAATCAATGTATTAAGTCTAATTAATACCATAGCATGTCTAATGCCACAATCCCAATCAGCCATAAGTTACTTGGCATTTTCTTGTCCTAATTGCAGTTCCAGGACCAGTTGAGATCACACAGCTCACTGCAAAATCTTCAACAGTCACAGTCAGTTTTCAATCTCCATCGCAACCAAATGGTGTTGTGACAGGCTACAGTGCCACCTATGCCGACAGTAGCAATTTCACTGTGTCTTTGTCTGTGACAGTTACAGCAGTACAAAATACAAGTGGAAGTTTCAACATCTCTGTGGATAGACTGAAACCAGAGACACTGTATTACTTTAAGGTACCAATAATACCATAGATAGATTGTTGTTGCAGCTGTTGTCTTTGTTGTTGTTGTTTGATATCCTCTGTTACATTGCTTACTATGGACTAACTCACAAATGGAAAGGGAGGAATTTTGAAGGCTGTCTGTCAGTGACAGGAGGCCATCTTTTGGAGGCAGAAAGTTCAAATTCCTGCCAGCCTATCATCACCATGTGGCTTGCCAAGTGGTATAGGCATTTATGTCTCTCCACAGATTTTGGTCCCTGGTGTAATTAAATTGATGACATCTCTCCACGTCATCATCTTAGACCTGCCAGCATCATTTTTCTTGGTCTGCCTCTGCTTCTTCTACTACCGATTTGTCCATACAGCTTTCACATTTTGTTTTCCAGCATGTTCTCTATTTTTACTTTGATGAGTGTCAATCAATACTTATAAATGCATTTCACTTCCTCAATGATGATATAAAGAGATGTGTTGAACAGACCAATTCTTGATCACATTTCCTTCCCAGTTAGTAGAACATTGTTCGTTACTTATTCTTTCAGGCTGTGTTGGTCCTAATCTATGCTGACATCACTGGGGTTTGCAGTTAGCGTTCATGTTTAGTTTGGCATGTATCAAACTGGATAAAGTGTGCAGACAACAAAACCTGGTATTTGTGGAGGCAGAGGTTCAGGCCTTTGAGAATTCTTCTGAAGGTATAGCCATCTTCACAGATGGGTCTGTTGTTTGACACATGAGAGTCTCATGAGCTGTTACGGTTCAGGTCAGAGGGAGAACTGTGAAGGAAGACTGTAGTACTTTTTGCCTTGACAACTAGTAGCCTGACTTTGGAAGTCATGGCTGTAACTGAAGCAGTAGCCTGGCTGGAGACATTGACTTTCATTCAGGCATGCTTTCTTAGAAACTCAGTGAGTATGCTCAGCAAGATAGAGATGTGCTGAGTTCAAGGACAGTGGGTAGAGTCTGTGAGGAAGTCAAACAGCTTAATTTTTGTGCAAGGTCACATGGGTGTAAGAGAAAATGAACAAGCTGAAAGGCTTGGAAACTGGGATACAGTGGAAAGCAGACAGCAATAAACAGGTCTGATATAGTGAATGCCCTCAGGGAGGCAGGACAGTTAAATGAACCAAGTGATAACTGTGAATTTGCAGCCTTGACCAGGCTGCAAGAACATCAAGTCAAAAGCCAGACAAGAGCACTATGCAGGGAGCCAAAGAAGAACAATCATCCATCACAGAACTGGTGTCATTGACCACTACATGCTGAGGGAGACACTCTGAAGGAGATCTGAGCACTTATGGACTGAATGGTTTCATGCGAAGTAAGAGTAGTAATCTGACAAACTAACTACTTTGTTAGTAATGGTAAGCAAACACACAGACCACTTTGACACCGCATCTTCTTGTAGTAGACTTGTTAAACAGTCAGCTTCCAAAACTATCTACGAGGGTGCGAAAAAGGGGAAAACCACTACGTAATCTTCCAAAGAATAAGTTTATAGGCAAGTCATACATCTGGAGTAAAGGAATTACAAGTTCAGAAGCTTCATGTCAGCCTTTGGACTGAATGTCATGGCATGACATTTAGATACATGTGGTCGCTGCATAGTTTTCTGTGGTTAGTTGATTGACTGTCTGCTGGAAGACTGTGAAGACTGAGGTTTAATTCTTCTTCTTCTTCTTCTTCTTCTTCTTCTTCTTCTTCTTCTTCTTCTTCTTCTTCTTCTTCTTCTTCTTCTTCTTCCGCGTTCATCCTGAGAGTTTTTTCGTATGTGATTGCGCTAGGCAGGAACATTGAGCTGATCCACTACTCTAGTGATCGAGTGAAATGGCGAGTCATGACCGCCCATGATTTCCGGCATGGCACATGATTGATTGATTGATTGCGTTGTGCCTGTTTACAGCAGAGTTGCGATACTGCACCTTTAGGCCGACACATTCGATTTCTGCAGGTATTTGTTGACCGGATTAACCTTCCAGTTGTTTTGAAGGACATTCGACTCTCGCTTGGACGTAATTGCATTGTGCCTTTTTACAGCAGAGCTGCGTACTTGCGCCTTTTGGCTGACACATCCGACTTCTGCAGGCATTTGTTGACCAGGTTAACCTTCCCTGGTATTCTGAAGTCAAATGGATTGGTGTTCAGGTCGTGTAGGTCCTTGAAAGGGCTTGCATCCATCAGTAAGCAGTTGGTGTAGAGACTGTCCTCTCAGCCAGGTATGGAAGTAACATTTCCACAGGGACCTAATTGCTGAACTATCCTATCCCTCTCCAAGTCCAGAAAATAGAGAGTGTGCAAGATCCTTACTGGGACTTCACATCTGCAGAGAGGCATATTAATATGTAATAGGGTCATAATTCAGGATAACAAATATGATGCTTACTATGATGACTTCACATCTGCAGGAAGGCATATTAATATGTAATGGGGTCATAATTCAGTACAACAAATATGAACCGAGTGGGAATAGGTCTAGACTGGTAATGTTTCCTTCGTGACTTTATATATTTCATTTGTCAGTCAGCTCCAACCCTATGTTCAAGATGAGCTAATGACCATTAACATATTGCCCAGTATATTCTTTGAATTCTACAATTGTGGGAGTGGCATTACTGACAGGTTACCTAGTTTGCTTCAAGCTCAGAAGTTACTGAGTTTGAATACCAGGAAGGGGTTAGGTATTTTTACAGAAATCTTTAGTTTATAATGACATCACATGCTCCTCTGTTCTTTTAGGTAGTTAAATATGATACCAAGCCTTCTTGGATGAGGGAACAAAACAGAAGATCCTATGTGCAGGTTGCCCAAGTTATCAATTCAGTAGTAGTTGGAAATCACAACGCGTAGGTTGCTACCCTAGCAAGAATGTTATGAATACAAATCTACCCATAGGTAGCCAGAGCCTGTCACATAAGAAATCTGGCAAGAGGAAGTAAACCTTACACAAATACATGCCAAAACTGCTCACACTGACCTTTCATCTGTAGAGATGCATAACTAGATGTGACATGCAGCCCTCAAAAGAGGAACATTGAATAAACTAAAATGCTGGCCAGAAATGTCCTGATGTATGGGGTGTTTGTAAAGTCCCACACTCTTATATAAAAATGGCGTGGAAGAGAAGTTGTCACTTCACCTCATATGTCGTGACCCAGAATATGTTTAGAAGGTCTAACACTTCACATTCCAGTATCTGCAAAGTGTAGTGTGACTTTACACACACCCATTTAGTCATAGTCATATTACTGTTTACAAGGTGGCTGCAAGTACTTCAAAAGGTCTTGGAGCATACGGAACTGTCAAGAACATACAAACTTTAAAGACCCCACCTCCTGGAGATGTCATGATTGTGTCTCTGATTTCCCGAACAAATAGCTGCCTGACCATAGGATGGAGGCCGCCAGATACATTTGTAGCTAATATTACATCTTATGTGGTGAGTCTTGTGTTACAGCTGTTTGAATATTTTATCATAACAGTCATCAGCATTCATACAATGACACTGTAAACAACGCATGTTATGTTTTTAAACACAGAAACCACAAACAATATGTTGCATGATTTATTGCCTGGCATATTTCGCTGCATCTCGTCAGGTGCATACTTCAGAGTTATATATCATATGAAGTGAATATATGAACAATATTTCAACTGAAACAATTAAAACACATAGTCATAGGTATTGTTTTCAAATTTGGAACATGTGTTATGTTTACATACATGTATGTGTTTACATATGAGAAAGAGTTAGATACAAAGGGCACAATCTAAAAATTCAATACATAATATAAACATAGTTCTGCCAAAAGTATTTTTAGGTTAACATACTTGAAAGTCAGGCAATACATGTTTTGTAGAATTAGATGTCTCAAATAGCCATTTTCTTTATAGCTCCATTGCTTCATATCTTTTTGTTAATGTTTCACGCATTATTAATTAACACAAAAAATTAATATTTCCACTTAGAATTCATATAGAGACTTCAAGGAAGTATCATTAGAGTTTCATTTTGCCAGAGTTGAGTTGAGCTAAGAACCGACAACACTGCACTCAGGACATTCCCTTATGTGCTGCGCCCCCTCGCTCAACAGCCAGCTAAGAGTCACACTACTAATCATTCCCACCTCTATCAGATTGACAGTTCTCCTGGTCTTTCCTCTCAGTTTTGAGATTCTACCAGAACCCCTGCCAATTCCCCAATCTCATGCTTTCCACATATGGGTTCTCAATCTATCACCCCACCTTCTCCACCTGGTCCCACAGGCGCATGGCCACCTCTCCCTTGTCCATAGATAATTGACCACCAAGAGGTGCATTCCCTGCCAGCCTATCAGCCTGTTCATTCCCATGCACTCCCGCATGGCCAGGGCAAAAAATTCATACAATTCTCACAATCTGTGACTAGTGGGGTGAGCCATTCCACACGAAACATTCCTTTCTCCACTTTACTAAGCATACTCCTCGAGTCCGTGATGAAAACAATGTGTGTTGCAGTGGTCTCCTCTAACCAACCAAATGCTGCTGTGACTGCTTTCACCTTCTTTCTCATGCTTGAGGTCGTAGCCACGTATGCCATACTCTCCTTTTTAAATAATCGTCCATTAGCCTTCGCAATGAAACCCCAACCACTCCGTCTGTTTCTCACCACAGACCAATCAATATCAATCACTGTGCCACCTTGATATGTATTACTCTGGATAAGTTGTTGCACCTCAAACTCTGTGCGGCCCACTTCCAACATAATTTCATGAGAATAATGTTAAATATTTAAAATATGTACTAAAGTACCTGCAGCATTTGAAGGAAAACATCAACTAACCATGCATGTTTTTATTTTAAACAAGGGGACACAACTTTTAACGTGATACATTTTTGGAAACTATATATATACATACATACAAGGTGAAGGTAGTCCCGTTAAATATACTGATGTTCGGGTGTGAAGTGCTAGACCTTAACATATTCTGGGCCACAACATACTTGTATTGGGTATGCTGACCAGTTTCCTCCCTCATCATCTTATCTTCGCAGACAGTTCTGAAAAATTTTCTGGTACTCATATTTATGCCGGCTTCATGGCTAAGGCGTTACAGACGCAGTTTATAATTCCACTTACTTGCTTTCGAAACACAGCTGCAGATGATTTGGCAGCAAACTGTCTTGTGTTGGTTTTTTACAAAATGGTATGGGTGCCTGTCATTCAGAAAGCACTTAAACTTGCCAAGAGATCACAACAGCAAAATATGCTGGTGTTGACTGCGACATCCTGTAAAGGATATGCAGCTAACTTAACTCATATTTATGAAGTGCAGATCAGCATGGCCGAATGGGTAAGAACGCATGTATGGGATATAAAGGTAAATGTAAACACAGAAGCCACAAGCGATGTGTTGCACGATTTATTGTCTGGCTTGTTTGGTTGCATCTCGTCAAGTGCATACTGCAGAGTGATATCATGTGAAGTTAAAACATGAGTACTACTCAAGCTGAAACAATTAAAACACATAGTCACAGGTATTGTTCGAGTGTGGAACATCTATTATCCCCCCGCTAATTTCAAATTTATCACAAATTCTTTCTGTTTCCACAAAACCGGCTAAAACCACTTAATTGCTATCACTTCACTGTATTTGAGCAATTGCTTATTGTTCGTTGAATACAGTATACAAACCACATGTTTTTGTTCACTTTGTGACCATATTTTATTAGGTGTTGAGAAACAAATATAGAATGTAGAATCAGTAATAAAAAATGGTTTAATAAAGGTGATATGTGTGACATTGACCATATCACCCATTGAGTGCTGATTGGTTTATAAAAATGTGGGGATAGCACCATATACCCAATACACTTCAAGGTATGGAAAGGGTTTGTTTTTTTGCGCTCGCTAACTTTTAACTCAAGCATAGTCCATACACACTATTTATAGTAGTGATGGACTGAATTTTGCCGGTGGGTTAGCTTTCCCTCTTAATAGTATCCCTTGCCATCAGGTGAACCCACTCCGACTTCAGAGGTACTTGTAATTAACGTCCCCAAGTCAAGGAAGACAGGTCAACATTTTAGTCCAGCTGTCCGTTGTAGGGGTTGAACCATTAACCTCGGCATCAGCATATCAGATGTTTTAAGAACAAGTGTTCTTAGCGATTCGGTCATGCGGAGCTGCTGGAAAAGGTTTTATATACGGCCTGCTGAGATTTTTGTGAATGAATCACCAAAAAACGAGAAGTAGAATCAGTAAGCTTTACTAGAAAGTGACCACAAGTAACAAAATGGACATTGTGGTCAAAGCCTTCATCAGCACGGAAACAACAAACATAACAATATAACCACTTGAAAAACTCTACATGAATCTATATATATATATATATTGAGGTTACTGATCTGTTTCCCCGTTGTGGAGTGGACACATGTCTGATCGAATACTGCATGGTTGGTTATTTTAAGATTTATATGAAAAGTTTCTTCAAATGAAAATGCATGTCAAATGTGGACACCATATCCATAAGCTCCACCATTTCCTCCTTGCTAAGTATAGAATGGTTTCAAATAGTGTACAGAGGTCAGCATGGTCGAATGGATAGGAATGTGTGTTCTTAAACATCCGATGTGCTGATACCGAGGTTAGGGGTTCAACCTCTACACCGGACAGTTGGGCTAAAATGTTAACCTCTCGTCCTTGACTTGGTGATGTAAATTACAAGCACCTCTGAAGTCAGAGTGGGTTAATCTGATGGTGACGGACACTGGTAATAGGGAAAGCTAATCCACATGCAAAATTCAGCCCAGCACTACTAGAAGTCTGTAAGGTGTGGAATGCGCCTGGCCCTGCAGCCAGCAGGGTTAGGATCGGCTAGCCTCTCCCAGGAGGGGTGAAGAGTGAAAATTAGTAGCCTGCCGATGACCCGCAGACTACACAAGTCAACCCCCACCTCCACGTGGTGCAGACCGGGCAACCATGACCGCGAGGTCATGGGCTAACGGGGCTATGGCTCGCCATAGGGGATGGACTCCCTGTGGTCAGATTAGTGTCCTAAACCTGCGACTGGCCTAGCAAGCCGGCAGGGGATCTTCATACTGCTCGTAGAAAAACTAAGAAGTATAAACGGACTGACCCAAACGGCTATCGACCCGGCAATGTTAACGGACTACGAGATAGATCAGCGATTCAAAAAATAGGCACAATGAACGTCTGTGGTTTCAATAGTAAAGAAGAAGAGCTTATAGAAACAATGGAGAAGAGGAATATTGGTCTGATGGGAATAGCGGACACCAGAACAAAAGGGAAAGGATGCAAGGAGCTCCACCGCAGTTACACGTTTGTTTACTCTGGAGTAGAACAGCAAGAAAGGGCAAGACACGGTGTGGGAATAGTCATCGAACCACAGCTAGCAAGAGCAATACTAGAAATAAAATATATATCAGAAAGAATCATAACAGTGAGAATAAAAGAACAAACAATCACAACATATGTACAGATATACGCACCATGTAATGCAAACAATAATGAGCAAGAATGTGAGGACTTCTACGAAGACATACATGATGTGCTAAATAAAATAGATAAGCAGGACAACATCATAGTTATGGGAGACTTCAATGCAAGACTAGGACATAACAGAGGGGGCATAGAAAAACACCTGGGAGCATTTGGAGATCAGCAAAATGAAAGGAATGATAACGGAAGTAGACTGATAGAGCTTTGCAGCCAACACGATCTCTATATAACAAACACATTCTATAAACATAAAGATTCGCAAGTATACACCTGGTATAAATGGAACAATCTAGATACTAAAAGCCAAATTGATTTTATATTAACAAGAAATAACAGAAAGAGAAATATATTAGATGCAAGAGCAGTGCCCAATTTCAGTATAAACACAGATCATAAAGCAGTCGTTGCCACAATAAGAACCATTAGAAGAAGAAAACAAAAAGCAGGAAAATACATGCCATGCGAATCAGTAAACTTAAAAAAACCTTAAAGACGAGGCAGTAAGGGAAAATTATGAGAAAGAACTAACTGAACTCTTTGTAAAATTACCTACGGAAAGAAAAACAGTGGAAGAAGAATGGGAGACGTTCAAATCAAGCGTTTTAAATACTGCAAAAATAACATGCGGAACCACGAAAAAATGCAAAACACGGATAAAGAAAATAACAAGTTGGTGGAACGCAGAAGTAAAGAAAGCGGTAAAAGAAAAAAAGGAAAAATATAAAAAGTGGTTGAAGAGCAAACAGGAATGTGATCTCATAGAATACAGAATATCGAGAAGACATGTGAGTAGAATAGTAAAGAGGGAAAAACAGAAAGACTGGGAAGAGTATGGAGAAACCCTAAATAAAAACTACAAGGAGGCAACCAGAAACTTCTACAAAAAGATAAGTGCAATGCGAACCAGAGGAGTACCCTTTGACCCAACTGAAATAATTAACAGCGAAAATGGAGAACCAATAAGTGAACAAAAACACATCCTAATAAGATGGAAGCAGTATTTCGAACAACTTCTCAACATCCCATCAGATGTCACAGGAATTCAAGAGACCTACACAGATGTCACCGAGGAACTAGAACCAGACATACTAAAAGAAGAAATTATAGAAGCCATCAGATTAGCCCCATTGAACAAATCACCAGGACAGGATGAAATACCAAATGAACTAATTAAAGCAGCAAGGGAAGTAGGAACAGCTTGGCTACATAGACTATTCAACCATGTTTGGGTAGAACAACAGACACCACGAGACTGGGGAAACGCCATAATTATCCCAATTTGGAAAAACAAAGGCAGCAAAAGAGATTGCACACAATACAGAGGCATTTCACTGTTGAGTCATACTGGGAAAATATTTTGCAAAATTCTTGAAAAAAGATTACGAACTACTTTAGAACCCCAGCTAAGCGAAACGCAGCTTGGATTTAGGAAAAACAAAGGATGCACAGACGCCATTTTTGCTCTTAGACAACTTATAGAAAAATCAATTGAATTCAATGAAACACTCTACTTAGCCTTTGTTGACCAAGAAAAGGCATTTGATAGGGTAGATAGAAACAAGCTGTGGGAAATCCTTAAACAATATGGAGTGAGTACACATCTAACAAACCTATGTAGAAGTTTATACGACAACAGTGAATGCATAGTGAGAGCAACTGGAGGACACTCAGAACCCTTCACCATAAGATCTGGAGTACGACAAGGTTGTGTCCTGTCCCCTCTCTTGTTCATAACATATATAGACAACATATGTAAAGAAACCAGCCAAGCAGAGACAGCAAGAATACCGCATGACGAGAACACAGAAGAAGAACCATCTGCAAATCTAACCATTAGAGAACTCCTGTTTGCGGACGACCAAGCACTAATAGCAAAATCAGAAGCTGAATTACAAGACCACATGAATAGTCTAAACGAAATGTGTAGGGAACATAACATGAAAATTAGCACAAGCAAAACAGAGGTAATGACTATAACTAAAGAAGAACAAACAGCAACAATTCACCTAAACGAACATCCCTTGAAACAAGTAAAGAGCTTCAAGTACCTAGGAAGTATAATGTCATCAAATGGCAGATCAGAAGACGAGATCGAAAATAGGTGCAATAAGGCAAATCAACTCATTGGACAAATGGCACCAATACTAAAGAACAAACATGTATCAATAACTACTAAGAAAGCACTTTACAACACAATCTTCCTACCAACTCTGTGCTGCCAATGCCAAACCTGGACAATGACAGAAAAAGAGAAAAGAAAAATCACAACAACAGAAATGAGGTTCCTGAGAAGAATACTCAACGTATCAAGAAGAGATAAGATCAGAAATGAAGAAATCAGGACTAAAGTGGGGGTTAAAGCTGCTCTAGATTTTATTAGAAAGCAGCAAGTCAAATGGTTTGGCCATGCAAGTAGGCTACCAGTCAACAGCATGCCACAACAGGCAATGACGTACAGACCAGATGGAAACAGAGGAAGAGGCCGACCACGTAAACGCTGGACGGAGGGAATAACAGAATCCATGGGAATGTCGATATACGAAGCCCATAACCGGGCACTCTCACGAAGTTTATACTTCACCTCGACACCGCAAGGTACAAGAGGAACATGATGAGATGAGATGAGACTACTAGAAGTAGTGTATTAACTATGCTTGAGTTCAAAACGAGCGAGCACAACAAAAATTATATTTAAAAAAAAATATGTACAGTGAAGTAGTACACACTTTATTCCATGATCTCTTCTAATAGATATTGCACATGATATTTGAATATTGATAGTTCAGATGTTTTCACATATTGTTTGCTTGAGATTTCAATAAATAACTCTTTGTCACAAATCCTGTTTATATTTTATTCATTTTTCATAATAAAAATACTCATCTAATTTTCTGAAATCAAATATGTATTCAAAATTTCTATTTCCTGTTATAACTTTTGCAATTATCCAGGTGGAGGTGAAGATAGTTTCGGCGGACACAATCACCCCACCATACAGAGCAGACATCCCAAAGACCCAGGAGTCATATCAAGTATGTGAACTCAAATCCAGCACCCTGTATAGAGTGAACGTCCTAGGGGTCAGTGCTAATGGAGTAATTTCAACTACCACAGAAGATTTCAGCACAGGTGACATATATTGTTTGTGTCTAGCATGTGATGAAGATAATTCACTTCTTTAACTTATTGATTCAGCTATTTGCCTATCTTATGTGACACCACCTTATCCTACCTTTGCCTGTGCTGCTGCTGCTGCTGCTGCTGCTGCCACCGCCGCTGCTGCTCATCATCCTTCCTCCTCTTCTTCTCCCCCTTCCTTCTCTTCTTCATCTTCATCATCATCATCATCATCTTCAGCATCTTTTTTATCATCTCCATTGTCTTCATCTTCTCCTTTTTTCTTCTGCTTTGCCTTGTTTTTCTTCTTCTTCATCATCTTCATTTGCTTTCTCCTCCCTTTCGTCTTCTTTCTCTCTTTTTTTCACTTCTTTCTTTCTTTTTTGTTTTTGTTTTCCTTTTCTTTTTTCACACTTCTTACATCCTACGTCATTCTTTTTAAAACAGATAAGAGAAGAGTTCTGGAAATAGCTCTGGCATGTGCCCAAAACACCAGGATCTTTATTATGCCCCTTTTCGGTCACTTTTTAATCTTTTGTGGGAATTGTCTTTTGAGTTTATGTGAAATTGTTTTCCATGGTGCGCTGCCTCAAGAGGGCTTGTGTGTGCGTGCGTGCGTTCGCACGTGCATACTTGTGTCTGTCCGTCTGTTCAGCCCACTAGCCCTTGCCTTGAGAGGGGGGGGGGGGGGGGGGAGGTCACTAGCCTTGATCTGGGGGAGGGGGTGGGGAGAAGGTCACTAGCCCTGATTGGAAAGGGGAGGGGGAAGAGGTAACTAGCCCTGATCTGGGGGAATACACTAGCCCTGATCTGGGGGAATACACAAGCCCTGATCTGAGGAAATACACAAGCCCTGATCTGGGGGAATACACAAGCCCTGATCTGGGGGAATACACAAGCCCTGATCTGGGGGAATACACAAGCCCTGATCTGGGGGAATACACAAGCCCTGATCTGGTGGAATACACAAGCCCTGATCTGGGGGAATACACAAGCCCTGATCTGGGGGAATACACTAGCCCTGATCTGGGGGAATACACAAGCCCTGATCTGGGGGAATACACTAGCCCTGATCTGGGGGAATACACAAGCCCTGATCTGGGGGAATACACTAGCCCTGATCTGGGGGAATACACTAGCCCTGATCTGGGGGAATACACTAGCCCTGGTCTGGGGGAATACACTAGCCCTGATCTGGGTGAATACACTAGCCCTGATCTGGGGGAATACACTAGCCCTGATCTGGGGGAATACACTAGCCCTGATCTGGGGGAATACACTAGCCCTGATCTGGGGGAATACACAAGCCCTGATCTGGGGGAATACACTAGCCCTGATCTGGGTGAATACATTAGCCCTGATCTGGGGGAATACACTAGCCCTGATCTAGGGGAATACACTAGCCCTGATCTGGGGGAATACACTAGCTCTGATCTGGGGGAATACACTAGCCCTGATCTGGGGGAATACACTAGCCCTGATCTGGGGGAATACACTAGCCCTGATCTGGGTGAATACACAAGCCCTGATCTGAGGAAATACACAAGCCCTGATCTGGGGGAATACACAAGCCCTGATCTGGGGGAATACACAAGCCCTGATCTGGGGGAATACACAAGCCCTGATCTGGGGGAATACACTAGCCCTGATCTGGGGGAATACACAAGCCCTGATCTGGGGGAATACACTAGCCCTGGTCTGGGGGAATACACTAGCCCTGATCTGGGTGAATACACTAGCCCTGATCTGGGGGAATACACTAGCCCTGATCTGGGGGAATACACTAGCCCTGATCTGGGGGAATACACAAGCCCTGATCTGGGGGAATACACTAGCCCTGATCTGGGTGAATACACTAGCCCTGATCTGGGGGAATACACTAGCCCTGATCTGGGGGAATACACTAGCCCTGATCTAGGGGAATACACTAGCCCTGATCTGGGGGAATACACTAGCCCTGATCTGGGGGAATACACTAGCCCTGGTCTGGGAGAATACACTAGCCCTGATCTGGGGGAATACACTAGCCCTGATCTGGGGGAATACACTAGCCCTGATCTGGGGGAATACACTAGTCCTGATTTTGACATAAAGGACTTTTTGTGTTTTAGTTTTTTTATTATTATTATTACTATTATTTTGAACGTCCTAAGTATCTCTGAAAAATGATTTCTGAAATCTGTTGACATATCCTGCCTGACCCTTCCTGTTATGATTATCATCAGATTAAATATATATATATATATATATATATATATATATATATATATATATATATATATATATATATATATATATATATATATATATATATATATTATCATCAGATTATATATCAGATTATCATCATTATAACCCTTTCTTCATTATACAATGTATAACATTGTTTTCATTTTTTAAAATTTTCCATTTGGGGATGTGCATGTGTGGGTGGGTGCTGTGTGTCAGTGGGTGCTGTGTGTCAGTGGGTTGGTAGATGTGTGGGGGATGTGTGTGTGTGTGTGGGGGATGTATGGGTGGGAGAGGATGTGTGCGTGGATGAGGAACATGTGGGTGGGCAATGTGTGTTTTGAGTGGGGACCTGTGAGTGAGAGTATGTTTTTTCGGTGGATGGGTGTATGTGGGTGTTGGTGGGTAGTGGGATTTGTGGGTGGGTGGGTTGGAATGTGTGTGTGGATTTGTGAGTAGATGTGTGTGTAGGTGGCATGGGAGATGGGTGTGGGGGTTGTGTGTGTGTGTATGGGTGGGTGGGTGGGGGTGTGTGGTGTTGGTGGGGGTAGGAGTGTGGGTGGAGGTGTGTGTGGGTGGGGATGTGTGTGAGGGTAGTGGGGTGTGTGTGGGTGTGATATGTGTGGGTGTGATATGTGTGTGGAGGGGGATGTGTGGGTGGGGGATATGCGTTTGGGTGAGGATGTGTATGAGGGGTGGGGGATGTGTGAGTGGGTGAGGGATGTGTGTGGGTGGGTTGGGAATATGTGTGTGGGTGGGGGTGTTGTAGTTGAAGGATGCGAGGTTGGGGGTTGGTGATTGTGTGTAGGTTGGGGTATTGTTTATATTTGTATTGATATTGTTTTGTATACTCTCATCTTTCATAGTGTCACTCACTTTGTATGCCACTTGATATGATCCTGTATAATATGAACACATGCACATTACTGTAAAGTGAGTGAGAGAGAGAGTGAGTGAGTGAGTGTGAGAGAGAGATAGTGTGTGTGTAAGGTTGATGCGGGATGTGTGTGTGTAAGGGGTATATGTGTGTGGTTGGTGGGTGGGTGGAGCATTTGTGTGTTGGCGAGTCTGCAGGGGTTGGGGTATGTGTGAGTGGGGAGTTGAGTGTGGGTGTGAGTGAGGAATGTTTGTGTGGGTGGTTGTGAGATGTATGGGTTGGTGAGGGGCTGTGTGGTGGGTGGGTATGTGTGGTGGGTGGAGGGACAGTGGGAGAATGAATGTGTTAGTGAGTCATGTTTGTGAGTGTGTGTGCGTGTGTGTGTGTGTGTAAGAGAGAGAGATAGAGTTGAACGCACACATGTCAAGTAACATTCTATTACTATTACACATTTTATGTGTATTTTCATCTTCATATTATCATTTTGAATGCCACTTTATTGCATCACCTTTAATATGAACACATGTACATTGCTGTAGAGTGAGTGAGAGAGTTAGTGAGTGTGTATGTGTGTGTGTGTGTTAGAAAAATGAGAGAGTTGAATTGCATCACTATTTTTTATGCTACACTATGTATATGTACAATTTTTTTCTCAAATTTGTTTACAATTTTTGTGAGAATGCTCTCGACAGTCGTCAGTGTATGTGTGTGTGTGAAGTGTGGGAGATTGTTCATACTAGTTTAAGTGATTATGTAAGGCACCATGTCTAGATGTGAGAAAGTGTGTGTAGGAGATGTATGTGTGCAGGGGATGCATGTGTAATGGATGTATGTGTGGAGGGAGTGTGTGTAGGGGGATGTGGGTGGGGGATGTAGGTATGAGTGAGGGAGGTGCTGATAGGTTGGGATGTATGGGTGGGTGGGGAGATGTGTGGGTGATGTGTAGTGGGTGGGGGATGTGTGTGTGGGTGTTGGGTGGATGGTAGGAAGTGTGTGGGTGTTTGTGGGTGGGGGGGGGGGGGTTGTATGGGTTGGTGGGTGGGGAATGTGTGTGTGGGTGCGGGGTGTGAGCAGTTGGGGGATGAGTGTTTAGCTGGGTGGTTGGAGGTGTGTGGATATGGGTGGGTGGGTGTGTGTGTGCTGGGGGATGGGTGTGTTTTGCAGGGATATGTGTAGTTGGGGGATGTGTGTTAATAGGAAAGGGTGGGTTGGTGGGTGGGGGTGTGTGTGGGTGAGTGGGGGATGTGTATGGCTGGGTGAGGCTGTGTGTGGGTGGGAGGGTGGGGTGTGTGTGGGTGGGGGTTGTGTGTGGTTGGGGATGAGTGTTTGGCTGGGTGGTTGGAGATGTGTGGATATGGGTGGGTAGGTATGTGTAGGCTAGGGGATGGGTGTGTTTTGAGGAGATGTGTGTGTGGGGGGATGTGTGTTAATAGGGAAGGATGGGTTGGTGGGTGTTTGGGTGGGGTGGGTGAGTGGGGGTGTGTAAGGCTGTGTGTGGGTGGGTGGGTATGTGGGAGGCTGGGGTGGGTATGTGGGAGGCTGGGGTGGGTGGGGGTGTATGCGGGTGGGGGATGTGTGTGGGTGGATGGATGGAGGGTGGGTGGGTGATATGTGTGGGTGGGGGTTGTATGGGGGTGTGTGTGGGTTTGGGTGTATGTGGCTGGAAAGAGGTTGTGTGAGTGGGTGAGGGATGTGTCTCATAACATTGTAATATGCATTGTTTATGTTTACAACATTCATTTGACAATGCATTTTCCTATGTGAATGCATCATGCACTATTGATGAATTAAAGATGAGTGATTGGAAGGGCTGAATGTAAGACGGGCCTGCATGCCCAATTTGTAGCCCTTTTAAAATATAGTTGAATTGAATTAGCGGGATTGCTAGATCTGAAACTAATATCAATGCCAGTAAATTGTTGTTGCTGTTTTTAGTTCATGGAACACCGCCTACCCCTGCGACACCAGTGTTTATCAGGTCAAACTATACCAACATCACCATTGCAATAGAGCCAGTTATCTCTGCTGATGCACCAATTACAGCCTACCAGATTCAGGCTAACCTTGTTGCAGCCGATGGAAGGAAGAAGTGAGTGCACTCTCTGACATTTTTTATAGCTGTTTTCATTTGTGGTTTCATAGTTTGTTAAATTGTGCATCAATAACTATAACTTCATGATGGTAGTGAATGTAACGGAACAGATCTATTCGAGCAGTAAATGTTCATCCACAATGGGTTCAACACATGTTTGTACACTTCAGCCCAGGCTTTGTGCTATAGCGATGTGTGATGTATTACTATTTTATTTCAAGTTAAAATTTGTTGGGAGTATAGAGAAGTGTTAAAATAACTGATTTTGTTTTTGCTGAGTTTTATATGCAGCATATTTCCCTGTGGTCTTTATGTAAGAGTCTGTTGACTATAAAATATGTACAGCCTGTTGACTATAAAATATGTACAGCCTGTTGACTATAAAATATGTACAGCTTGTTGACTATAAAATATGTACAGCCTGTTGACGCATTATCAACCTTGGCTTTTTATTTGAATTTGCTTGCTTTGAACTCAAGCGTAGTCCATACACATGCTAGTACTTCCAGTAGTTGCCACTACTAAGGCGTGCACCTGACTGATGTTTGCGTGTGGATTAGCTTTCCCTGTTACCAGTGTCCCTGCCCATCAGGCCACTCTGACTTTCGAAGTACTTGTAATTTAGGTCCCCAAGTCTACTCCCAGCCAGTCTGTATGTACTGTGCTGAATCATGACCTGGCTACATCATAAATGTCCTCTCCTGAGATGTATAATTGAAGCACTAGTCTTGCAGGGAGTCATGGTGGCACACTGGCTAAAATGTTTGCCTGTCAGCCTGGTGGTCATGTGTTTGAATCCCCATTGGGATTATTTTTCTTTTATTGACCTAGGCTCTGAGGTCAACCCAGCCTAAAATCAGTATCAAGAAATGTCCTGAGATGCCAAGGTAACCGATGTGATGTTTACCACATCACCATCAAGTGCCATATAATCTATACAATTATAGAGCTAGCATTGTATGCCCAAAAGGTCTCAAGACATGTAAAAAGTGTCATGTACTTATATTGTTGTTTATTGTTTGCTTTACCATTAACTCATGAAGTCTCAAATTGTGGGGGAAAATCCTTTACTTTTACTAACTTTCATCTGTCTTGCAAATCCTGCTGGTTTCTGAGCTTGGAGAGCTTTGTAATACAATTATCATGGAGACGGTGGTTTTGGTATGCTGTTTGTTTGTTGGGACTGCTGTCTGTTCCACTTTTCACATGAGACAGTGGGGAGTATTTTTGTGTGATATTCACTGGCACATGAACGGAGTATTATGGGATGACCGCTTGCCATGAAGTTGAAAGCATGACTAATCGCAAACAGTAATTTGGTACTGAGTTGGTAGACGGGTCTCAATAGGGATCAGAAATGCATAAAACTGAAAAGCAACAACTCCCAGTCTTTAAGATGATTCACAGCTAGCTATACCAACAAACAGTCCAACCAACCAAACAAGCATTCATCCAACCAGCCGTACCAACCAGTCATACAAACAACCATCTATCCAACCAATCATACAAATCAACCATTCATTCAACCAATCATACAAACCAACTGTATCATCCATAGCAACAAATGTAGCAACCAACAAATCAAGCATACCAACCAGTAGCCCAACCAACCAAACAAACATCCATCCAACTAACCATCAGTTCACCCAACCAACCAACCATACCAACTGACTGAATCAACCATAGCAACCAATGTAGCAACCAATAAATTATAAATGAAGCATACCAACCAATCTCCCAACCAACCAAACAAACATCCATCCAACCAACCATTAATTCACCCAACCAACCATACCAACTAACTGTATCAACCATAGCAACCAATGTAGCAACCAACCAATCAAGAATGCCAATCAAATGCCCAGCTATACCAAACATATAACCACATGTTGATCAGTTGATCTCAACATGGCATAAACACTTTGTTGTCTTCAGAAATAATTGTAATGTGTTTAGTAATCAGTGAATATATAGCATATTTCTTGAGATAGAATAATTCGTGACATGTGAAGTGCTTGCTTGTAGTTATTGTTAACATATTGTGAGATGTTTACAATTGTGCAATTGCAAATGATTAAATATATTGATTTCCCATGATAAGGATGAGGATTTATTGCTTACTGTATTACCCATGTGTTATTGGAGTCCAAAAGGGAGGCAAAGAATAGTAACAGTGTAATCTACTAGGCAAAGAATAATAACACTGTAACCTACTATGTATGTTCTAAGAGGTGACTAAGGAGGGTTGGCATGAGACTGGCTACCTCATCCTGTCAGAAACTTAAGCTGCAAATCCGATAAATTATGATCAAGTCTATAAAGGCATGTCGTGAGTTGTGTTGAGGGATGATGCTCCATTGAGAGATGAAAGGCAGAATTTTAATTGATGATATTCCTCCATGCCACTGTCTTAGGCTATCCAGTGTCATTACTATGTCTGCTTCTTCCTCTTCCACCCAGTCATCCACCAATATTCCCAGTCATCACAATGTTCTCCGATGCCTTCCTTCTCAATATATGACAAATGAACACTGCTTTATTTTTCTTATATATTGTTATATTATGTTCTGCTTTCATAAACCTCTGCCAGACATTTATTGTTAGTTACTTTGGCAGTTCAAGGTATTCACAACAAGTCTCTCAGGAACCACATCACCGTTGTTGTCAAGCATTTTCTAATTTGTTCATTCATATTCTATGATTCACTACCATACAACGACACAGGTTATATATAACATTTCAGTACACTCTTTCCAACATTCAATCATTGTAATTATTGCATAAGATACTTTTCATTTTCTGAAATGCAGCTTTAACTTGACCTATTCTTCTCTTAAACCCTATCACGCATCTTTCATCTGATGTTATGATTGATTGATTTAGGAACCGACATCACAGCATTCGGGGCATTCCCATAAGTGCTACACCCCTATCCTCAGCAGCCAGCGAAGAGTTCCAACACTAATAGTACCAGTAGCAATCTGATTATCATCTGATGTTATAATTGCCCGTAGATATTTAATTTATCAACTTCGTTATGCAAGTTGGTTAATACTTTCATTTAATTATTTCAAAGACGTTTAGCTAGCATTCCTGGTTACGTGGCAGCTGAACTTACTCCAACAGAAGTCCTGCAGAGAAGAGAATTCATTCTGGGAGATGGTAAATCCTATGGTGGATTTGAAAATAAGGTATTTATTGTCACACAAAAAGATAACCATTGTTGATAGACTATCATCATGCAGTAGGTCCTTTACAGAATGTCTCTTTCATCATAACCTGCTGGACACACTCTGTCTTTTATCAGTTCCTCTGCCTCAAGCATGTTCATATCCAGGGTTCTTGTGTCCACCATTGTTTGTAGACTGGTTCATGATTGTGTTGACACATAAATTGATAGCGTTGGATATCGCAAGATGTGGAAAAGTATGATCTCCCACACTAGTCAGCAAAGGACTTGATGATGATCATGCATCACCAACAAACAAATGGAAGTACACATCTTCTTCTACAAACCATGCATCCATTACTTTTGTCCTAAGGCACTGTAATGTTTAATTTGGCGAAAGTATTTCAATTTATGAGACATGATGCTGTATATGAGCCAGTTTTCTTTGATTTTCAGATCATGTAGAAAGTCATTATTTTATTTTTCTTCATCCACAATATTCTAAGAATATTTCTGTAACATCTAACTGATTTTTATCCTTAGTAATTATAAAATGATCTAAGATTCACATGTGTATGTTGCCATAGAAAAGATGTATGTTCTCAGAATGTGTACTTCCATTTGTTTGTTGGTGATGCATGATCATCATCAAGTCCTTTGCTGACTAGTGTGGGAGACCATGCTTTTCCACATCTTGCGATATCCAACACTATCAATTTATGTGTCGACACAATCATGAACCAGTCTACAAACTGCTTGACTTGAGATGGTTTAGGGCTGATGATCCATTGGGAGATGAAAAACTGGAGAAGAAGAATATTAAAAATGCCTTGGAGGTGCGTGACAGCATTCTTTAATGCTAACAGTCCAAGATTTCTGCAATGTGCTTTTTGGGGGTTGGCTGCCACAGCGCTGTTACTGGAGCCTGAATGAAACACAAAACATAACTGACACGCTTGAGGAATGGGAAAAACACAGTTCGATTCAGGCAAACATTTCCACACAAATCATTGTCACGGAAACAACAATGCAGATAAAACAGGAATACTTATCTCAGTATTTTTTTTAAAAAGTCGCTTAAAAGTCTACAAGTCGACTTCATTGCACCGGGTTTTATCCTATATGGCTCAGCCTCGTTCCGCAGCTTGGAAAGTGTCGCACAAAGCATTAACTCGTGGCTTCAGCGACAACCCTCAAGAGTCTCAGAAAAATTGCACTCGTGAACCGAAGGACGCGGCCCGGAATCGAACCTACAACCTTCGGAGCCAGAGTCAGACAGCTTGACCACTTCACCACAGAGACTCCCAATATCTCAGTATTTAAGGGGTCGAAGTCAGATCTTAGATAGTTATGACTGAACTACCATGTAACAGTTAACAGTACTACCTGCTTTTTGTTAGCACCCAATGTTGGGTGGCTCTCACCAAACCCAAAACCCCACATTGTGCCAACAAATTCAGGCTGAGAAATGTAATTGGGATGGTACAAGCCTTACCCTAGTGCGAGGAAATGCAAACTAAATACTAAATGTCATGGCAGCGCAGACCAGGCTTTAAACCTTGGTCAGCAACTGGTCTAGGATGGAAGCTCTGACAGGTGGACAGTTGAAGCATTATTTTGCTGATCTGGCATTTTTTGCAGCTTGTCTTGTTCCAGATGTATTGGTGTTACCTTTCTTCTGAAGTCAATTAGGCAGGCTAAGAAAGGGATACAGCTGCATTGGCAACACTTGTCTCTAAATTCAGCCCAGGCTTTGTGCTATAGAGAGGTGTAACTCCATTTTACAAACTATCATCAGTCAAGACAGCAAGGTGCCAGCCAGTCATGTAAGGGGTAGCCCAACAAAACCAATCATTTGAGCATCTTATAGTCAACAGCATTGATTGGTTGATAAGACTATAGGTTGAATGTTAAGTATTCTTAAGTTTTTATCTTTATTTTTCTATTTTGTTTTTATTGTTTCATTGATACAGACTTCAATCAAAATGTTGACCTGTGTCTGTTTGTTTTCCCATTCATCAAGAATCTTGGTCAAATTTTCTGCTTCTTCACTAGTTGTTTCAAGTATACATAACAGAACAGTTGTCAGCGGCGAATCCTGGCAACTAACATAGCCGGTCCGGGCAAGTCTTCAACCTGGTTCCTGCTAGCCTGCATTTGATTTATGTATTCCTTAACAAAGTAAATACAGTTGCGTGCCCTTTACATGACTATAACTAAAGAAGAAAATGACTATAACTAAAGAAGAAAAAACAAAAACAATTCATCTAAACAAACATTCCTTGAAACAAGTAATGAATCACCAAAAAAAAGAGAAGTAGATTATGAGCTTTACTAAAACATGACTACAAGATGACAAATTGGATGTTGCGGCCAAAGCCTTCGTCAGCACAGGACAAACAAACACAAACCAACACAAAACTACACGAAACACACTACATGACAATATTACACTAATTAAAGGTACTTATTTGAATCTGTATCCTTGCTAGGAGAGACTGACACACGGACTGTCAGTGGATTGTATGGCATGTGTCAGTCTCTCCTAGCAAGGATACAGATTCAAATAAGTACCTTTAATTAGTGTAATATTGTCATGTAGTGTGTTTCATGTAGTTTTGTGTTGGTTTGTGTTTGTTTGTCCTGTGCTAACGAAGGCTTTGGCCGCAACGTCCAATTTGTCTCTTGTAGTCGTGTTTTAGTAAAGCTCACAATCTACTTCTCGTTTTTTGGTGATTCATTCATTGCCTTTTAAGCTTTACTGCAGTTCCCCTCATTCTTGAAACAAGTAAAGAGTTTCAAGTACCTAGGAAGTATAGTATCATCAAATGGGAAATCAGAAGACGAGATTGAAAATAGCTGCAATAAGGCAAACCAACTCATCGGACAAATGGCAAACCTGGATAATGACAGAAAAAGAGAAAAGAAAAATCACAACAGAAATGAGATTCCTGAGAAGAATACTCAACGTATCAAGAAGAGATAAGATCAGAAATGAAAAAATCAAGACTAAAGTGGGGGGGGGGGGGGGGGGGGTTATAGCAGTGCTAGATTTTATTAGAAGGCAGCAAGTCAAATGGTTTGGCCATGCAAGTAGGTTACCAAGTAAAAGTATATCACAACAAGCGATGATGTACAGACCAGATGGAAGCAGAGGAAGAGGCCAACCATGTAAACGAGGGATGCAGGGAATAACAGAGTCCATGGGAATATCGATACATGAAGCCTATAAGCAGGCAGTCTCCTGCTGTTTATACTTCACCTCAACACTGCAAGGTATAAGACGAACATGATGAGATGAGATGCCCTTTACAGTATGGTGCAATCAACCCCATCACTTTCTGGCTGTTTGTGATTTGTGATTCACTAGGCAATTTTTAGTTCAGTAGTTTGCCATTGCTTTTTAAATCCTTGACAAAGACATTTGTTTAATATTCTGTACAAACATTGTATAGAAGTTATCTCTAGAACTGATATTTGAAAACCTATATTCTTCACTACAAATCTGTGGTATGTGTCCAGCATTCATAACCACACAAGCTTAGAAGGCAGTGCAGCAGGACTGTGTTCTATTCCTAAATGAGGAGGGATTTGCTTCTGACAATGTACAACTGTAGGATTAATTAGAAAACTTCTGGGTAGAAAAGAAAGTGAAAGAAGGATAGTCACTTACTCTCATAATGCTATGACCTTCACAGCTGACTGACATCACCTACCATTGGATTATTCTTTACTATTATCATTGTTTCCCTTATAGGCCCTTCAACAGAACTCATATTACAGTATTTACTACATCGCCTTGAGTCTCTTGAATGGAGACACCACGGCAAGCTGGTCACAAATGAAGACTACAGTCCACACAGTGCCCTTTGACTCAACTCTGGCTCCACCCATTGCCATTTCATTGGACAATAAAAACATGACTTGCCTCAACTTTTCCTGGACTTTGCCACCAGGAGTGGAAAATGTCTTAACAGGCATTACCGTAGGTGTCTTTCATTCTTTCTTTCCACACTATTCCATTACTTTTCATTTGCTCATTTTAATGTTTTTTTTTTAAATTCAATTGTTCTGTTATTTCAAACTACAAAGTAGGTCAAATAAAGTAAGTGCACCTTCAGATGTAGTGGAGATATGATGTTAGCCCAATATTTGTATAGACCAGTTGACACTCAGTTTGTGATGTGGTCAATGTCCTGCCTTTACTTGCCAGGACATTTCCTGGTACCTATTTTAGTCAGTGTCAACCTGGTAGTCCAGGATAATTTTTTTTAATATGCTTCTATAGAGATTTGATTACTTGATCACTTGCCACTGCACTACCGGGGCTCTTTTTCAAATAATTAACGAATGGTAAAAGTATATCATGTTCATGATCATGATCTGACTTCCAATTCACATCATAAATTTACAGAAGTAACACAAGAAATATTGTAATATGCTTTGATTAACATTAAGAACCGGATGAAAATAATAGAAATGATAATACAGACTGAACCACAGAAATGCCATAAGCTAGAGGCACACCTCCAAATGACAATAGCATCTCACTTTAGGAACAAGACAGGAGGGTCTTTGGGATGACAGAACTGAGTTCTATTATGCATACATCTATAACTAGAATATAACATCTGGTTCAATGTATCAAGTGTATCAGCAGATAACCTTTTAGGCAACTTGCTTCATACATCTAAGTAAATGTGTCAATAGTTTGTTGATATATCTAGCAAGAAGTATCTAGAGGAGCCTTAAAAAGTGTGGGGGATTTGTTAGTTGTATTATAATCAGCAACAAAACACCAATTTTCACAAAATATCTTTAAAATTGTTTAATGAAGCAAGTAGACATTTTTGTCAAAATTCACACAGTATTTGGAAACATTCCTTAAACCTTATATTTGAACTTCTTTTGGTTGTAGTGTTGCATTGGTGATTATGTCCTCAGTATCTTGACATGCTGCACTTTCAGTGTAGATTTGAGGCCAAAAAACAAGAAAACAAATCAAGAGATGCCAGGTTAGGAGAATATGGAGGATTCTCCAGGCCTGTCACATTATTACAAAGTACTGCATTACTGGCATTGGATCAGTATGTTAGTCATTGTCATGCAGCAGAACTGAACTGTTTTTCTTCAAAAACAACAAACTTACTTCTGCCACTTTTTTCGAAAGCAAATAAGAATGTTACATCAGCAATAGTTTGTCAAGATCAGTGTCAATGTTCAGGAAGGTAGGTATGGATATTTCTGGCATGAGTGGATCATGCACACACAAAGTCATGACACTCCTCTTGATGGAATACTGAGGGTGAGCAAGGAAGATGTGAAATTGTCTACGAATGATCGGCTGTTGTACAAGTAAACACAAATCAATGACTACATGCGGCTGTGCCTGATAGAATCAGGAATCCAATTCACCACTAGCAGGAAGGACAGTGGTAGAAGCTGAAGCAGAGGCATGCATAACCAACTGGCCACTGGAAATACAAATGTCCCCACACTCCAACTTCTGAGGAAAACGGAGTACATATGGGCATGTCCTAAATGCTGCGACGACAGTGGTGGATGAAAGTTTCTAACAATTCTGCCAAGACCACTATCATTTTGTAACATAATTTTCTGGACAGAATCAATCATTCAAACAGGAACTCAGAATGTTTGGAAGCTATCCCATATGTGTGTTAGAGGATAGTCAGAAGCAGTATGCAGCTAGATGCTTTAGCGTTTCATTCTGGATAACCTGAAGAAGGTGGATTAATAACACTTTTGGAGAGTAAATTGGTGCTGAACTAAATAACAGCCCTATAGAAAATCAGATTAACAGTACAGTGTGATAGAAGTAGGAGACAGTGTCATTTGCAAGGATTTTTTATCTGGATTCTGGTTACACCAGTATTTGTGGTTTTTAAAAACTAGAAATGAGGTAAACAGATAAAATGTTGTTTATCTGTGCAGGACACAAACATTTGGCTCATTTTTATTAACACTTTCACTCCCAGTAACTAAACTCTTTGTTCCATGTTGTCCTGATTATAAATTATTATTATTTTTATCCTATTTTTTCTGCCTTTATCTCGCAGTGGGGCAGTATCCCTCAACTAACTCATGTCATGCCTTCCTAACCCTTGATGTCTTCTGCAGCTTCTCCCCATATTGTTCATATCCATATTTATTCTCTTCTCCATGTATTTTAGGTCGCCCTCTATTTTTTTGCCCTGTGGGTTTCAGAGGAAAGACCTGCCAGTTATACTGTTAACATGTTTTCTTAATGTGTATTCTAACCAATGACTGCAGCTTTTTGTCACCTCTTGATTCACTGTGATTTGTTTAGCTCACTCTATTAGCTCCAAAGCATAGGTTCATTCTGCTTATTACCAATTGTAATGTCAGTATAGTTTTGAAAACTTCATCTTTAACAATCTATTTTTTTTCCCCGTTCACTCGCTTTGTACTCAAGTGTAGTCCATGCACGTGCTAATACTTATAGTGCACTGGACTGATTTTTGCATGTGGATTAGCTTTCCTTATTATCGGCATCCTTCTCCATTAGGTGGTGAACCCATTCTGATTTCTGAGGTGTTTGTAATTTATGTCCCCAAGTGAAGGATGAGAAGTCAACATTTTAGTACAACTGACAGGTGTAGGGGTTGAACTTGCTACCTCAGCATTAGCACACCGGAAGTTTAAGAGTCAGTGCTTTTATCCATTCAGCCATGCTGACCTCTAATAATCTATTACGACTTAACATTCTTTGAGAGATTTCTTCTTCTTCTTCTTCTGCATTCATCCAGAGTTTTTTTCGGATGTGATTGCGTTGTGCCTGTTTACAGCAGAGCTGCGTTCTTGCACTGTTAGGCCGACACATCCAACTTCTGCGGGCATTTGTTGACCGGGTTAACCTTCCCAGTAAGAGATTTCATATATGGATTATTATTATTATTATTATTATTATTATTATTATTATTATTATTATTATTATTATTATTATTATTATTATTATTAAAGAAGCACAAATTAAAGATAGACAAAGTATGAATAACTAGATTCTTAAAATGCAAAGTGCTGTTGACAATCCTAATTTTGTTTACACCCTTTTTGATAAATATAAACAGTTGAAAAATTCTGCACATCTGTTCTATTCTCCAGTTAGTGGTGAAGAAAACCAATGACAACACAACAGTTACTATAACCGACTTGCCAGTAGCAGCACAAAGCTATCAGATCTGTAATCTAACTGCATTTACACTATATTCAGTTGGTGTAACAGCCAGAACAACTGATGGAAGAGCCACCACTAGCAGTCAAACCTTTACAACAGGTATGTGTGAAACAAATTCATGTGCTAAAGCTACATTTCTGTTCTGGCTAGTTGTCAAAGAGCTGAATGAGAGGACAGAAGTAATAGAAGGATAGAAGTTAGGGACAAGACTAAGACAGGATAGAGATAACATCCCTTACCAGGGAATAGAGAATAAAGGGACAGAAGTAGAAGATAGAACTCTTAAACAGTGCTCCGACAGGACACGCACGTGTCATAAGTAGGACAAGGTAGGACATGACAGGGATTTACTCCCAGGTTGGAGTAGAAGGCGATAACTACGGGATGTACCCGTAAACAGCACTAACTCTAGCACAGTAACTAGTGACAGGCTACTGAACTGCGTGCGAGGTAACAGAGCACGCAACAGTGCTGACGCACGAGGATTCACAGGTCCGCAGCTGGACAACGCTGCAAAGTGAGGACAGACGGGACTGGACGGTTGAGGAGACAAGTTGATGTATTCTGACCACTGTGTGGTTTACAGGGCACAGTAGTGTAGTGACTTAAGCTATGATTAGGACAGTTAGAGATTGTGCTTAGTATTGTTAGGATTTTGATGATGTGCATATATAAATGTTTATGTGAGCTCGTGGAGCAGATTGTATTCAGTACGTAATAAAGCGACTTTACCCTTTGTACACCTACGAGTTGATATTCGTGCGGTACAAATGAAGAATCCCTGTATGCCCGTATAAACTGGGTTGCTGACACTAGTGATATTGAACACATTACACATTTGATCTATACAAATATTGGGCTAGCATCATATACACACTGTGCTTAAAGGTATTATTGTTGTCGCATTCGCTGGCTTTGAACTCAAGCGTAGTCCATACACATGCTACTTCTTCTAGTGCACTGGACTGATTTTTTCATGTGGATTAGCTTTTCCTATTACTAGTGCCCCTTGCCATCATGCAAACCCACTCTGACTTCTGAGGTACTTGCAATTTACGTCCCCGAGTAAAGGATGAGAAGTTAATATTTTAGTCCAACTGACCGCTGTAGGGGTTGAACCCACTACCTCGGCATCAGCACACCGGAAATTTAAGAGCAAACGCTCTTAACCATTTTGCCATGCTGACCTCCTAAAAGCATGTAAAAGGATGCTTTACTGTTCACTCACTATATACTTTAGCAGGCATGAGTACTTTGACTCTCTACAATCCATGCTCCCTAGTGCTGTTTTATCAGTACACGTGCACACATTTACTTGTGGGAGCCTGTTCATTTGAATGGGTGCTAATGCTGGACAGTGAGTTGTGAAACAGTGAGGAAACTGGAGGCAAGGAAGATGTTGTTGTTGTTGTTCTTCTTCTTCTTCATTTGTCAAAAATGTTTATTTGGACATAATTGTGTTGTGCCTGTTTACAGCAGAGCTGCGGTATTTGCGCCTTTTGGCTGACACATTATTTCTTGAGGCATTTGTTGGCTGGGATAACATTCCCTGGGGATTTGGTTTTTAAGAAAAGGGTTGGGAATATCGAGGGCAGTCGAAAACACACGCTGGGATATTGAGAGCTGCAGGTTTTACATGATCACTCATTAAAAAGTTTGTTGCATATCCTTTACAGGTCATCGCAGTCAAGCCCAGCATTTTTACGTTCAGTAGTTGCCATTGATTTCATTAAAACCATAAGGAGAGGACAAATTAACGTTATGGGGCAGATCAACAGAAAAGATGGAATAGAGATGTTAGCCTTGTGTGGGGGTATACTTGGAAGAGGAAGACAGAAACAGAGTATGTGGGAAGCTGAAATAGCTGCGCAACAAATAATGATATCAGTCATGTAATTGGAGATCAGCGTGGCTGAATGGATTAGAGCATTCGCTTTTAAACTTCCTGTGTGCTGATGAGAGGGTGGAAGTTTTAACTTCTACACTCATCAACGGGACTAAAATGTTGACTTATTGTCTTTGACTTTGGGACATAAATTACAAGTATTTCAGTAGTTGGAGTGGGTTCGCCTGATGGCGTGAGACACTGGCAATAGGGAAAGCTAATCCACACGCACAAAAATCAGTCCAGTGCTACTAGAACTAGCGTGTATGCACTACATTTTAGTTCATAGCTAGTGACCGAGTGCAAAAATCTGGTTGCCACCAGACCCTCTTATAAATATCATCATCATCATCATCATCTTCCACTTCTGCCGTCAAGCGTCATGGGGAGGAATAATTTGTGTTCCAGCTCCCGGTGGGCGGCACTGCATAGTGTCAATCCATGTGGTTGTACAATGTCTTTGATGTCGTAAATCCATTTTCTTCTTGGACGTCCTCGTGGTCTCGTCGCAGATGATCTTTGATGTAAGGCCAATAATGGTAGTTGCTGATGTTGCATTCTAACGACATGGCCAAACCACTTGATCTTCTGTCTTTCAATAAATGTGGCACAAGGTGTTGATCCCACAGTCTGTCTGATAATGGCATTTCTTACTCGGTCTCGGATTGTTAAGTTGGCAGCTCTCCTCAGGCAACTCATTTCGCAGGTGTTGATTTTGCGAAGATGTAATTTGGATAAAGTCCAGGTTTGATATTGGTTAGCATAGGGTTGGTGTGAATATGCTGTTTATTATCTGTCGTTTTGCGGACATGGGTATGTTTGGATGTTTCAGTAAGGGTGATAGTTGATATGTAAGTGCACAAAACCGAAGGACTAAAACTGTGTGACAGAATAGTATAACTAGAAATTCCTTTGTAAGAAGCCTACAGGGCAAATGAAATATAGAGACCTAAAACTCACAGAGAAGAGACAATGATGAATAATATGGGGAGAACATGAGCTGTATGAGTTCAGAAAAGATGGGCCAACTTAGAGTGAGTTGGTTGAGGGCCTATGCTTCAATAGGGGATAAAAGTCAGATGAGAGAGAGAGAGGTCAGTAACTAAGTCAGTAAATAAGTAAAAATGTTTTCAGGTATTGATATAATCATCCGTTTGTCTGTCTACACAGTTCACAACACACCGCGCACGCCTCCAGCACCTGTGTTAGTCAGCTCATCAAACACAACAATTACAATTGCTATTGAACCTGTGGTCTTGACGGATGCCCCACTCACAGCCTATCAGTTACAAGTGGAGAAACTGGCCAGCAGCAGACGCAGAAGAGTTGCAGAAATACCAGGTTATGTCACAGCACAGCTAACCAGAGAAAATGTGACACAAAAATTGAACTTTATTGTTGGGGATGGACAGTACTATGGTGGTTACTTAAACAAGCCATTGGAAAGGGATATGTTGTATACTATTCATTACATAGTAATCAGTACTACCGGTGGTGTTACTAAGTTCAGTAATTCTAGCCTTGTCCCTGCAGTTAGAACTGTACCATATGTTATACCTGTAGCAAACCAATCAGTTGATGACAATTCTGATGTTCTTATGGGTGTAATGATCGCATTAATCCTCCTTGCTCTTCTCATTCTTCTATTGCTCCTACTATTCTGGTGTTGGAAACGAAGAAACAGGTTTAAACCTTATAAGAATCAAGAAGATGAAAAGAAATCATTTCCTTTCCCAGAGTTACAGGATGACTATAACCCAGAAAATTACTGGAGTATAATTTATGATCTTAAGAGCAGTAGGCAGATTGTAGCTGGAAGAGATCTTATTTATAGGAAGGGACATGTGCCTCGCCTGAACGGAGCAGTGATTCCACAAGCAGGCTTGCCTAATGTCTCCTTTTACAATGAATTCCACAACCTTCCGCACTCATCTGAGAAAGCAACAGATAACTTAGCTCGAGAGAATAATGAAGTGAATAGATTTTCTCATCTTCTGCCATATGATCATAGTTTGGTTCATCTCAGACCTGATGGAAACAGTCAACGGACGTACATCAATGCCAGCTTTATTCCTGGTTACAAGAAGGCATCATCATACATTGCAGCACAAAGTCCTTATGACGATGAAACCGTTCTTGATTTCTGGCGTTTGATTTATCAGAAGTAAGTTGTTTAATACTTTTGCTTTGTTTAATTATAGCCGAGGTCAGAATTGCTCTTGAAATCTGTTGAACAAACAGAATAGGTTTAGACCTTGCAGAAATATTACATGCAGCATATTTTCCATCAAGAAATACAAGATATAATACCAAAAACACACATAATCACAAACAGTGGATGCTGTTACAGAAACTTGTCTTTATCAACACAAAAGAGAACACACAAGAACAACAAATAATAACAAGGAAACATGTATAATAAAAATGAGACAAGTAGAATTAAATGAAATATAAGGTACTTAACTAGATGACCGGCATATGCAGAGTTTTTGTATTTGTGTTTTTTTTGTTTGCTAATTACGTCTTGTCACCACACATCCTCTGTCTATTTTTGTTTATTATTTTGATTTTATAACGATGTCCTTCATACTTATGATTTTATTTGTTTGAAAAAAAAATTGTCTCTGTATCTGCAATGATGTCTCTTGTATAAACTGTTTTTTTTTTCAAGTTCATTCAGTGGTAAGCAAAGTTTAGCTTACATTGTTGTTTCTCTAGGCTTAAAGATTTGCCTTGATGTTATATCTGGCGCAGTCTTGGGGTACATGATCTAATGTCTGGGGCACCAATCCATATATGCACATGGCTGATTTGCCCATCTTAAATGTTGTATACATGTGCCTGTGTAATCAAATTGTCCGGTTCTGAGGTGCAGAGTAATGCTTTGTTGGTGGTTTTCTAACTGATTTCATGGTTCTTTCCATTTAGTGGTACATGGCTAACTCCCTTAGCTAGTTGACCAGCTCTCCCATTTAAGAGAATAAAGCTAACCTTCTACACTTCTTGCTTTTCCTATTATGTCTTGCATTCTCACACCTTCAGGGCAGTTAACCCCGTTTATTTTGTCTCTATACCTGGCAAAATATATTTCTCACACCTTCAGGGCAGTTAACCCCGTTTATTTTGTCTCTATACCTGGCAAAATATATTTCTCCACATTTACTCTGCACTATCTTCTGAATGTCAGTGCTGTTCTGACTTTGTTTCTGCCATGTGCAAATCTACCAACCTCTAGAGTCAAAATCCTGTTTTTGGCACCAATTTAAAACAAAAGAACAATAGTACACCTTGTCTTTAAATTTTGCATGTGCTGTATTACTGGTTTATCAAGTACATAATGTTTTACCACTTTTAATATGTCAAAGATGGTTTAACTTTATACAGCATCAGTATTTGTTTTACACAGCAGAAATGCTGTCAGCATACTTGAATTCATTGCATTTCTACACTATATGTAGCTGCAAACAGCTTTCTTTGGTCATGTGATGAGAAGAGAGACACTGGAGTACATCATGACAACTGGAAATATCATGGAGAAGAGAAGCAGAGGCAGACCAAGAGAAATTATGCTGGATGGACTGAGACAATGGCATGGAGGAGTATCATCAGCAGAGTTACCAAAGAATACCAAAGACCAAGATCTGTGGAGAAAAAGAATACCTACGCCAGCTGGCAGGGCACTTCATGATGTGAATATTTTGTCATCATTTTCTTCTTCCTACTCATTCCTCTTGTGAAGGAAGTGTGTCACATCTGGCTACACATCTCAGAGGTCTGTGTGTCTGACATGGCAGCATTTGTGTCAGGTTTGCTTCCTCTAGGGGCAGGTTCAGTCTAAGGTAATAGACTCTATTTACCAGGTTTCATTTTCCTAACAACTTTTCCAAGACTGCGACCTTACAGTACTCTTTACGGTACCCAACTATGATGGGATTTTTAATGTGCCCAATTTACACACCAGACCTTCCGTGTTTTATTTCCCAAGAAGGCTAGGTATCCAATCTCACTACCCCAGGGAATTGGGGACATGAAATATCAGTGGAAATGAAAGGTTCACGGACAATTTCAGAGGCTAATGCTGTGATTAAACCCAGGACATTCTGAGCCAGAGGCAGAAATCATGAGCTCTCTAGAATATAACAAACCTCCCTATATGTGGATTAACTGGTTGGACTTGCACAATAAAACATCTGCTTTTCAAGATAGGTGCTAGTGAAACTTGACTGGTTTTTGTTTTCCAAATCATAAAAATTATGCAATATAAGCATTTGTAAAAGAGATTAATGAACATTTGTATTTTAACAAAACTTACATTGTGTTAGAGTTTACAATGGAGATTGTTAAAAACCTTCTAAAGCAAAAGTTAAACCTTACGAATTGGCAGGCAAGCTATTTGTGTATTTTTAAATAACATTTTGCATTATGTGCCGTATAAAGCAACAGCTTTCCATATATTTGTTGACCGCAGGATGGCTATTATCTATTGGACAGGACTGGACAAGCTGCTCTCATTAGACGCAGAACAGAACAAAGCAGACTCAATAACCTCATGCACATGCAGCTAAACATAGTTAATACAGCAATGTGAACATGTGGGTAACCACCTCAAACTGTATAACATAACACTACAACACTCCCCAAATACAGCTCCAAAATGTCTGCTCTGTGGCCAGATAAACAACCTTAGATGTCAGACTATATGGAAGCTTGTAAAATCTGCAATCCAGGAAACACAATTTTAGATATAAATTGATTCCAACCGACCCATGGGGGTCATCACTGGAGATTGTGGAGGTTATACTTTGTGTGACACTCTTTACGGGTAGCTTGCCATTCTATGGAGAGAGACCAAGCTAAAAAAGTGGTAAACATGGTGCAATGAAGTTATCCTCTTACCTTTAACCTTTTGTTCAGTGCAATGAAGTTATCCTCTTACCTTTAACCTTTTGTTCAGTGCAATGAAGTTATCCTCTTACCTTTAACCTTTTGTTCAGTGTAATGAAGAATAAACAAGTCAATAGATGTATACAGAATGAGTTGATCATGGTTTGCTTTCCTTCCAGCTCCATCAAGACTGTGGTTATGATTACTAACACAGTAGAGGACAACATGGTGATGTGTACTCAGTACTGGCCAGACGAGACCAAAGCCAGCTTTGGAGACTTCCTGATCAATCTTGTTGAAACCACAGAATATGCAGACTACGTTATCAGAACCATTGCATTCAAGAGCAGTGGAGAGGAGCAGTTCAAGACAGTTAAACTATTTGAGTTTACCTCCTGGCCAGAGCATGGGGCACCTGATGATCCTATACCATTTCTACAAATGAGGCATGCTGTGAGAAGTCACCACCAGGATGACGGAGGCCCTCTTCTGGTTCACTGTGGAACTGGTATGGGCAGAACTGGTGTCTTCATTGCTGTAGATGCTTTAATTGAACAGTATGCAGCTGAAGGAAGGGTGATGGTGTTTGATTTTGTGAGTCAAATACGCCATTATCGCCCGTTTATGGTTCGCACTTTCAAGCAGTATGTGTTTATTTATGAAGCATTGTTTGAACAGTTTCATGCTGGGGATACTCTTGTGGACTTTAATTTGAAGGATACATATCATAGTTGGACCCAGAAGAATCCTCGGACTGGCCAGACTTACCTGAGAGATCAGTATACACTGTTAGAGACTTATACAAGACGACCCGAAAGGAATGAGTTTAAGACAGCATTACTGGAAGGCAACATTAAAAAGAACAGGTAAGCAATAATGTTTAAATAATAGTGTACCAACTTTAAGCCACACTATGCTTCATAATCGATACCGATATAACACGTTCTAGCAATGCCATTTGAACATGGTGGGTTACAATCTTGTGTTCTCATATCTTCCTTATTTGGCTGTTGTCTGTTGTCATCTGATATCAACTTATATCCCTTTGTCTTTTCCCCCTTCTATGATTGTTAATAAATATTTACACTTATAATAAATTAGATTACTAATTAGTCCTTGGCCGGTCTCCGTGGCAAAGCCTTTACGGACGCAGTACGTAATTTTGTTTACCTGCGTTCGAAACACAGCTGCGACTGATTTGGCAGCACACTGTGTTGCGCTGGTTTTTAACATGATGGTATGGGAGCCAGTCGTTCAGAAAGCAGTGGCAAACTACTGAATGTAAACTTGCCAAGACATCAACAACAGCAGTGCTGGTGTTGACAGCCATGTCCTGTAAATAGGATATGCACACACACACACACACAAAATACATCCATGAGGTTTCACTCATGTTCCGTGAGCACAAGCAAATAAGATGCCATGGTGATTTGATTAGTAAGTAAAAGTAAAGTAAATGGTGATTTGATTAGTAAGTAAAAGTCAAGTAAATGGTGATTTGATTAGTAAGTAAAAGTAAAGTAAATGGTGATTTGATTAGTAAGTAAAAGTAAAGTAAATGGTGATTTGATTAGTAAGTAAAAGTCAAGTAAATGGTGATTTGATTAGTAAGTAAAAGTCAAGTAAATGGTGATTTGATTAGTAAGTAAAAGTAAAGTAAATGGTGATTTGATTAGTAAGTAAAAGTAAAGTAAATGGTGATTTGATTAGTAAGTAAAAGTCAAGTAAATGGTGATTTGATTAGTAAGTAAAAGTAAAGTAAATGGTGATTTGATTAGTAAGTAAAAGTCAAGTAACTTGTTCACATCTGGAGGTGTACTGGGTATATGCTGCGTGCCCCATACTGCAATAGACCATCAGCTCTCGATGAGTGAGGATTGTTATCATACCGGCTGCCTTTATTTCCCAGAAAATTTCCTGTCACCCATTTTAAGATGGGTCAATCCCAGGAGCCGAGATCAGTTGTTATTTTTTAAATCATTGCCTCCATGGAGATTTAAACATATGACCACACGGTTAGCAGGTAAGCCTTCTAGCAACTGTGCTACCATGACTCCCAAGATGAATGACAGACAAAATATAATTGTTGAATAATAACTTCCTGAAACAGAAAAGAGTTATAATACTATTTCCTGTAAGTCTGAATGAGATTTAACTAGGACAGAGTGAGTAAAAGTAATATTGGTTTGAGACTGAAGGAGTGAAGGAAACAAGTTTGAGACTGAAGTTGTGAAGATAACAAAGTTTGTGGAGGAACTGATCAAAGTATAATGAGGACAACGATGTTATTTTCTCTGAGGAAATCTTGAAACTCAAGCTTCTTGTTCTTGACCCCTTCTGTCTTCCAGTAAGCCACTAACAGACAGAGACTTGAATGGTTGCTTAGTCTGCTTCTCTCTGGAAGGTTAGGTTAAAACAGTTATTAGGGGCCCAGTAATATTCCAGAGCTATAGCTGCAAGGTGTGAGACTTTGACAGTTGATTAGATTCTGACATGTCCATTTCCTGTAGATATGTGTGTATGCATGCATGAGTGTGTTTATGTGTGTGTTTCCCTATGGTTCCTGGTGTCTGTGCCACATCTGACACACATTGTCTTCAGTAAGCTGGGTTGTGTTGTCTGTCTAAGATGTTTTCCCTAGCTTTTCAATCCCTCAGTGGCACCTATAAGGCAGGAGTATGGTTTGCTTGCAGAGATAAATCTTCCCTGTGGCCGGAGCTTATAATGGCCCATGTGTGTGTGATACTTCCATTGTAGATCATATGGGGTAATCCAATGATGTCGTCAGCACCACCTGCTGTCCCACCCCATCCTACAGGGACAAGCACTGCCATTTTGTCTCACACTGCTTATTCATCCACAGAAATCCTCCTGGCTTTGTATTGCAGTTATTAAGGCATAATTAGTTAAAATGTTGTTGCATATCCTTTACAGGACATAGCAGTCAAACCCAACACGTTTTGGCTGTTCTTGATTCCTAGGCAAATTTGCGTTTAATAGTTTACCATTGCTTTCTGAACAACCAGCACCCATACCATTTCATTAAAAAAACCAACGTAAGGCTGCCAAATCTCCCACAGCTGTGTTTTGAACATGGGTAAGTGGGATTATGAACTGCGTCCATAACCCCTTCGCCACAGAGCCGACATAGTTAGTTAGTCAACAGGTAATTCTCATTTGCAGATTGAACTATTAGTCCATAAGTGCTCCGAGTCCCTTCTCAGTATCCCCCTCAGTGTGCACTGACTGATGATAAAAGTTATGTATTGATTTATATTCTTCTTTGATTTCCTACATGGTGCTCTTGTCAAGGTTGACCCAGTTTAACTTGATGCTCTTGCAGTCTGATGAAAGTTGCAGTGTCACACCCATCCCTTGAGTCATTTACTTGTCCTGATGGTGGATGTTTCACACAAACATGGGTTCAGGATGTTTTATATAGCATAACTGAAGGTTACTCCATGGTACAGCACTTCTGGGTTTCCCCTGTGACCCCTCTAGGTGATCTCCAGTAATTCATCAGTCCTCCTTGAACTGATATGCTCCTCATGTTTTAATTTTAGAAAAAAGTGCTTGTATAAGTCATTAGAACATTTTTAACTAGTATTTTATTGATTTTGCAGGTATTTGGATGTACTGCCTCCTGAAAATTACCGACCATTATTGAAATCTCTGGGTGGACCCAATTCAACTGATTACATTAATGCTGTATTTGTGGATGGGTATTTCATGAAGAATCAGTTCATGATTACGCAGACACCACTTAACACAACCATCATTGATTTTTGGAAGCTTGTTTATGACTATGGTGTCAGTACCATTGTCATGGTGGAGAATTTGAATAATGAAGACGAGACTTGTGCTAAATACTGGTCTGATGCTAACGCCAAACATATTGAACCTTTCATTATTGAAACCACAGTGGCCTACCAGCATGACAACATCACTATCCGTAGTTTCAGAATGCACAACACTCAGTACCCACAGAAGCCAGCCAGGCATGTCATGCAGTTTCAGTTCAACGCCTGGGCTCAACCAAACTTGACTCCCCAGTCCAAGACAATGATGATGGATCTGATTGATGATGTTTTCTCCTGGCAGCAAAAGGCATGCGACAACAAGAAACCGATCATTGTCCACTGCCAAGATGGTGCATCTCATTCTGGTCTTTTTGCTGTTTTGGCTGTCATATGTGAAAAAATGAAGCAGGATAAGGAAGTTGACATATATAAGACGATCAAGCATTGTAAGAGACGAAGGGCTCAGTTTGTGGCTGACTATGTGAGTAATTCTTGAAGTGTGTTTTTATTCATTGACTGTATTATGATTATTTTATTTCAGCTATTCCATGGTCATCCACATGTTCCCTGCCAACTTATGTGGACATTAATGTCACTCCACAGATAGCCTTCCTGGTGTTCTGGATCACCAATATATTCCTCCATGCCAACATTTCAGTCCAACCAGCATCATTTCTTGGTTTGTTTCTGCCTCTTTTCCTGCTGATCTTTCCAATTGTCACAATGTTTTTCAGTATCTCTCTTCTCATCACATGACCAAAGAATCATAATAGACTGAAAAACATGTATACAACAATATGTTCATATTTAGTATGATAAACCAAATCAACTGAATAATTCATTACCGAAAGTTAAACTGCAGATGTTTTCATTGAAGATAGAAATGTCCAGAAAAGAGCTGCAAGCCAATTGCAGGAGGAGGCTCATCAATCCATGGCAATTGCAGGAGGAGGAGGAGCATCAGTTCACACCAGTCTGGCACAGTTAATCATGGAACACTGGTTGATTTATTGTGGAGGAGATCAGGGCGCCTATGGACATGTCTAGGGTGCAGTGATGATAATGTGCACTAAAGTGAACTAAATCTGTATACAAGCTATTCCACACAGAACAACAGTAATGAAATCAAAGTTAATAAAAACAAAATAGCAATTAACAGTCTTCTATCAGGGCAAGTATAAAACATTTGCAATGCCTCGCATGAGCCAGATATTATTAGTAGTGAGATATCAGTGCCCCACATGAGACAGATATTAGTAGTGAGATATCAGTGCCTCACATAAGACAGATATTAGTAGTGAGATATCAGTGCCCCACATGAGACAGATAGTAGTGAGATATCAGTGCCCCACATGAGACAGATATTAGTAGTGAGATATCAGTGCCCCACATGAGACAGATATTAGTAGTGAGATATCAGTGCCCCACATGAGACAGATATTAGTAGTGAGATATCAGTGCCTCTCATGAGACAGATATTAGTAGTGAGATATCAGTGCCTCACGTGAGACAGATATTAGTAGTGAGATATCAGTGCCTCACGTGAGACAGATATTAGTAGTGAGATATCAGTGCCTCACGTGAGACAGATATTAGTGGTGAGATATCAGTGCCCCACGTGAGACAAATATTAGTGGTGAGATATCAGTGCCTCTCATGAGACAAATTTTAGGACCCTAAGGTGTTTAACAGGGTCCTTGACTTATTTTTTTTTAATCTTGATTTTAGGAGCCATGATAGCATAGTGTCTAGACGCCCACCTGCCAGTTTGGCTATCATGTGTTCAAATCCCCTTCAAGGCAGGGATTGTTGAATATTTACCTGGGAAATGCACCCAGTCGTGCTTGCTGTTATGTATTTGAGTCCTCATTGGTGTGATCTTATTTTTAAATTGATCTGGGCTCTCAGGTTGACCCAGGCTAAAATTTGTACCAGGAAATACCCTGGAAAGTAAAAGTAGCCAGTGTGATTTTCACTACATGCCCATCCATTGTGATATGGTCTATAAAATTAGGGGACATATACCAGGTATTGATCAAGGCATATAAATGGGCCCTCTAATTTACTTAATTACTTACTATATATCCAATATGTGTCAAGGCAAGAAAAAGGGTCATCTATACTTGTTTTACTTACCTTATATCCATACGCCTAAAGGCACTAAAAATAGTTCAAAACAATGTTATCCTTTAGTGAATTTAAACACAGAAACCACAAAGAATATCTGACACGATTTATTGCCTGGCATATTTCACTGCATCTCGTCAGGTGCATACTGCAGAATTATATATCATATGAAGTGAGTAAATAAATTATATTTACGCTGAAACAATTAAAACACATAGTCACAGGTATTGTTACTGCATTGATCAATTCCAGTGTGAGTGCCAAGCTACTTACACAGGTAGAATGGAAAGACAATTTCAAGTAGTCAAATATATACCAGTGTGGGTGGAAAAGAGAGTTCATCAGTCTCCATGAATCCCTGTGTACTCAAAGGCTATAAAATGTTGTCCTCATTGATTTCTCAACATCTAATAAAATATGGGCATAGCATGAAGAAAGAAAAAAGTGTATTGTATAATGTATTCGACAAACAATAAAATAAACGATTGGTCAAATATAGTGAGGCTTTAGCAATTAGTCGGTTTAGTGCTAACAGAAAGAGTGTGTTGTAAATTTGAAATTACAGTGGGAATAACAGATTACACATTTGAACAAACCCTATGACTACGTGTTTTAATTGTTTCAGCTTAATTATTATTCATTTATTCACTTCATATATGAATGATGATAATTCGACATTATGCACCTGACGAGATGCCGCGAAATATGCCGGAAAATAAATCGTGCAACTAAAAATAGTTCCTTATTTTACTTTTTAAACTATGATTTTTATTCATAGAACCATTAATTTAGTTCATAAGGCATTAACTTCCTGACACACAGATTTGTCTGATATCTTCATAATATTTATTTACCTTTTTTTTTTCAGGATCAGCTTCGGTTTTGCTACAAGGCAGCCTGGGACTACATGAATCTGCGAATGCCAGGAGGCACTTTCACTGAAACTCTCGGGCAGAGTAAAAGTGATCAGCTTTATGGTGTAGCGTCATTTAACTTAACATCTTTATTCAACAGTATTGACAATTAGAAGATGACAGTTGAACTCCTCCTGGCCCTAGCCATTATTACTTCATCCAATTTTGTCATGGCTGTTACTTCAACTTTATCTTGGGAAGTTGTTATTTGGACACAGTTGGATTTTCATTCAGTAAATAAGTGTCTGTAGCAGATAACTTCATTTCACATGGAGATTGCTGATGTTTACCAATAGTTTGTAGTGAAATTACCAGTATAACACCATCTTGTATACAATAAACTGCTGCCTTAGTGAGTGATAAATCTTGATACTGTTACTGGCAAGCTAGGAAAACAGATTCAAAGGAATTCCAGCTGAAGTTTGATGCCCAGATTGCCTAGTGCATGAAACACAGTGCAACACAAACTCAGCCTGTAACAAAATGTCTCCTAGAAGTGGAGTTGGTTCCAAATATACATGGCAGATTTGTAGAATTTCTGACCTTTTGATGAAACAAAATAAAATTGATAATCAATCATCCACAACTGCAGTAAACTTATGAAATGGAAGCAACAACGATTCTGGCCAAAAGCAATTTAAAAATAGGCCATGGCATCAACAAACTTCCTTCCACTAAAAACTGTATGGGGATGTCATGACCTAAAACTAACTACTCTTTATATTTGAATCGTACATCAGCATGGCCAAATGGATAAGAGTGTTCACTCTGAACCTTCCGGTGTGTTGATGGCAAAGTAAAGAGTATAACCCCTACCTTTAGTTGGACTAGAATGTTGACTTCTGATCTTTGACCCGGCAATGAATAATTACAAGCACCTTAGAAGCTGAAGTTGGTTCACCTGATGGCGAGTGAAACTGTTAATAAGGAAAGCTAAACCACGTGCAAAATTTAGTCCAGTGTGGATTACGCGCAAAACAGTCAAGCAAAAAAATGATTTTTTAATTTGAGGCATCAATGTGGAGGTGTAAGTTAATGGGGAAGAAGAAGATGGACCAACTATCTCCCTATTGTTTCTTTAACTGTTGCTATTCCAGACAGCTTTTCATCATCATCATCAAGTGCCCTGCCAGCTGGCGTAGACATACATGGCTGTCCAGTGATCTCAGTCTTTGGTGTGCTGGATCAACTCTGCTGATGATATTCCTCCATGCCATCGTCTCAATCCATCCAGCTTCATTTCACTTGGTCTGCGTCTGCCTCTCTTCCCCTCGATCTTTCCAGTTGTCATTATGTTCTTTAATGTCTCTCTTCTTATCACATGACCAAAGAAAGCAGTTTGTCTCTTTCTTATTGTTGCATACAATGTTCTAGTTTCGTCAGCCTCTTTCAGGCAGTCATCGTTAGTTACTTTGGTATTCCAAGGAATTCACAACATTCGCCTCAAAAACCACATCTATGTTGCTTTTACTTTTACCATTTCTGAATCAGACAGTTATAATTGTATACTGTCATTATCAAATTTATTTATGTATTATTTGTGTTTAATATATCAGATTAATGAAAAATAAGAATTACAACAAAGAAAACAGCGTCATCTCTCGGAATGTGACACGCTTTGGCCGTATTAAACATCACAGAGACTTAGAAGGAACAGTAATGGAAGACATGGTTCTTGAAAGGAGAGGCAGGGGTGGATCAGCACAGAGGTGGACTAGGGACATTAAAGATACCTTAGACATGGAAATGCATGAGCAGGAGAACCAGCAAGAGATCTGAAGTTGGTCTGGTGAGCCGTGACTAGAGCAACATTCTTCAGAGGACCTGCTGCATGATGAATGATTTATAGAAATGTGTCTACAATGTTATTAGTTTAGTTTTTTCACATAAACACTATTCTGTTTTTTACAGTAAACCAGAATTGCTATCTGTGTTATAGAAAATGAGATTCTTCAGTCTTTACACATACTTTTTAAATGTACAATTTATATTAATTAGAACCACGCTTGCCTGCCGACCTAGTAGCAATATGAGATTATCATCAAGTGCCTTGCTAGGCAGAATGAGCAGTCATGCTTCTCCACAAATTGTGATTTCTGTTGGCATGGATCAGTTTATGTGTTGATTCCCTTCCATGCCGTGGCGCAAGACTGTCAAGAATTTTCTCACGCTGTCTTCATTTATCTTTCTTTCCACAAATATTTCCGGTTGTCATAGCATGTTCCAGGTCAAGTCTTCTCATAATGTGGCCAAACAATAGTGACTGCCTCTTTCTGACGTTTGTGATGAGTTGTCTTTGCAACTCAGCTTCCCTCAAAACATCCAGATTGCTCATTTTAGCAGTTCAGTTAATTTTCAGCATTCTTCTATAAATCTCCAAGGCTTCTAGGAATTTTGTTTGCCTGTTTACTAATTCACATTTCGCAGTCGTATGTTAAAAATGGTTCTATTTACCATTCAAGAATTCTTTTTCTTACTTCTAAATATGAGATGTGGGGATCTATGACTTAAAATACTGATGTGCAAGAGAATAAAGAGGATGATCAAGGAACACCTACATCACACAAGCATGGAAGGACTTTGGGGCTTACACCTGAGCTTAAAATAGTTGTTGAGAATAAGATACCAAACTCACAAACTTCAGTTACTACCACTCCATAAACACCTGCTTTTCAATAAGGCCAAACTAATTCACAAAATCCTATATCAGAATGCCCCAAATTACCTTTGGCCATTGCTTAAATATAATGCTAGACACAGTAAACGATTAATTATATTACACATTCTGAAGCCTAGGATTGACTTAAACAAAACAAGCTTAACGTACTTTGCAGCTCAGGTGTGGAAAAATCTCCCACAAGAAATCAAAGATATCACCAATCCCTATACATATAATTGCAAATTATTTGAATACTATCTCAGGACGGATGACCTTCTCCCTTAATAATAGAAATAATAATAATAACAAATCCCTAGTATAACAGCCAGTCCCCTTTTGGTAGACCAGTATATTCCACATAGCTAACAAGTGTCACACCATTATCTAATATTACTGAGTCATGTAGTATTGATGTTTGCATTTTGCCCATGTCTTTATAATGCATATCTTTTATATTGTTGCTGTTCTCTGAATGATGTATGAATGAAATAATGTATGAAAGAGAGTGATCAAAGGGCAGAATGTTAGACGGGCCTGCAACCAGCCAGGAGGCGCACCACATAAATCAGGATGCCACGCAATCACGCAAAATGGAATATGTCGACTACTGCTAATCGTTATGGTGCTTGCCCTGCTCTGGACCCCCAGGCAGGTGCAGTGCCGGGCCCTATGTCTCGAAAGGGTCCAACCCCAACTACTGGAGGTCCTTCTCAGATGTCCTGTGGAGCCAGGGGACATGAGAATAGGAAGACTGGCCATACTAAACGAAGACTTAAAATAATGCACTGGAATGCGGAGGGAGTCAGCAACAAAAAAATAGAATTAGAAAAAATCTTGGACCAAGAAAAAGTAAGCATATGTTGCTTGCAAGAAACTCACCTCAATGAAAATATAGCCTTCAAAATCAGAGGCTACCAGTGTTACCGATCTGACCGAAAGGACAGGCGAAAAGGTGGGATACTGACCCTTGTAAGAAATAACATCATGGCTTCCCAAATCAAAGTCTACATGGAAGGGGCTGAGTATCAGACACTTAAACTTAAGACAGGTAATACAGATCTACATCTGATCAATTACTACTGTCCAAGTGACCGCCCACAGGCACTGGACACTCTACCACTAAAAGAAAAAATGATTGTGTGTGGCGATTTCAACAGCCACTCGCAGAGCTGGGGCTATGATCACATGGACCAGAGAGGAGAGAGACTGGAAGACTGGCAGGATGAGAATAGATTCATGTTGATTAACAAGCCGTCCGACCCACATACTTTCTACTCGAGACCATGGCACTCTACAACTACACCTGACCTGGCTTTTCATTCACCAGACCTGGAGTGGAACATTACACGAATTGTTGGGAAACAACTTGGTGGCAGTGACCATCGGCCAGTCTTTCTAACCGTAGAAAATGAGCTTGTAAGTGAAAGCAGCACCCTCTCGAGGTGGAACTACAAGAAAGCAGACTGGGCAATGTACAAGCATCGCACCAGCATACTGGTTAGAAACCTGAACACTGAGAAAGACATAAATAAAGTAGTTGAAGAGTTTGGGAAATGCATACTACAGGCAGCGCGAGAAACAGTACCAAGAGGAGCCCGTAAACAATATAAACCCTACTGGAGTAGTGAACTGGAACAGTTGCATAATGATGTTGAAGTGTGTAGAAAGCAAGCAGAGGCCACACCCAGCCAAGAGCACCACAATAAATTCCAGCATGCAAAAGCCAAATTTCAAAGGGCCAAGCTGCAGGCTAGACGGAAAAGCTGGCAGGAGAAAACGGAGTCTCTGAACTTTGAAAGAGACACAAGGAAATTGTGGAAGCTAATAAAACAGCTTAATGACGAGGGCACAGGGAGAAACTCAAAAATTGCACTACATAAAGATGGAAAAATCTTAACAAGAAAGCAAGCAGCTGACCATTTTGCGGACTCGTTCGCACAAGATAGCAATATCAAAATTAGTCCAGAGAAACAACAAGAGTTTCGAGAGAAACGACAACATACAGGACAGAAGGAAATAGTACATGAGGTTCTGGAGGCACCCATCACAATCAACGAACTGGAGCTAGCCATATCAAAACTGAAAATGAGAAAGTCACCAGGAGCTGATGGTATCTCCAATGAAATGATCAGGAACCTAGGAACAGAGGCCAAAACAAAGCTGTTGCAGATCTTCAATAACAGCTGGACCTTAGGCAGTGTTCCACAAGCCTGGAGAGAAGCAATCATGATACCCCTCCTAAAATCAGGGAAAGATGGTTCCATTGCCTCTAGCTACAGACCAATTAGCCTCACCAGCTGTCTCTGCAAAACACTGGAGCGCATCATCAATCACAGACTGCAGTGGTACATTGAAAGTAAAAACATCCTTGTGCCACAGCAGGCTGGCTTTAGGCAGTGCTACTCTACGGAAGATCAGACAACCTACCTCTCTCAAGAAATTGAGGATGCATTCCAAGAGAAGAAGCTGGTGCTTGCGGCATGGATAGATCTGAAGAAAGCCTTTGACAAAGTCTGGAAAGAAGGTCTGATGAAGAAACTGAGAAACTGCAAAGTCAATGGAAGAATGTACAAATGGGTGAAAGCATACTTGCACAACAGAAGAGCCCGAGTACAGATAGACGGACTCAAGAGCAAGAAAGTACTACTGCGTCACGGTGTCCCCCAGGGCGGAGTCTTGTCCCCCACACTTTTTCTAATCTTCATCAATGATCTTGTTGCTCACCTACCGCATGGAATTAAAGCGGCAATGTACGCCGATGACCTGGTTCTATGGAGCACAAATGAATATGCATCAGTGGCCACCAGATTGCTACAAAGAGCTGTAGATACATTTGCTGCATGGGCAAATAGATGGTGTGTCAGCATAAACACTGACAAGTGCAGCACCACCCTATTTACCCTCTCTCCAAAACAAAAGGCAGGGATCATCCAGATAAATGGAACACCCCTAAGAGAAGATAAAGAACCAACATACCTTGGAGTAACATTTGATGGAAAGCTGACATGGAGAAAGCACATCAACAAAGCAGTAGCAAAAGCCAGAAGGAAAATAGCCATCCTGAGAAAGCTAAGTGGAACCACATGGGGAGCCAGTACGAAAATACTTAGCAAAGTTTACCAACAGAGCATACGACCACACCTGGAATATGGGTCAACTGCGTGGTGTTCAGCATCAAATACCACACTACAAGAGCTGGACAAGGTTCAAAATCAAGCACTTAGAGTCACCACAGGAGGGATGAGATCAACCCCTATAGTGGAAATGGAGAAGATGGGGAGGACACAGGCACTGAGTGAGCGCAGAGATACGAAAACGCTAATACAAGCAGAAAAGTTCCTCAGCTTGCCAGGCCACCCTATGAAGAACAGATTTGAAAACCTAGCTATGGGGCGGTTGAAAAGAAGTAGTTTTATCCACCAGACCAAACGACTCTGCAGAGAAACCACTGATCTGCCCACAGTTGGTATCCCCCTAACAACTATTCCAGAGCGAACTCCATGGAAAGATGAGCATAGACTATCGTTACAAATCCAGACAAAAGTGAGAGGAATATTTGACAAGGAAGAACAGAACAGTGTGCAGCGCAGAACAGCCACTCTCAGCTTCCTTGATGAAGAATACCCACAGGACCTCTGGATCCGAGTCTACACAGATGGGTCAGCACAAAATGCTGTTCGAAACGGAGGAGCGGGAGTGTACATAGAATACCCAAATAATACTAGGGACACAGCCAGAGTACCGACAGGAAAGTACTGCCATAACTATGATGCCGAAATTGAGGCAATCAAGATAGCAACAGAGAAATTACTAAATAATAGCAATGGTACACAACCTGTGGTGCTACTAACAGATGCAAAATCAGTACTCGAGGCGCTCCTCTCTGGGAAATTGCCAGTACTAAGGACACTACTTTCTGAACTTAGCAGTCAGCATAAAGTCACCATACAGTGGATACCATCCCACTGTGGAGTACCCGGAAACGACAGAGCTGATCAATTGGCTAAGGAAGGAGCCAAAGAGGAACAGCCTGGTGTGCCCGTTACATACCACCAAAAGAAATGAATGATCAAATCAGTCAGAAAGCCACCAAAACCTGCTCAAGATGACTACCACATTATGGACAGACCAGAACAAGTCATTATTCTGCGCCTCAGAACAGGACACAATAGATTACGCAACCACATGTATACAAAATTCAAGATTGGTGAAACAGCCATGTGCACATGTGGATTGGCGTCGCAGACAGCAGAGCACATACTCCAAGACTGCCCAAAATATAACATATCTAGGCAAACCTTCTGGCCTAGAGAGACGACAGTGGAAGATAAACTCTATGGACCACTGTGTGAACTGAAAAAAACAGTTCAATTCATGCAAGAGACGACATTGCAGATATAGACATATTTCAAGCGAACGAAAGAAGAAGAAGAAGACGGGCCTGCGTGCCAAATTCTTAACCCTTTGAAAATAAAGTTTGTTCATTAGTTTGTTTGTTCGTTCGTTCTCTCTCTCTCTCTCTCTCTCTCTCTCTCTCTCTCTCTCTCTCTCTCTCTCTCTCTCTCTCTCTCTCTCTTTCTCTCTCATTTGAGCTTGCTCTGTCTCACATGCTTTGTCTCTTTCTTTTTCTGACACAAGCATTACATTAGATACACAGAATTTTTCTACAACATTTGCACTCACTAGCCTAGACCCTTTATTCTGACCCATTGTATGAATGTCAAGCCCATACACACACACAGCATACAACTATGCAACTACTCTATCACTCACCAATAGACATCTTAAAATTCAGTTCTTATGTGTATTGCAAATAATATGTAATTATTTACTGATGTAATAGTAGTAGAATTTGTGCCAGTATTATTCTTTTCAACCATTCTGTGTTACAATTGGAAGATATAGTCTGAAATATTTTTTTTCAACAAAGGATATTTATTTATATATTGTACTTTGTTAATTTATATTGTACAGATTGTATAATCATGTCTTTCATACAAAAGTGATATTCATATTTTGCTATCCATCTTCAGATCTATGAGTATTTTATTTGAGGACATTCGCTCGTTTTAAATCAAACGTAGTTCATATCCAAGAATATATGTATAGCCTTTCAATAATTGTCTGTGATTATTGACCCTCATACAGGAATTTTTATTATTGCTTACTTTGTTAACAGCAGGCAGAAAATGTATTAAAAGTTAGTTGCATATCCTTTACATGACATCACAGTTAACCCCAATATTATTGGCTGTTTGTGATTTCTCGGCAAGTTTACTTTCAGAAGTTTGGCATTGCTTTCTGAATGACCAGCACTCATACAATATAAAAAACCAACACAGCCAGTCTGCTGCTAAATCACTCACACCTGTGTTTTAAATGTAGTATATGGGATTACTAATTAGGTCCGTAACCCTTTAGCCACAGAGCCAGCTGAAAATGTATTACGGAAATGAAATGTAGAATTGTCCATGTATGGAAATGAATCGTGGACAATTAACAGACCAGTGGGGAGTTATATGGAACTGCAGAGACGTGGTTCTACAGAAGAATGATAAGAACACTGTCGACTGATAAGAAATGTAATCAAGATATCTTGAAAAACGTTAACTCACAAAGAGAACTGGTTAATCACATCAGAAGAAGACAGCCCACATCAGTCTTTGGGCACAGCAGAAGGAGACGGCTGGAGTACACTGTGACAGTGAGAAAGGTGCATTGGAGAAGAGGCAGGGAATGTTAGATAGAGAAGATGCTTTACAGTTTGACATCATGATATGGAGGATCATCAGTATCAGAAAAGATTGTAACACACAAGGCTGAAAGCTGTGGACAGATATCACCATAGCCACATGACATGACTGTAAGAAGATTGGTACTACACCAGCAGGGCCGTGCCATGCTATGATACAGAGAGGCGGAACCGTAAGGGGCGGGGCTTTTAAAAAAAAAAAAAAAACATGTAAGGGGCAGCATTTCGAAGACTTGCATCATACTGAGAAAATCTACCGCATGGTCCTGTACATGAGACTGAAAGCTGTGGACAGACATCACCAAAGCCACATGGCATGGGCTATAAGAATAATATATTGGTATATCTTCTTCTGCAGCTTTCTGGGGCAATCAAAGTCATTATTTCTATGGTTATAGCCTAATTCGCACCTGTTCACGAGAGTCATATTCAACAACTTGATGAGCTACAAGGTTGGGGACATTTAATCTCCATACTTGATATTTTCTTCATTTTTCTCTTTTCTCTCCACCTGTTCATGCCTTCCCAGTTAACAGTTAGTTATCATTTATCAGTTGGGGTATCTTCATTGCACTCCGGACATGTCCATAGGTGCTCAGATCCTCCCCCCAGTGTATGCATCAGCGTCCGGTGGCTAATAGTACCAGTTCTGTGTTGGTTGACGAGGCGCTTTGTTTTCCCGATGTACCTCTCACGTCTGGCTGTGCCGATTCTTACTCCCAAGTCTTTCATCCTGGACAGCGATGTGGAATCACTGACGTCAAAGTCCTCTGTTCTCGCCATATCTTTGAGGATGTTAATAACATCGGCACGATCCATGGGCTGGCCATCTACAGGGGGTGCAGAGCCAGCCTGTTTATCAGCTCGTTCATTTTCCTCGACTCCCGCATGTCCCGGGACGAAGATGAAGGTGACTTTACGGATAACAGACTTCCGCAGCGATCAGTCCACTGTCTACGTACAGATCCAGCTTCGACCTTCTGAATCATACTCATTGAATCACTTAGTACACACGTTGGTATAATGCTGTGATTCCAGCCATATGAAAGCCTGTGAACTGCCATAACCTCCATCGTCATGCTGCTCGTGGTAATAGAGTGGGCACCACTGGATTCTTGAACGGTTCGGCCCTCTGAGCAGGCTGTAAATGCCCACGCACTTCTCTGCTGCTTTACAACAGATCCATCTGTATAAATGAGCACTTAATAATGATGGATAAGGAAGAGATCCTAAAGAAAATCATTGAATGACTGCCAGTTGAAGACACTGTAACAGATGAAACAATCTAAGGATGCTGGAGTTTCAATGTCAGTGTGGTTCCTGTAAGAAGTGACACCCGGGAAGGTTAACCCGGTCCAATTCCTTACTAATAAAAAAAAAAAAACTCATTATATAAACATTAGTATGTAGCTCCACCCATTTTTAAAAGCTTACAATCTTATAAGATTATTTATGTATGGCTAGTTTTTAACACTTAGCAATAATCTTATTTCTGCACAGTATTCAACAGCATTGCTCCCGTTCCTCTTTTTGTCTACACAAATTTATTTGGTATTGTCTTATATATAAATTAACTGTGTATTGATAATTTACTCAAGGTTTTATAAAACTCTCATTTACTGCCAATATTAGAACCTTGCGGTGTATGGCCGAGGGGTCTTTGAGACCTGAGGAATAAAAGGCCGCCTGGTTAGTGCAGTCGCCGCGAACTGTGCATGTTAGGGTTTTCTTTTTGCCCCCGACAGTAAAAAGATACAGAGGGATCGAACCCGGGTCTCCCGAATGAGAGTCCGTCGTTCTAGCCACTCGGCCAGCCGCTCCTCTCAAGGTTTTCTAAATATTATAAAACATTAAAGATATTATGAGAAAAAATAAATTGACTTTGTGTGTGTGTGTGTTTTTTTTTTTTTTTTTGCGTTCGCTCGCTCACTCACTTTGGACTGATTTTTGCGTGTGGATTAGCTTTCTCTATTACCAATTTCCTTGTGGATTAGCTTTACCTATTACCATCAAGCGAATCCACTCCGACTTCTGAGGCACTTGTAATATACATCCCTAAATCATGGACAAGAAGTCAACATTTTAGTTAAACTGACCGACCGGTGTGGGGGTTATACCTGATACCTCGGCATCAGCTCACCGGATGTTTAAAAATGAGCGCTTTTATCCATCCGGACATGCTGACTTTCCCATCTCTGCATATGAGAAGTTCTAGTACTAGTCTCCTTTTTAAAAGGGGGTTTCTGAGCTTAGGGGAGAACTCTTCAACACACTCATCGTGAAAACAGTACTTTGTGACAGTGTCGGGAAAAGTCCCAAAACCAACGCAACTTCTATAGAGTATAGATGTAAGAAGATCTTTTTAGGACTCAGACGCCCTGAAGGCCCGTGTATCGGACTTAAAAGACTTGAAACTCCAGCAGAGTATTCACAACAAACCAACTGTCACTGTCAAACTGTCATTTACTGCCAGTATAGTTAGTACCTTGCGGTGTATGGCAGAGGGGTCTTTGAGCCTGAGGAATTAAGGCCGCCTGGCTAGTGCAGTCGCCGCGAACAGTGTAGGTTAGGATTTTCTTTTTGTCCCCGACAGAAAAAAATCCCACACCTTACCGATGGATCGAACCCGGGTCTCCCGAAGGGGAGTCCGGCGTTCTAGCCACTCGGCCAACCGCTCAACTCAAACAAACTAACAACACTCCATTACTCTCCTTTTTAAAGTCATCTCAACAAACCAACCATTACACTCCATTACTTTCATTTTAATGTTATCTCACGACATGTTAATAATAATATGATAATATTTTTCATTGTGCTGTAACTCTCTAACTTACAGGGGGCTAAGTGGTCTCGGAGTATGATATCTGCCTCGAGTGCTGGAGGTACCGGGTTCAAGCCCGGTGAGGGATTTTCTCACGTGGACTTCTAGTAACAAAATGTCCCCTGGTCTCTGGGTAGTGAGATCGGACGCCCGTATGTATTTTTACGCACGTAAAATTCCCTTGGCAGTTGGATTCGAATTACAAATCTACCCAAAGTATTTCAGGATCCTCGCTGGTGTTACGGAGTTCGTGCACTAAGCTGGGATTTTCCAGACTCAAGCTTGAGTTAGGAGTAGAACGGAGCACTTATGGGTTACATCCGTGTGCCGTGAAGTTGATCCGTCGACTAGACTAAACTAAACAAAACTATCTCCAACGCAATTAATTATTCGCGATGCCATAGTTTGTTGAGATCTTTACCGTTGAACTCAGCCTACCTCATTGTCATTTGGGACATGCAATTTTTAACGCCCAGATATATGATATAGGAGTAGACGGAAAGGACATCAGGCTTATTAGTAACTTATACTGGGAACAAGTGGCGTCTATTAGATGCGGAGATAACTATTTGTCGCCTATAGAGATAAAAAGAGGAGTACGGCAGGGATGTGTACTGTCCCCAAGCCTCTTCAACCTATACATAGAAAGAATTGTTAAATAAGTTGAAATGCCTGGACTTAATATCAATGGAAGAATCATAAACAACATTAGGTATGCTGACGATACTAGCAGAAAGTGAGTAAGAGTTACAAGACCTAGTGGAACAAGTAAACAGGCATAGTGCAGAATGTTTCTTAGATATTAACATCCAAAAAACAAAAACTATGATAATTAGCAGTGAAAAGGAAAGGTCATCGATGAACATCAGAGTAAACGGAGAGATGCTAGAATAAGTAACAAGTTTCTCCTATCTTGGACATATAATAACAGATAATGGCAGAAGTGAAATAGAAATAAAAAATAGAATAGGAATGGCCAAAAATGCTTTCAACGGCATGAAATCAGTATTAACATCTAGAGAGATTAATAACGCATTAAAAATGAGAATTGCCAAATGTTACGTATATTCAACGCTACTGTATGGCGCGGAAGCCTGGACATTGAATACGCAACTAGAAAGTCGCATAGAAGCCCTGGAGATGTGGATATACAGACGAATATGTCGTGTTTCATGGAAACAAAAACAATTAAATGCAGAGGGTCTAGAAACACTAGGAATGAAGAGAGAATTGGTGAAAGAAATAAAGAGGAGGCACGTGACATATTTCGGTCACGTTAAAAGACATGATACCCTTATAAAAACCACACAGGAAGGCGAGGTTGAGGGCAAGCGAGCAAGAGGCTGACAACGAGACACGTGGGAAGATAGCATCAAGTGATGGACGAACATCAGCCTGACAGAAGGTACACTCAAGGCGAGAGACAATGTTGGAGATCCATTGCAGTCAACCTTCATTGTGGAGATGGCACCTGATTGATTGATATATGATAATACCGGTATTATACTGATAATCACGGCGGGACACTTCTGATCATCAGAGGCGTTCCCCCTCTACGAATGTTTAGGCCCCTTTATCTTAGACGACGGATTTTTGGCCACTGTTGAGATCGTTACGGCTGATCATGTGGGACATTTTAACGGTCCAATATTTTTGCTCTCTCTCGCTTTGAACTCAAGCGTAGTCCATACAGGCCACTCATACCGGGTGTTTGTAAGGTCTCACTACACTTTGTATGTGGAACGCATTTGAAAAATGAAGTACATGATGTCATCAAGACTACAAAATATTTAATTAAATTAGTTACATTAGTTACTGTTATGGTCTAACGCTGTTTTGAGGAAGCTGGAAAATACCAATTAAATATGCATTACAATAGGTGTTGAAAATGTCCACCACGGGCTTCAAGACACGACTGTACACGTCTCTTCATATTATCAAATACCTTGTGCAACGTGTCTGTTGTTATTTCTTTAATTGTAATTCTGATTGCTTCTTTCAGGTTCTCAGTTGTGTGTACATTATTTTTGTTAACATCGCCTTTCAAGAAAACCCATAGATAATAATCTAATGGAGTTGGATCTGGAGAATGAGCAGGTAAAATTCCATATAATATTATGCGATTTGCGAAAATTTCTTCTAAACAACGCAGTGATGCACCATCTCTTCTTCAATTTCACGTTCATTCAGCTGTTCTAAAAAGGTTCCAGAACGTCAGTATGTGACCGATCGGCATTTATAGTGGTGTTTAAGAAAATTGATCCTATAAAACGTTTTCTACTGACGGCACACCATACCCCGATTGTCTCATCGTTTAGAGACGCTTCATGAAATGTATTGGGATTGAAAGTGCTCCATCTGGCTAGCAATCTTTGACTAACCATCCGTGTGTATTGATTGCCATTTCTAAACACTTGTTCAACCAAATAAATTATGTCTTCCGTTGATAACACCATTCTCTTTGGAGTGCAAAGGATTACTCCATCAGGCGACAGCCATTCGCTGCATATTGCTTCACGATGGACCATGGAGCACATTTTTTGATGGCATCATCATGTACTTCATTTTTTTTTTTCAAATTTGTTCTACATAAAAAGTGTAGTGAGACTTTCACTTTACAAACACCCGGTAGTAGCACTGAGCTGAATTTTGCATGTGGATTAGCTTTCCCTATTACCAGTGCCCCTCGCCATCAGATGGACTTCCCCGACTTCAGATTTACTTGTAATTTTTGTCCCCAAGTCAAGGACGAGAAGTCAACATTTTAGTTCAACTGACATTTGTAGGGGTTGAATCCCTTAGGTCCGATATATGATAACACCGGTAAACCATTGTTGATGTCACGTGATTGAAAATGGCTTCCACCTTGAGAAGTTGTGTATTTGGCCTTCTCAAAAATGCTGTCCCACAGCAGGTCTCAAAACAGACGTGCACTGTAAGTTTTATTTGATTCTTATCTCATCGTCATATTTCGATATAAGGTAAAAAAATATGCACAGTATTTGCATGGGAAGTCACCCACAGTAGTCACTTTATTACAAACGACTTCACGCTTCACCTTCGTGGGCCCGATGGCCGATGTGATTGAAATGAAATGAACCTTTTCGGGACTTGTCCTCTCTATTTCTTCAGGGTACAGGTAATCTCCACAGAGCTCTCTCTCTCTCTCTCTCTCTCTCTCTCTCTCTCTCTCTCTCTCTCTCTCTCTCTCTCTCTCTCTCTCCCCCCCCCCAAACAAAAAAATCACATCTGTTGTGAAGATTAATTATTATTACATTGTAATGCGTGTCGTCGTGGTTGAGAGGACAGTACAGTACAAGTACAGTGTTCAGTGTCCACCTCAGGCTCAAAATTCGGGTTCCATCTCAGTATAAATTATACAAAAAATGCTGGGTTGACTACAACATCCTGTAAAGAAAGAACATTCAACTAACTATAAAATAAATTATAATTTATTTTATAGTGCTTGCTTGCTTGCTTGTGTTTGTTGGCTTGAGCTCCAACGCAAAGTCCTGTATGTCGGATGAAGACATTTGTCCAACATCAGTGTGATGTCATACAGGACCTGAGTTTTGCGTGAGTATCCGTTGTCCCATGTCTGGCTTATTGGTGTGCAGACTGGTGGTTCCTCGCCATACAGGCAGACACTCTCCGACTTCGGAGGAATCGGCGATCCTATTGACTTCAGCCAGGACCCCGAAGGGACCTGTTGCCCAGGACGCTCGGCGAGGACGCGTCAATAGGTATTGGCCAGTATATAACCCGGCCCTGCTGCCTTGGAAACACCTCTGCATCCCTTATTTTATAGTTAGTTGAATGTTCTTTCTTTACAGGATGTTGCAGTCAACCCAGCATGCGAACGCAGTTTGTGAGCCGGGTACCAGGCGTTCAAAGCTCAGCAGCGACCGATTTGTGCAGCAGACCATGTTGCGTTGTGTTATAACGTGCTGGTATGGGAGCCAGTCGTTCAGAAAGCAATTGCAAACTACTGAACGTAACACTTGCCTAGCACATCAACAGCAGCTGAAAAATGCTGGTGTTGACTGCAATGTCCCGTAAGGGATACGCAACAAAATTTTTTTTAAAAATTTACTAGACCTGTTTATATTAAATTAAGTAGTTTTTGAGTGCAGTATGGAGAATTGCAAAACATGTTCTCCTTCGCCAGATACTAGAAGAGGGCTGGGGATTGATCCAAAAACCTGTGGTATCTAAAATGATCTTTTGGGTAGTGAGATCATATACATAGCCTTATCAAATAAGGACGAAAAACAGGATGTCCTGTCTGCAAGATGTGCACGTTTAAAATCTCACGACAGAAATTGCCAAGAGAAGGCTGTAAGGCTGCTACCCTGGTGACATTTTTAGGAAATAAAATGTAAAAACCAACCCATGGGTACATAGTGCCCTTTACTGTGGATGTAATCTTTCATATACATGTAATCTTTCATATACATGTAATCTTTCATATACATGTAATCTTTCATATACATGTAATCTTTCATATACATGTAATCTTTCATATACATGTAATCTTTCATATACATGTAATCTTTCATATACATGTAATCTTTCATATACATGTAATCTTTCATATACATGTAATCTTTCATATACATGTAATCTTTCATATACATGTAATCTTTCATATACATGTAATCTTTCATATACATGTAATCTTTCATATACATGTAATCTTTCATATACATGTAATCTTTCATATACATGTAATCTTTCATATACATGTAATCTTTCATATACATGTAATCTTTCATATACATGACTTTGAGATGCATAACTAGGTATGAAGCACTTCCCACAAAAGAGGAACAATGAAGAAGATTACATTAATTAACAATAATACAATGCTTCATTTTCTTGTGTTCATTCATTCATTCATTCAGTAGCATGTCCTTTGCATGAACCTCGCTCCCATTACAACCTTTTGGAAAACTTCTCGATCATTAGCAAGACATCTCACATCCAATACACCCATCTGGAGATCATCTGCCACATCCTGCACCCATCTTCTCTTTGGCCTTCCTCTTCCTCTCTTCCCAGGCATATACTCCTCCATGATTGTTCTCTCCAAACTTTCATGACGTTTCAAGTGACCAAAATATTCTTGTGTACCAAACATTGATAACTTTAACATACAATTATTGTTGTTACTTCAGATAGGATTTTTGTTAGGACCACTGATAAATGCAATTTGGTAATTAGTAATGAATACAGTGACAGCTGAACATTTACTGCAGATGTGAACCGACATACAACGATAATGTGTTTGGCCTACACCAGCTCCATTCAGTGACAAATGATAAGGGTAAATGAAGGTCAGCATCACCGAAGCTTCCAATGTGTTGATGCTGAGGTAGTGGGTCCAACCCCTAAACCGGTCAGTTGGACTAAAATGTTGACTTCTCATCCTTGACTTGGGGACTTAAATTACAAGTACCTCAGAAGCTGTAGTGGGTTTGGCAGATGGCAAGGAACACTGGAAATAAGAAAAGCTAGTCCACTCGCAAAAATCAGTCCAGTGCACTAGAAATAGTGGCACATGTATGGACTACACTTGAGTTAAGAGCGAGTGAGCACCCCGTGTGTTGCCGGGGCCCATACGGGGGAGCAAAGAATAGTAACACTGTTGCCTACCATGCATGTCGTAAGAGGCGACTAAGGAGGCTATGGTTCCGTCGCCCTGCTACTGAGTGAGTGCGTGGCGCGACACTGTGAGCTGTGAATTTTGCGTGGAATGCTTTTACATCTGTCCGCGATTGTTTTTTGCGTGAACTGCATGTTCTGTTTTTCGCGTGAACTGCATGTTCTGTTTTTCGCGTGAACTGCATGTTCAGAACGATGACGGCCGGCTGTTGCTGGATTGACTGGTTTGCCTTTTCGGTTCACGAGTGCATTTTTCAGGAGACTCCTGGGAGTCATCGCTGTAGCTATGAGTTTGTGCTTTGTGTGGCGCTTTCGGTGGGTTGCCCTGCAGAAAGAAACCAAACCATATGGGATAAAACCCGGTCAATGAAGTCTTTATGGTGACTGCCGTTTTCATCGACGATGAACTGTATTTTTCGTGGACTTTTGTGTTGGCATTCTGGCGGCGGCATTATGCACAGTGTACCTGTGCAGGCTGTTGGCTTGCCGACACTCCTGTCTATTCCATTGTTCACATGGGGCAGTGAGGAGCATTTTGTGATATTCACTGGCACAGGAACGGAGCAATATGGGGACGACCCGTTGCCGTGAAGTTGGAACCGCGACTAACTAACTAACTAACGAGCACCCCCCAAAAAAAAAAAATAAGGGCATATCAACAACCTGCGTTACATTCATTATATTTATGTGAAGGTGTACGTCAAAGATAAGGTCGACGTTTGTCTAGCTAAGTCAGTGTGTGTAAAGTACTGTCTTAAATGATGTACATTCATTAAAGCTCTTTCTGACAATGCTGTCCAGCATTTTGAAGACGTTTGATATTTATTCTCTGAAGAGCACAGAGCACACGGATATGCTGAAAGCATATCTTCAGTTAGTAGAATATACATAAAACAAAGTAACATTGGAGACAGAGTCAATGGACCACACTAAGTGGATATAGACAATAAAACCTTATTTTCAAAGTGATGAAAACAGATAGCATTTGTTTTCTTTTAAATGTAAATTACATGCCATTTATTCATTTTGGTGTTACAATTAGCTAAAATGGTGCTTTGGCAAAGTGGTTCAGCCATCAGACTTGCGCTCTGAAGGTCATGGGTTCATTCACTGACTGCGTCGTTCAGCCCTAGAGTAAAATTTTCCAGACACTCCTGGGGATCATCGCTGGAGCTATGGAGTTCATGCTTTGTATGATGCTTACCATTCTGCAGAGAGAATGAGCTAGATGGAGTAAACCCAGGGCAATGAAGTGGATCCCATGACTTTGCTTTGACTTTATAGATTTTTGCACATAGATCATAGTATGTATTGCAGATCACTGACACAGACTTTCTAGGTCACTTATTGTTATTACAATTGAGCTATAGTATTCATCTAAGCTTATTTGTTACGTAATGCTGAGACCTGTTTCAGCCATTAAACCTTAGCTTATTTGTTATGTAATGGTGTGACCTATTTCAGCCATGTGTTGCAGTCGGCACCATTACCAGGCAACTTCACCAAGGACACACAGTGCAGCAGGCAGCGGTAAGCAGTTGAGAAGTACAGACTTAACAGACCTAGCTAACTTGATAAGAGAATCTCACTTAAGAGCAAAGTTTAATATTCCTTTAACAAATTAACATGACTTATCCAGTTGTAGTGGGGCTTGTAGTCTTGGTCCACTTGTAGAGTGGGCAAAAGAGCAGGAAATGATTGTAGGAAACACCTGGTTTAAGCAACACCCTAGAAGATTATGGACATGGAGGAGTCCTGATAGCAGGATTAGAAACCAGATTGATTACATTTTGATTAGCAGAAGATTTAGAAATGCGCTAACAATAGCAAAAACAGTTCCCAGTGCTGATTGTTATAGTGACCACAGATTACTTACAGGAACATTGAGGATAAAGTTAAAGAAGGTCAAGTATAAAACAGGAAACACTAAATATGATATGTGTACATTGAGTAACGACAAGGGAGTACAAAACAAATTCAGCGTAGAGGTACAGAACAGATTTGATATATTGTCTGATCTAGAGATCCTATTTTATCATGTGGATGATCAATGGGAAATGTTGAAGAATTCAATCAGTTTGGCTGCACAAACAATTATTCCAAAATTAAAGAAGGTGGGTCGTAAGAAATGGATGACTGAAGAAATTTTACAACTAATGGAAACAAGAAGACTCAACAAAAATAATTTTGCCAAATATGAAGAAATTCACAGACAAGTCAGAATATTATGTCAGGAGGCAAAAGAAGCATGGCTTGAGAAAAATTGCTTAGAAATTGAAAAACAACACAACAGTCAAAGTACCAAATTAGTGCGCAAAAGAATTCAGGAACTTACTAATAAAATATCAAGTACATCAGCAGGCTATCTAAAAACTGAAGATGGCAAAATCATAATAGAAAAAGATCAGATTCTACATGTATGGTCAGACTATGTGAAAAACCTTTATGATGATAACAGAGATGAACAGTATGTTATTCGATTTAATAATGAAGAACCGCCAATTTTGAAGATAGAGGTTTGAAATGTTCTTAAACATATGAAAGCTGGCAAGCACCCCGGTTCAGATAACATCACAACAGAAATGATTAAAGCTTTAGTAGAATATGGAATAGATCAAGTCACCAGGCTGCTGAACACACAATATGATACCGGACATATACCTTCTGAATTATGTAATTCTGAATTTATTGCAATCCCAAAGAAATCAGGAGCCTTGGAATGTGTTCAACATAGAACAATTAGTATAATGAGTCACATCACAAAGATTTTGCTACGAATTTCATGCAAAGAGTGAGCAAGAAAATACAACCTGAAATAGGGGAAGAACAATGTGGTTTTGTAGAAGGAAAGGGTCGAGTAAATTCTGTGTCTATGCTGTGTTCAGTCATTGAACGTTCTATAGAAGTAAACAAAGATATACATCTTTGCTTTATTGACTACACAAAGGCTTTCAATAGAGTAAGACATGTCAACATGGTAGATATGCTTGCAGATCTACAAATTGATGGGAAAGACATTAGACTTATAAAAAACTTATATTGGAAACATCAAGCTGCCGTAAGGATTGATAATGAAGTGGGACAATATCAGCCTATTAAGAGAGGTGTTAGGCAGGGATATGTAATGTCTCCAGATCTTTTGTTCCCTATACAGTGAAAATATTTTTAGAAATGTAGAAGATATAAATGGAATCAGCATTGGAGGACGAAACATCAATAACATTAGATATGCAAATGATACAGTATTGATTGCAGACATGTTGTCACACTAAACTCATTGTACTCTGTCATAAATAGCGGAGCCAGTATGTAGTCACACTAAACTCATTATGCTCTGTCATAGATAGCGGAACCAGTATGTTATCACACTAAACTCATTATGCTCGGTCATAGATAGAGGAGCCAGTATGTAGTCACATTAAACTCATTATACTCTGTCATAGTTAGCAGGGCCAGTATGTAGTCACACTAAACTCATACTCTGTCATAGTTAGCGGGGCCAGTGTCACAACCAACTGGCCAGCATGTAGTCACGCATAGCGGAACCAGTATGTAGTCATTAAATGCATTATACTCTGTCATAGATAGTGGAGCCAGTGTTACAACCAACTGGCCAGCAATTAATCACACTAAACTCATTATACTCTGTCATAGATAGTGGAGAAAGGTTTACAACCATCTAGCCAGCATGTAGTCACACTATACTCATTATACTTTCTCATAGATTGAGGAGCCAGTATGTGGTCACACTTAACTCATTATACTCTGTCATAGATAGCGGAACCAGTATGTAGTCACACTAAATGCATTATACTCTGTCATAGATAGTGGAGCCAGTGTCACAACCAACTGGCAAGCAATTAATCACACTAAACTCATTATACTCTGTCATAGATAGCGGAGCCAATATTTAGTCACACTTAACTCATTATGCTCTGTCATAGATAGCGGAGCAAATATTTAGTCACGCTTAACTCATTATGCTCTGTCATAGATAGCGGAGCCAATATTTAGTCACACTTAACTCATTATACTCTGTCATAGATAGCGGAGCCAATATTTAGTCACACTTAACTCATTATGCTCTGTCATAGATAGCGGAGCCAATATTTAGTCACACTTAACTCATTATGCTCTGTCATAGATAGCGGAGCCAATATTTAGTCACACTTAACTCATTATGCTCTGTCATAGATAGCGGAGCCAATATTTAGTCACACTTAACTCATTATACTGTCATAGATAGCGGAGCAGTATATATCACACTTATCTCATTATACTCTGTCACAGATAGCGGTGCCAGTATGTAGTCACACTAAACTCATTATACTCTGTCACAGATAGCGGTGCCAGTATGTAGTCACACTTAACTCATTATACTCTGTCACAGATAGCGGTGCCAGTATGTAGTCACACTTAACTCATTATACTCTGTCACAGATAGCGGTGCCAGTATGTAGTCACACTTAACTCATTATACTCTGTCACAGATAGCGGTGCCAGTATGTAGTCACACTAAACTCATTATACTCTGTCATAGATAGCGGTGCCTGTGTCACGACCAGCTGGCCAGCATGTAGTCACAATGATCCCTGGTGATGGAGTTGGGCCGGAGCTAATGGCAGGAGTAAGGGAAGTGTTCAAAGCAGCTGGTGTGCCTGTGAAATTTGAGGAGCTGTTTATAAGGTAAGACATGGTGGCATAGCATGTAGTGTGCTTTCCTGCCAGGACAGTGGCACGTATTCAATTCACAACAAAAGTAGAGTTGTTTTTTTAACCAGTGGTCAACCCAGCTTCATAAAAATGGTTTCCAGATCATTTTCACAAATTTTTTGGGATAGTCTGTGAAGAAAAAGTGGCAAAGAAAACTGGCCGTATCTACAATAGGACCACCTATATCTAATAAGTTAGAGAACTGGACTGTACAGAGTTGCTGAAAAATATTAGCTTAATGTTTGGCATAGAGCAGCTCCCAGCAGAAATCAATCATTCAGCAAGGATGATCAGAAATCAACGATCTTACAAGGAAGAACAAAAATCAACCATCCAACAAGGAAGACCAGAAATAAACCATCCAACAAGGAAAACCAGGAATCAACCATCTAGAAAGGAACCAGAAATCAACCATCCAACAGAGAAGACCAGAAATCAACCTTCCAACAAGCAAAACCAGGAATCAACCATCCAACAAGCAAAGCCAGGAATCAACCATCCAACAAGGAAAACCAGGAATCAACCATCCAGAAAGGAACCAGAAATCAACCATCCAACAGAGAAGACCAGAAATCAACCATCCAAGTAAGACCAGAAATAACCATCCAACAAGGAAGACCAGAAATCAACCATCCAGCAAGGAAGACTAGAAATCAACCATCCAATATGGAAGACCAGAAATCAACCATCCAACAAGGAAGACCAGAAATCAACCATCCAGCAAGGAAGACTAGAAATCAACCATCCAATATGGAAGACCAGAAATCAACCATCCAACAAGGAAGGCCAGAAATCAACCATCCAGCAAGGAAGACTAGAAATCAACCATCCAATATGGAAGACCAGAAATAACCATCCAACAAGGAAGACCAGAAATCAACCATCCAACAAGGAAAACCAGGAATCAACCATCCAATATGGAAGACCAGAAATCGACCATCCAACAGAAATCCACCTGCCATTGTCAAACTGTCATTTACTGCCTATATAGTACCTTGCAGTGTATGGCAGGGTTTTCTTGAGGAGGAATTAAGGTCGCCTGGCTAGTGCAGTTGCTGCGAACTGTGCAGTTTAGGGTTTTCTTTTTTCCTCCAACAGAAAAAAATCCACACCTTACCCAGGATTCGAACTCAGGTCTCCCGAAGGAGAATCTGGCATTCTAGCCACTCGGCCAGCCACTCAGCTATCAGAATTCATCAGAAATTAACCATCCAACAGAAATCAACCATCCAACAGAAATCAACCATCCAAAAGAAATCAGCCATCCAGCAAGGAAGATCAGAGTGTGATCGCTTGACTGTGAATGCAATATTTTCACATAACTGACACATGAACAGAATTAATCCACAGTACATTTAAGAGTGGTAGCCACAGTAGCTCACTGGTGACTGGCACACTGGCTCTGACTCTGTTCATGAATTGAGGCATGCTGGCTATATGGTACTGGCCCCCCATATGTCTAGACAGATCGATGCCCAATGGTTGGTGCACTCAGTATCATGATTGGTCATCTTGACTTCCCAGAATATTTTCTGTTACTCATTTTAGGCTTCATCGACCTTGAAGCACAGGTCATTGAAAAAATCCCTGCCTCGAGGGAGATTAAAACATAGGATCACTGGGTTGACAGACATATGTGGTTGTCACTGCATTGCTGCAGCTTCCTGTGATTATTTATCATCTCATCTTCTTGCTCTAGTGCCTTGCGGTGCCGAGGTGAAGCATAAACAGCTGAAGCGTGCCCTTTAATGGGCTTCATTTATCGAGATTCCCATGAGGTCGAGATTCCCATGGACTCTGTTATTCCCTCTGTCCATCATTTACATGGTGGCCTCATCTTCTGGTTCCATTTGGTCTGTACATCAATGCTTGTTGTGGTATACTGTAATCTAGTTATATCGGTAATAAATTATACTTCCTGCAGATGTACCGTTTATCATTCCTGTTTTATTTTTTTCCCAATGAAAGGCTGTACCATTGATTACTATTTCACAAATTGTTGTTTATGCTTGTGTTAGTGAAAGAGGGCGTGCATATATGTGGTTTTGTGTGTTTGTTCAAATACATGTTCAAATACATGGACATATTCTTTGTCTGGTTTCAGTGAAGTGGCGCCAAGGAACAGTGTTGATCTTGACACAGTAGTGGATTCACTGAGGCGTAACAAGGTGGGCCTAAAGGGAATCATAACATCACCAACTACATTCAAAGGTGGCATCCTGCAGACTTTGAACATGAAGCTCAGGTAAGCATATATCATATGTATTAACCAGCCGTAGTTAGACTGGAGGGTCATTTGCTTGATGGTATAGAGGTCAGTGTATTATCATAAGAGGCTGTGATAATTCCATGACCAACATCAGGTACCCCACTATATGTCTAATCAAGACTAAAGGAAGACCTGATCAGATCAGTGGCCATCTTCAAAGTGAAGGTCGACTGCAGTGAATCTCCAGCTATGTTACCTGCCATGAACTTTCTTCTGTCCGTTATCCCTCACGATAATAGGCCCTTCACGAAATCAAACTAAACTGTCCTATCTTTTGTCATCTCATGCACCTCTGTCCATGTCCTCCCCATATCCATCTCTGTCTCTAATTCTCTTCCCCACGTGTTTAGGAAGAGCTTGGAGGTAATGGAGATGTAGTTTTTAATACAAATGTTATAAACACCTTGGACTGCCTGAGTAACTAACAATAATTATCTGGAAAAGACTAATAAGAGTAGAACATTATGTAGAAATCTAAGAAGGCAATAAACAGAGTTCTTTAGTCATATAATCAGAAGAGAGGCACTGGAAAACATCATGATGATTGGAAAAATCAATGGTAGGAGAGGCATGAGTAGACAAAGAGTTTGCTGGATGGACTGAAATGGTGACATGGAGAAATATCATTTTCAGAACATCAAGGACCAGTATTTGTAGAGATGCGTGAATGTCTACATCACGTGGCGGGGCACGTGATGATGATGCCATTTTTATGTTCTTTATTTTGTCTGCCATGTAGGTTCCAGATAAAAGACTTTCTAATGATACTATTCCCAGGTCTTCTCAATGTTCAGCACCGGCACCTTGTCCTCACCTCTTGATTCACTGGTTTTTTCTTTGGTAACATTGATAGTTTAGTTCAACATTCTCTTTTCAGTCCAATTTTTTGTGTTATCCTCCAGTTTACACCCTTTGTCTTCCTCTTGAAATATTGCCTTCAAACTTTACCTTTGGTGTGGATTTTAACAGAGTAAAGGTTGTCCCATGGTAGATACTGCCATTCTGTTAGGCCTTCAGATATTCTAAGTCACAGCATTTGAGGAGTGCTAGCCACCTCCCTTCTTCATTGTCATTAGCAATGTATGATTTCTTTATGTACCTGTGATGTTAATTTACATTTCTGATCTTTGATTGTAGGCAGGTATTCTTCTTCTTTGCCGTTCCTCTGAAATATTTTTGGGACATAATTGAATTATGCCTGTTTCCAGCAGAGCCGTGATATATGTGCTATTCGGCTGACACATTTGACTTCGAGCATTTGTTGACCAAGTTAGCCTTCCCGGGTGTTATGTTGGATGTTCCAAGTCACTGCATGTTTTTTGTGTCATCTTCATATCTCTCCATCTACTGGAGGTGCCCCAGCTGGCCTATCTAGAACAGCTGAACAATGCTGGTTGGCCCATAAGGGCAGACAAAGGGCATACCTTGCCACCCAAGGAGGTTTTCATAATTGCAGAGCCGACATATCACTCTGGTACTGGGCTCACCCAGGGAATCACATTCTGCACATGGTTGCTTAACCAGCCATCTGTTCACCACATGCTGCTGCTCTGGAGACCAAAAGAATGCAGGCTGCAGATTTTGGTCTTTGATAACATCCACACAATGTGCTTACGATTCAGATTGTCCACATAATGGATTTGCTAGCCAAGCAATATTCCATTTCATAGCCACTGGGATGCTCCTGCCACCCACATACCTGCGGCATGAAGTGATGCAGGCCAGAGACATTTGGGCTCTTTCTTTCTTTTTTGAGAACCATGCACAAGAAACACTGTTTTTTCTCACAGCAGTGACACCCCATTTGGTATGACATTATTTATGAACTGTTCTATTGCTGTCATTTGTAACAAAAGTCCATGTTTTGCAGACGACAGCTCGATCTATTTGCTAATGTGGTTTGGGTGAGAAGTCTGCCAGGCTTCCCAACAAGGCACAACAATGTGGACTTTGTGATCATTCGTGAGCAGATGGAAGGAGAATACAGTGCTCTGGAACATGAGGTGAACAATTTGTAACCCCTTTTTTTCCCCCTTTGTAACATATTGTTCATTATTTTTCTATAATTCTGTCTATTTGTTGTTTTGCATGTTTTTTCTAATTATTTTATTTTGGTGTTTTCTGTTAAATGTTTACTCCCGTCCTTGTGAATTCTATTTCTCTCTCTCTCTCTCTCTCTCTCTCTCTCTCTCTCTCTCTCTCTCTCTCTCTCTCTCTCTCTCTCTCTCTCTCTCTCTCTCTCTCTCTCTCTCACTCACTCACTCACTCACTCACTCACTCACTCACTCAGCCCGCCTGCCTGCCCCCTATTTCAACAATTTGCCAGTTTTTTTAAATAAGCCACTGTTTATTCAATTAGCCACTGTTTCTTGAATTTGTGTCCTATACAGTACTAGGTCTATGTTTTTCTTTGACCTCCAGTTTGACTGGAATTTGTGAACTCTTAAGCTGCACATTAAGGACCAACGTGGCTAGTGCATGTGCCCACCATTCTAGTGGGCATGCATGAAAACCCTCTTGAGGTGGAGTTTGTTGTTGACTTCATGGGTCTGACCCAGCCAAATAAAACAGGTTCCAGTAAACTATCTTAGAGGTGCAGCAGTTACCGACCACATCACCCACTGAGTGTTGTTTGGGCCAGGAAATCTGGGCCCATCACTGTATCCCCTGTATTTCATAATGGCAGTTGTTTCCCCTTTGTAAGATCCACAATGTTGATTCTTGTTCTTCTTCGTTTGTTTGAAATGTTTGTTTTGGACATAATTGTATTTGTTCCTACAGCAAAGCTGTGATATTTGCATCTTTCGGCCAACACATCCAACTTCTTCAGGCTTTTGTTGGCCGGGTTAACCTTCCTGGGTGTTTTTTTTAGGATCTTTGACTGTCAGTGTTGTTGTGTTATCTTCATCCCTCCATCCCAGCTGGCCCATTCGGAACAGCTAAACACATCCCGGTTGGCCCTCAAGGGAAGGCAGGGGCAGATCATGGGCATTCCCTGCCATTCAAGGAGGCTTCCATGATTGCAGAGCCAACACATAGTGCTCTGATACAGGGCTAACCTAAGGAATTGTCACGCCCTGCACATGGCTGCTTAGCCTCACTTCCATATATAGGGCCTTCCGTTCACCACAGGCTGAGCCTCTGGAAACCAAAAGGATGCAGTCTTTGTTGATTAAAATTGAAGGATTAGGTGAGATATAATTTGTTCCAAAGTTGTTGCAATAGGCTTCATATTGAGACCATGAATCTTTCCTGTGGCAACATTCAGATGTGAGTTAAGGACAATTTTGCAATCACTAAGCAAGAAAATCATCACTTTTGAACTTAAATGTTACCTAATAGTTTGTAGAATACAGTGGATCCATAAGGGGAAAAAAATACTGACATTCTGCAAGATCTGAACAGTGGAGAAAACTGGCTCACAAACAGTATCGCATCTTGGAAACTGAAATACTGTGGCCATATTAAATGCCACAGTGGTTTGCAAAGAACAGTGATGGAAGGCAGGGTTCCTGGATGAAGAGACAATAATTGACTAGTATAAAGATGGACACAGGACATTGCTGATACCTTGGGAATGGAAATTCATGAAGCAGGACTGTCAAAGGGGATAAGAGTTTTAGGTGGGCCTTGATGAGAGTGACTTTCTACAAACAGCCTCCACATGATGATGATGATGATACTTCATGTTTGTTGTCGGAGCCTGAGGATGAGGATGAGACAATTCTGGAAACATTGCTATATTTATTGCTTTCATTGTGGCTGCTTAGTACTGCACTGTCTTTACATATACAATGGAATGGAGTAATCATGGAGCTTTCATAAACAATTAGCGATTCTGCCATATCATCAAGAAAAGTGCAATAGAAAAGTAAACTGATGTACCTGTCGCTTACCAACAAATGAAAAGAATTATCAGATCAATCAGAAAGTCACTAAAACCATCACAAGATGATTGTATTATAATTAACCCTTTACAGGGCAGACGCTTGTCCATATTGTAGCCCTGAACGGGCAAGATTTTTTCAGGTTTGGTAAAAGTTCGGGTCGCGTTAGTAAAAACATCACAAATAAGGTGTTAGTCAACCGATTTTAGTTAAATAAACAACACAATGAAGGGAAAAGCATGCAGAATATGTTACTCATGTGATTGTTGCCGGTAATCCATACATGAACACAAATATTTACGAAATACGGCATGTTGTTTGTGATTTTCCGTCACCTATACGGCAATATACAAACACATTTTCAGAATCATAATCACTTTCTTTAAAGTCCGACTCACGACTGCTAATGCAAAGTAACGCTTTGCACTGATATCTAGCTCCGATTAATAGTCAACTTCGTGCCCTTTAATGTCATTTAAAATGAACCTCGGCTATCACTTGAAGAATCGCCGAAATCCATTTTGAAAAACAGCGTAAAAATCCCGAAAACTATCAAAAATTGTCCTTAAAAGTCCGTTCAAATTGATACTATCGCGTTTACAAATGGCGGCCACATTGTCAAGCTGTAGGCGAAAGCGAAAGTAGCCGTCGGAAGTGTCGGAAAGCCGAGAGATCGCGATTTTACAATGCATAATAGTTTCGGCTGGAATCGGACGCTACGATCGTTTTATCGCATCGGCCGGAATCGGACGCTATGCCTTGTAAAGGGTTAACAGACCAGAAGACAAAATTATTCTGCACCATCTGACCAGATGAGGAAACAAATTGTTTGCTACATGCAGCCATGCTTAATGGATTCAGCAATCTTTTTCGACACCAGCAGGAAGGGTTGTGGTAGAGGGAAAAGCTGATGCATGCATAACCAACTGATCACCTGGAGTATAATTTCTTTTAAAGGAGACTGAACATGCATGGGCATGTCCTAAAGGCTGTGACATTGGTGTTAGATTACAAATTCTGATCCATCTAGGGCAGTGGTTCTCAACCTTTTTTGGCCCATGCCCCCCTTTACCATATGTTCAGAACATAATTCTCCCCCCTTTTGAATTTCCTCCCTATAAATCCAAAGGGGGGGGGGGGGGAGATTTCCCCACCGGTTGAGAACCACTGATCTAGAGGAAGTAAACCTGGCACAGAGGCATGCCATCGTGAGAGCAGGACACAGCTGATTACACAGCCACATGTATAAAGCATTTAAAATTGGCAAATAAGCTGTGTGCAAATGTAGATTGGTGCCCCAAATATGGCAAATAAGCTGTGTGCAAATGTAGATTGGTGCCGCAAATAACATGTCATGTACTTCAAGTTTAAAAGTTATTGCATATCCTTCACAGGACATCGCAGTCACCACCAGCAAGTTTTGCTGTTGTGATCTCTTAGCAAGTTTACATTCAGTAGTTTGCCATTGCTTTCTGAATGACCAGCTCCCATACAATTTCATAAAAACCAACGCAAGAAAGTTTGCTGCCAAATTGTCCGCAGCTGTGTTTCAAACACGGGTAAGCAGAATTGCAAACTGCATCCGTAACGACATAGCCACGGAATGTACTTCGAGACTGCCCCGAATGCAACATATGAAAGCAAACCTTTTGGCCAACAGAAACAAGAGTTGAAGTTAAACCTAATGAACCAGTGAATGAACTAAAATAGACTGAAATTTATCAATGAGGCAACATTCCGCACCATCTTACATTCCTGCACAGGCACCTATTAATGAATGTTTGTGATTAATTAATGACAGAATCTGTTTGATTGAATTGATTGTTTATATTTCCTCCTCACAGAGTGTGCCTGGTGTCATAGAATGCTTGAAGATTGTGACAAGAGATAACTCCATGCGAATTGCTAAATTTGCTTTTGATTATGCCATGAGGCATGGACGTAAGAAAGTGACTGCAGTCCACAAAGCCAACATTATGTAAGTTTGTACTTGATGTCATGTTGGATATGGTGGATAATGTTTATCAAATGTTGACATGTGGTGTTTGTTCATTCTGCTATAATGAGATAAGAAATAGAATAATCTGAAAGAGCCCATTAGAGAAACAAAGAATAGTTACACTGTAATGTGTCATGCATGTTGTAAGAGACATCAAAGGAGGGTTGGCTTGAGACTGGCTTTCTCAACCCATAGAAGACTTAGTCACTGAGAGGAAGTGAGTTAGATGGTGGGGCAGCTATCTCTATAAAATACCTCACAACTCTATGACGTGGCCATTGGTGGGTAAGAGGGGCCATATACATAACCTCTCCCCCCTGCTGCCTTACCGGGTCTGTCTCTTTAGACAAGGGCTAGTGGAATCAACCATACACAAACTGACAGAAGACAATGAGATACCACTGCTTTATTTTCCCAAGATAATCATGCTTCGAAATAATATTGGCGTGAGATGTTTGACAGTCTTGTGTCATGGCGCGGAAGGGAGTCAACACACAAATTGATCCATGACGTCGGAGATTGTAATTTGGAGAGTGGCATGATCGCAAGCTGGCAAAGCACTGGATGATGATGATGATGATGATAAGACTTGGCTGGAAAAGCCAACCAATCATGAACAACATGAATTGTTTGAGGGAGGCCAGTTTGACCAAATGGATAAGAGAGATCCTTCTTAAACATCCGGTGTGCTGATGCCGAGGTTGCAGGTTCAATGCCAACACCGGTCAGCTGGACAAAAATGTTGACCTCTCGTCCTTGACTTGGGGACCTAAACTACAAGTACCTCTGAAGTCAGTGGGTTTGCCTGATGGTGAGGGACACTGGTAATAGGGTAAGCTAATCCACATGCAAAAATCAATTCAGTGCACTAAATTAAATACGAGGGTAAGTTAATAAGTCACAAATGGCTGTACAAAAATAACTACACATGAAACCAGTTTATTTTTATACATACAGTGTCCCTTTATTTCTCAACATAGTTTCCACCAACATTGATGCACTTATCTCATCATTTTATCAGTCCTCCCAAACCCGCTGCACAGAACTGCGTGCTTTGTTTTCATTTACCGGCCACCACACAGAATTGTGTGACTTACATATTGACTTGCCCTCGTAACTTTTTCTACCCAGCTATGCACCGCTTTACGGGACAAACATCTGTCAGCATAAACACTGACAACCCGCCTAGGTGGGAGACATTTCATGAACGACGTCGAAGTTGAATGTGAAGTGAAAACGTGGTTTAGAAAACAGAGCACGCAGTTCTATGCAGCTGGTTTGGGAGGACTGAAAACGATGGGATAAGTGCATCAATGTTGGTGGAAATTATGTTGAGAAATAAAGGGACAATGTATGTATAAAAATAAACTGGTTTCAAGTTGTTATCATATTTAGTTATTTTTCTACAGCCATTTGTGACTTACTTATTAACTTACCCTCGTAGTAGCATGTGTAAGGGCTACACTTGAGTTCAAAGCGAGCGATCTGTATTTTTAAAAAAAGTTGTTTGAGGGCATATGTTCCATTGGGAGATGAAAGGCAGAAGAAGAAGAAGCAGAAGAAGAAGAAGAAGAAGAAGAAGAAGAAAGGAAAACTTAGGTAGCTGAGCTTGCATGCCTCTCTGTCACCAACACCATCTGTTACCATTTCTTTCTATCTCTGATGATGTTGCTGCAGTCCATGTCTAGTTTTTGTATAATGGTCAGTGAATGAAAATTTACATTATAATTCTTGTTCATTTGATTGTGCTCCATGTTTGGTCCAAACCTACTTATTGTTTGACGCTGAATCAGTGAATACACTACACAGTATGTTTATGCTGGTAGGAAATTAGGTGATGGCTTGTTCTTGCAATGCTGTGGTGAAGTCTCTAAGCTGTTTTTTGTTTTAAATGTTGCATATCCTTTACAGGACGTTGCAGTCAACACCAGCATTTTTCAGCTGCTGTTGATGTACTAGGCAAGTTTTTACGTTCTGTAGTTTGCCATTCATATGAAAGCTGGCAAGGCCCCCCGGTGCAGATAACATCACAACAGAAATGATTAAAGCTTTAGAAGAATTTGGACTAGAGCAAGTCACTAGACTGCTGAACACATTATATGATACTGGAGATATACCTTCTGAATTATGTAATTCTGTATTTACTACAATCCCAAAGAAATCAGGAACCTTGGAATCTGATCAACATAGAACAATTATTATAATGAGTCACATCACAAAGATTTTGTTACGAATTATCATGCAAAGAGTGAGGAAGAAAATACAACCTGAAATAGGGGAAGAACAATGTGGGTTTGTAGAAGGAAAGGGTACAGTAAATGCTGTGTATATGCTGCGAACAGTTATTGAACGTGCTTTAGAAGTAAACAAGGATATACATCTTTGCTTTATTGACTACACAAAGGCTTTTGATAGAGTTAGACATGTCAACATTGTGGATATGCTTGCAGATCTACAAATTGATGGGAAAGACATTAGACTTATAAAAAACATATATTGGAAACAACAAGCTGCCATAAGGATTGATAATGAAGTAGGACAATATCAACCTATTAAGAGAGGTGTTAGGCAGGGATGTGTAATGTCTCCAGATCTTTTTTCCCTATACAGTGAAAATATTTTCAGAAATGTAGAAGACCTAAATGGAATCAGCATTCGAGGACGAAACATAAATAACATTAGATATGCAGATGATACAGTATTGATTGCAGACAATGCACAGGATCTGCAACAATTAGTAGACGCTGTTGTTGTACACAGTGAGCAGCTGGGGTTGGAATTAAATTGTAGGAAGACACAGGTTATGGTCGTCACTAGGAAAAACGAAGTACCACAATGTAATATACAAGTAAATGGGGATATTCTTCAACTGGTGAATCGGTTCAATTATCTCGGAACAGTCATAACATCTGATTGCAGATGCCTTGAAGAGATTAGAACAAGAATCGCCATTGCGAAAGTAGCCTTTAGCAAGATGAAAAACATTCTGACCAATAAAATGATGTCAATTGAAACGAGAAAAAGAGTGTTGAGGGGATACATAGAGCCTGTTCTTTTGTATGGATGTAAAACTTGGACAATGTGCAGTCAAGCTGAAAAACATCTGATGGCTGCAGAAATGTGGTTTCTGAGGAAAATGCAAAGAATACCATGGACAGATAGAAAAACCAATGACCAAGTACTACAAGAGACAAATGAAAATCGTAGATTGATTAGAGAAATTAGACGTAGACAGTCAAAATTTTTTTGAGAAGAAATGGACTGGAGAACTTGGTGACAGCTGGCAAGATCGAAGGGAACAGACCAAGAGGAAGGCCGAGAGGAAAATACCTGGATGGCTTGGCCACATGGCATGGACGAGACAGGAACACTGAGCTGATCCACGACTCTGGTGATCGAGTGAAATGGCGAATCATGACCGCCCACGCTTTCTGGCATGGCACATGATTGATTGATTGAGTTTGCCATTGCTTTCTGAATGACCGGCTCACATACCCCCATAAGTTACCAGTGCGGCGTGGACCGCGGCCGATTCTCGCAGCTGCTGTTTTCCTCACGTGGATATACAGGATTACGAACAATGTTGTTAACCCTTTGGCCAGGCAGACTGGAAACTCTAAGCTGTACCCAACGTTTAAATATGAGTTAATGATTATTGATACATTACAAGATATGTTTGTGTTTCTAGGAAATTAGGTGATGGCTTGTTCTTGCAATGCTGTGATGAAGTCTCTAAGCTGTACCCAAAGATCAAATATGAGTCAATGATCATTGACAACTGTTGCATGCAGGTCAGTTTTTGTATTCACATTTATCTATACACAATGAATGCCATAATTTACATTCCCATTAATAAGATTATTAATGTGTTATAGTTATGCATTTCATTATATTTAATGTAAGATTACAGTATCACATTTATGTTTCTGTGATGAAGTGGTTAAACTGCTTGCCTTGTGCTTTGAAGGCTGTGGTTTCAATTCCAGACTCATTTGGTGTATGAGTGCGATTTTCTCAGAGACTTCTGGGGCTCGCCTGTGAAGCAATGGAGTTAGTGCTTTTGCAGGCCACCCTGCGGAAAGAGACTAAGTTGTATGGGATAAAACCCGGGGCAATGAAGTCAATCCTCTTGTCCTTAAGAACCCTCTGTAAAAACCTTGATTTACTATGTATATTCAGTAATTATTGTTCAAATAATATATTGGTAAAAATATGCACTCTTTTTCATTGTCATCTGCACCATCACTGGTGTATGCCTAGAAAGTTTTTTGAGCCGAGGGAAAAAATAAAAAAGGTCGCTTGCCCAAGCAGTCGCCAGTAGTTTAAAACCTAGGATTGTTGTTAAAACTCAGTATTCCAGATGATTCACCAACCAAGCAATGTTATTTTTACAATAGCAGTGTTTTTCTGTTGCAGCTGGTATCAAATCCCTATCAGTTTGATGTTATGGTGATGCCAAATCTGTATGGAAACATAGTTGACAACCTGGCAGCCGGTCTGGTTGGGGGTGCCGGCGTTGTGCCTGGCGAGAGCTACAGTGCCAGTGTGGCTGTTTTTGAGCAGGTAAGGAGGGAGTGATAGTTGATTGTTGAGCAGGTAAGGAGGAAGTGATAGTTGATTATTGAGCAATGTGGAGAAAGAACTAAATAAAAGCCAGTAAATCAAGAGGACAGGTAAAGGCACTGGATGGGGGACACATATTGAGAAAACCTGGGGATAGTATAACTAAAAAGTGCCTTGAAACCCTCAGGGCAAACAAAATAAAGGAAGATCTAAAAAAAACACAGAGAAGAGAATTAGAGACAAGTAATAATATGGGGAGGAAATGGACACAGCTTCATGAGTTAGAAAAAGAAAGGACAGTTTGGACTGAGTTGAGGGCCTATGCACCTATGGTGATCAAGGGCGAAAGAAGATGAAGAAAATGTGAACAAATTATGATTAGGCAAGAAGGGAGCAAAAGTGGATTGATCTCTTGGGCAGCAAGATCGGAAACCTAGCCTCTGATAATGGTGGAAAAACATGTGGTCCCAGGTGCAAGTTTCTCATATTATAAATCTCACAGCTGTTGGAAATCACACAGAATAGGCCATAAGGCCACTGTATTGTCCTGACAAAATTGCTTGTAAGAAGGAAAAAAAAAAAACTACCCACTGGTAGATAGAGGCCATTACCTTGAATGGAATGTCTAGACTAGAAATCACAAATTCTGGCTAGGATTAATGGAATAAGGAATCCAATGTGGCATAGGCAGGACGGATTGTGATAGAGACATGCATAACAAACTGGTCACTGGAACTATAATCATCTGTACTTTTCATGTTTTGAGCGAGACGGGGCACATATGGGCATGACCTGAGTGCTGTCTATGACATTGGCGTTGGATTCCAAATTCTGATTCAGTCTAGAGGAAGTAAATCTGGCACAGAGATATGTCAAAGTCACACTGACATCTGAGTTAGAGAGAGACAACTGTTTGTAATGCTTCCTCCATTTTTATAAATATATGCTGACTTAATCTCTCCATGCCATCATGCAATGCTGTTCAATATATTTTGTCCCTGCCATTCTTTATCTCTTTTGTCATTCTGCATCTCTTTATATTAAACACACTAGTTGTTGACAATATGCTCTTAATATGTGATGAAAGAACATTCCCTGTGTTATTCTGACTACTGTTACCAACTTCCTTTGCTTCTTGATTGCTTTACAAACTTCAAATAATAAAATGCAGGTCAGCATGGCCGAATGGGTAAGAACATGTGTTCTTAAACATCCAGTGTGCTGATGCCGAGGTAAGTCATTCAACAACTACACCAGACAGTTGGACTAAAATGTTGACCTGTCTTCCTAGACTTGGGGACGTAAATTACAAGTACCTCTGAAGTCAAAGTGGGTTCGCCTGATGGCTAGGGACACTGTTAATAGGGAAAGCTAACCGACACGCAAAATTCAGTCCATCACTACAATAAATAGTATGTATGGACTACGCATGAGTTGAAAGCGAGCTAGCACCAAAAAAAAAAAAAAAATCAGTTAACCTAGTATGAATAAATAAATGCAAGTCCTTCTCAGAGTTAAAACTCCTGTCTTCAGGAGAATTCACCAATCAACCATATTTTAGATGTGAAATTATAATTTTCCTGAAATATCTATATTTTGTTTTCATGCCGAATGTTGGGTGGTGCTCACCAAACCCAACACCCCACATTGTGTCAACGACTTCGGGTGGATGAGCACAATGGGGAGGTACAAACCTTATCTGGTGTGAGGAAATGTAACCTAAAGACTAATTGTCATGGCAGGGCAGACCAGATCCTAAACCTTGGTTGGCAACAGGTCTAGGATCGAAGCTCAGATATGCGGACAGTTTGAGTATTGCTTTGCTGATCCGGCAGCTTCTGCAGCTTGTCTTGTTCTAGATGTATTGGTGTTATCTTTCCTCTGGAGTAAACTAGGCAGGCCGAGAAAGGGATCATACTGCATGGGCAACACATGGTCTCTACAATTTAGCCCAGGCTTTGTGCTATGGAGAGGTATGACTCCATCCCTTGTCTTCAACTACTGCCATGGGTTGTAGTTATTATGCTGTTTTTGAAGCACAATATAACAAACTATCCCATGTCAGGCTGGCATGGTGCCTGTAGTATATTTGTTTTCAAAATGTGATATAATTGTTTGGTTTTTAAATATCTAAATTTATTCTTCCAACTATAATAATTGTATTGTTTTTTTTTTTTAATTTAATAGGGTGCTCGTCATGCTTTCGCAGAAGCCGTAGGTAAAAATATAGCCAATCCTACCGCTACATTACTTAGTGCCTGCAACATGCTGAGGCACTTGCATCTGGAATATCATGCCACATTGATAGACAATGCAATAATCAAAGTAATCAAAGGAGGAAAGGTAAGCTAGAGATTATATTAAATGTATGCACTGTGTGAAAGGGAATCTAGGCAGAATGGTGATGAAAACAGTTGAATGGTTAGGTTCAAGACTTCATCACTGAGCAGATAAATACTGATAACGAATGCTGGCACCTTGACAGATGATAGTTTATTACGCTGAGCTTAAAAAAAGGTGTAATAACTACAACCCAATGGGGTAGTGAATGTGACTGATCAGACCAATTCATGAGGTAAATGTTCGTCCACAATGGATGCATGTGAACGCATGGTCATTTCCATCATCAAGCACCATCTGATGTCTCACACGCTCAGTGTATGAACTATTTGCAATAATTTTCTCCTTTGTTTTTATTCCATTCCTGATCTCCTCCCTCTATGCAGTTTGATCAGCAGTGACTTGCTTTTTGTACCATAAAAGACGCTGACACTGAGATCTTTTATGCATCTGAAATTCACATAAAATGATGTCCTATGGGAGCATTTTGAGTAGAACCCAGTCAATGACATATCTTGGCGTGAGGCTTGATCGTAGCCTGTCCTTCAGAGATCATGTCGATTATGTCATAACGAAAGCTCGAAAAGGTTTGTCAGCAATGAGAGTCATGGTGACTGCCAATATCGAGCAAAGACTGCTAATACTTCTGTTCCAAGGACTGGTGCTTTCACGCATCGAGTATGCCCTCGCCATCCTTACTGTCAGCCCTACACAGATTGGAAGACTTGAAAAGGTACAAAACGAAGCCATGCGCATCATTTTGGGCTGCACGAGGGACACCAGCTGTGTAGCAGTGAGATACCTCCTTGACTTCCTGACAATGGAACACAGGATCAATATCTGGAGAGCTCGTGCATACTTAAAAATAAGTGCTGATGAGCAGCACCCTCTGCATGATGCTATATTCAGAGAAAAGGGTGACAGGCTAAAGAGGGGCAAATCATGGATGGGTCGGGCGGAAGGTGTCGTCTGACAGGTCTGCAGTCTTACCAGTATCAACCCCGGCAAGGAATGGGTGCCGATGCCTCCAGCTTTTAAGTGCACTTTCTCCTGCATTATCACACTCGACAGACGGTGCAGAGAGCAGAACCCTGCCGCTGTCAATGCAGAGGTCAACGCGCTCATCAATGAACACTCAGATAGCCCCAAAGTGCTCATCTATATAGATGGATCTGTTGTAAAGCAGCAGAGACGTGCGTGGGCATTTACAGCCCATTCAGCGGGTCGAACCGTTCAAGAATCCAGTGGTGCCCACTCTATGACCACGAGCAGCATGACGATGGAGGTGATGGCAGTTACACATGCTTTCATATGGCTGGAATCACAGCATTATACCAACGTGTGTGTGTACTAAGTGATTCAATGAGCATGATTCAGAAAGTCGAAGCTGGAGCTGTACGTAGACAGTGGACTGAGTTGCTGCGGAATTCTGTTGTCCGTAAAGTCACCTTCATCTTCGTCCCGCGACATGCGGGAGTCGAGGGAAATGAATGAGCTGATAAACTGGCTGGCTCTGCACCCCCTGTAGATGGCCGCGACATGCGGGAGTCGAGGGAAATGAATGAGCTGATAAACTGGCTGGCTCTGCACCCCCTGTAGATGACCAGCCCATGGATCGTGCCAATACTATTAATGTCCTCAAAGATATGGCGAGAACAGAGGACTTTGACGTCAGTGAATCCACATCGCTGTCCAGGATGAAAGACTTGGAAGTAAGAATCGGCATGGCCAGACGCGAGAGGTACATCGGGGAAAACAAGGTGCCTCGTCAACCAAAACAGAACTGGCACTATTAGCCACCGGATGCTGATGCATATGCTGGGGGGAGGATCTGAGCACCTATCGACCTGTCTGGAGTGCAATGAAGATACGCCAACTGATAACTGATTCTACCATTGAAAATACTCCTAATGTGTCCTCTTCATTTAAGTATACGAAGACTAAGCATGGAACAAACTGTCATGACACCCGATCTTTCCAGTACTTCAGTATTTGTGTGAACGGTCACCTCACACTACAGAACACATCCTACAACAATGTACCAACTGCAGTTCAAGAAGTTCTGTTTTATGTATTCTTCTTTCTTTCTTCTTCAGCGTTCCGAGCCATTGAGGTTCTTTGCTGCAAATACAATCCGTCTCCATTCGTCTCTCTGGTGGACCTTCTCTTGCCAGTCGTTGATTCCAAGTGCTTGTAGGTCTGTACATGTATTATCTCTCCACCGCCTTCTTGGTCTACCTCGGGGTCTACGGTCATTTATTTCCTGAGTGTAAGCGAGTTTTGTTTCCCTATTATCTTCCATTCTTTCTATATGCCCCAGCCATTGTAGTCTATTAGCCTTCATGATACCAGTGATTAGCGGGGACTTAAACAGATCATAAATGTCTTTGTTACTTCTTCTTTTCCACTCTCCACTTTGTGTATCCCTAATGGGTCCAAAGATGCGTCTTAAAATTTTGTTCTCAAAGGTTTGTAACAAGGCTTCGTCTCCTTTCGTTGTACTCCAGGTTTCAGAGCCATACAGCACAACTGGTCTGATCAGTGTTTTGTATATTGTGATTTTGGTGTTACGAGATAGCGCCTTTGATTTTAGTAGATGTTGTAGTGCATAGTATATCTTATTTCCAGAGTTGATTCTAGTTTGTATTTCTTCCGTTATGATGTTGGAGCAGTTGAAGATTGTACCCAGGTATTTGTATGTTTCCGTTCTTTTAATGGTCATATTATCTATTTGTATGTGGCCAGAGTTTCTAGCCATTCCGTCTCTTGAAATTACCATATATTCTGTCTTATCTTGGTTGATAACCAGCCCCATCTGTTGGGCTTTTCCCTTTAAGTGAGTCAATATTTCCAATGTCTTTTGTTCACTCTGCCCTATAATATCTATATCATCTGCATAACCAAGCAGCTTGGATGTTCCTCCAATATCACATTCCTCCTTTACCTTCCTTACAACTTTCTCTAGAGCCAGATTGAAGAGTAGCGGCGATAGTGCATCACCCTGTTTCAAGCCAGATGTTATTTGGAAGGGGTCTGATTTCCTGCCTTTATATGTTACTATATTATAAGTATCTTCCATGCATAGTCTGGTCATGTTGATTAACTTCCTTGGTATTCCAAATTCCTGCATAGCATTCCATAGACTATTCCTATGGACACTATCATAAGCCTTTTTAAAATCCACAAAAATGTTATGGAGATCTCTTTTATATTCCCAATGTTTCTCGGCTATTTGTCGTAAGATAAATATCTGATCTATTGTTGATCTGTTTTGTCTAAAACCCGCCTGGTAGTCACCTAATATGTCTTCTGAATATGGTTTTAGTCTATTTAGTAATACTGCGGATAGTATCTTATAGCTTGTGGACAGTAGTGATATTCCTCTATAATTTCCACATTGGAACTTGTCTCCTTTCTTAAAGATAGGTATCAATAATGACTCTTTCCAGTCATGGGGTAATTCTTCTGTCCTCCAGATTTTTATTGTTAGTTCGTATAGCTTTAGATGTAATGCATGGCCACCTGCCTTTATAAATTCAGCAGCAATTCCATCAGTCCCAGTTGCCTTATTGTTTTTAAGTCGTGTGATTACATATAGGATTTCTTCAAATGTAGGTTCTTCAATTTGTGGTTTGCATGTTAGAACCTCTTCCTGTGGGAAAATGTGACTTGGAGCTTCACAATTTAGTAATTCAATAAAATATTCTTTCCATGTGTTGCACATTTCCTCATTGGTATTTATCATATTCCCATTTTTGTCTTTTAAACCATATGTGTTTTGTTGGTGCCCTCGTTTCATTGACTTCAGTTCTTTAAAAAATTTTCTGGATTCATTTTTCTGGTGATTAGTTTCCATATCTTTGATTATATTACTCATATATTCTCGCTTCTGCTGTCTGACTATTTTTGTAGCCTCTTTACATTCATTTCTATAATGCTCTTCCTTTTGGATGTTATTGATGTCATTTAACCATACATGTCTGGCATTCTTCTTCCTAATGACTGCTTCTTCACATTTTTGATTGAACCATCTGTTCTTTCTATGCGTGGTTAACACACCGAGACATTCTTCTGCGGTAGACTGAATTGTATTCTTGATGTTCAACCAAGTTTGGTCAACGCTTTCCTCCAAAGGGTTTTGCAGAGTTTCAAGTTTACATTTTATTTCATCTGTAAATTTCTCTTTGACTGTAATGTCTTGCAGTTTTTCTCTGTTATATGTTGGGTGTAATCTTTGTAATTTAGTATAGAAAGCTCTCTTAAGTTTTATTTTAAATTTTGCTCCAACGAGGAAGTGGTCACTGTGGCACTCAGCTCCTCTATAACTTCTAACTTGCTGTATGTTTGATGCATTTCTGTTGTTAATTAAAATGTGATCTATTTGATTATAGGTTCTCTTGTCACATGATTTCCAAGTTTGTTTGTGTATATCCTTTCTTTGTAGTCTGGTACTGCTAATCTGCAGTTCTTTGGCTTCTGCCAGGTTGATGACTCTCCATCCATTATCATTTGAAGTTGTATGTAGGCTTTCCATACCGGCCACTTTTTTATTAGTTTGCTCTCTACCTATTTTTGCATTGAAGTCTCCCAGCACAATCAGGATGTCCTGTTTGGGGGTTTCTTCTATGACATCTTCCAGATCATTATAAAAGTCTTCTTTAATATCATCTTCTTTCTCTTCAGTAGGTGCATGTACATTAATCATCGTTATATTTTTCCATTTACCTTTTATTCGTAATTTACTAATCCTGTCATTAAAAGCTTTAAAGTTTAAAACGTTCCCCCATAACTCTTTTTTGATGACAAATCCTGTTCCTAATTCATGTTTATTTTGGGTGTTTCCTCCATATATTATAATCATTCCATTTTGCTCTAAAGTACCCTCTCCTGGCCACCTTATTTCTTGAATTGCTGTTATATCCATTTGATATTCACCCAGCTCCCGGGTTAGTTCTTCGGCCGCTCCAGCTCGATATAGTGTCCGTACATTCCATGTTCCAAATCTCAAAAGTCCTTTAACGTTCCAAGGTCGTTGTCCAGATAAGTCAGTCCGATATCGAGGCTCATGTATTTGTTTCGTAACAAAGAAAGGTTTTTACAAAGGTGGGGATGTTAACCCCACGCTTCAACCCCCAACCTGGAGGACCAGGGTGTTTCTCTTTGTCTGTTCTCTACCCTTTGACCTGTCCGGCTTGGGAGGCCCTGCTGGTAGCTACGCTACCGCCGGCATAGCTCTCAGGGTCATTGAGAAACTCAAGCTCCCCCACCACGACAAGGTGGAAACACCATCGGAGGAGCTGTTTTATGTATAGATGAAAAAAACCTTGAATGGTGTACTCTGGAAGACCTCAGGGTCAGCAGATGACAGTGCAGTTCATGCAGGAAACAACTTTACAGATATAAGCTTGGATCATATTGTTCTCAGAACTCCACTGTAATGAAAGTCTATCAATTAGAATGTTTCTGTTTCTTTTGCTATCATGATTACATAGTTGCAGACATAGTTCATTTTAAGAATATTGGAAGATCATCACTGATTTCAGTGCATATCCATTAATAAATATAATTAAACATTAAATTTAAAAAGCAGTAATCAATTTTCATAGTCATAAAAAGTTAGTTGCATATTCTTTACAGGACGTCACTTACAACCCCAACATTTTTGACTGTTAGTGATTTCTTGGCAAGTTTACGTTCAGTAGTTTGCCATTGCTAACTGTACGACTGACACCCATACCATTTTCAGTAAAAACCAACGCAAGGGGATCTGCTGCCAAATCGCATTCAGCTGTGTTTCAAGAAGAACAGCCTGATGTGCCCGTTACATATCACCAAAAAAAAAGAATGATCAAATCAGTCAGAAAGCCACTAAAACCTGCTCAAGACGACTACCACATTATGGACAGACCAGAACAAGTCATTATTCCTCGCCTCAAAACAGGATACAATAGAGTACGCAACCACATATATACAAAATTCAAGATTGATGAATCAGCCATGTTCACATGTGGATTGGCATCGCAGACAGCAGAGCACATACTCCAAGACTGCCTAAATTACAACATGTCTAGGCAAACCTTCTGGCCTAGAGAGACAACAGTGGAAGATAAACTCTATGGACCGCTGAGTGAACTGAAAAAGACAGTTAAATTCATACAAGAGACAACATTGCAGTTATAGACATATTTCAGGCGAACGAAAGAAGAAGAAAAAGCTGTGTTTCGAACGCATTACGGACTGCATCCGTAACCCCTTCGCCACCGATTGTCCATAGTAATAAAACTACTAAAAACCGCATAGTTAAGTGAAATATTTGAGAAATCAGAAAGATTTTCGTTCATAAAGAAAGAACACAAAGATAATTAATAAATAGCTATAAACATCAAGGTAAAAACAATGTTAATGGATTGCGTAAATAATGCCTTTACATATCGCAGATCTACTATAGATAGAAGTTTCTGAAAAGAGATCAAGTTAAGAACAGCTTGATCTGCCATGACATGACGGAATACAAGTTATACTGCATTGACATCAGCTTTCATGTCTACCCAACAAAGATGAGAGTTAGACAAGTTAGACAAAACAAATCTCTGCTGGCATCTGTTCTTTTGTATGGGCGTGAAAGCTGGATACTTACCCCAGATTTGGAGCAATGGATCTAGCTTTTTCCACTAGAAATATTACTGCAGTCATACATTTTATTTATAGAACATGAAATATATTTGTTATGGGCATGAATATGCAGCCTACCAAGAATCACTCTTGTTTGTTGTGAAATGTTCAAATCTTCTCTAACCTAGCCACGTTACACACCAGAATTTCTCCTCAAATGTTATTATCCAAGTTTAATGTAACATCAAGAAACAAACAGGCAGAGCCAGACAAATCATGGAATGTAAACATTAAAGGAGGATTGTGTTACAGTATTGCCATACTTGAATGTTTAGTTTAGTTTTAGTTTAGTCGACGGATCAACGTCACGGCACACCAGTGTAACCCATAACTCAAACCTGAGTGCGAAGAAACTCATTTCAGTGCATAGCACCAGCGAGGATCTTGAAATATTTTGGATAGATTTTTAACTCAAAATTTTGCTGGGGCAGCGCCATTAGGCTACTGTTTTTAGATTTCCAACTGCCGAGGGATCTATTACGTGCACAACAATACACACAGGTGTCCAATCTCACTACCCAGAGACCAGGGGAAATTTTGTTACTAGAAGTCCACGTGAAAAATCCTGGCCCTTGGCGCGGGGCTTGAACCTGGGATCTCCAGCACTTGAGGACACTATGCCGCAAGATCACTCAGGCCCCCCCCCCCCCCCCCCCCCCCCCGATACTTGAATTTATCGCTGAAGATTTCAGTATGTGTGCATTCATTGTAACTCTGATGACTCATAAGGGGAGTTATGAGGTAGAAGATGAAGGAGTTAACATGTTCTGGAGAGATATACTCACCTGTGTAATTTGGTAAGGTATTTGTAGTGGAATGTGTTCTAGAAATGCATTCGTAAAAACTCAAATTTTAGCGGCATTGTAGTTTCTGGTAATTTAAATATTAGTAAAAGTGCTTTCATTATAGATGACTATAAAAGCTGTGCCACTATTGTGTTATATGTATATAGTAAATTATGGCCTATACAGAATTTGACAACAGGATTCAGCAAGGACTGGCTAGAAGGTCATAGGTCACCAGAAGAGTTCAAGTAGAGAACAGAATAACTCAACTGGAGTAAGCCATGAGTTGTGCAGTTTGGTTGTTTTAGTGCCTTTTGAAAATATAAGAATATCATCAAAACATGTACTATTCACATTTTTGTTACTTCACTGAGACTGAATAAGTCAGAATTTCTTACAGGTAATCAATCATTAATATTAGATTTAAAAAAAAATAATATTCAACTAAATCTTCCACAGGTGAAGACTGAAGATATGGGAGGTTATGCAGGCACCTCAGACTTTATCAATGCAGTTGTTCTGAACTTGCAGTGACAAGACATTGTCAACTAATATTTCATGGATTAAGAATGTTTTGGTACCTGTTCTGTCTGATAATTAGTGAACTAAGCAATTTACGCAAATTGTATTCTTTTTAAATTTAAATGTAGTGTGGTAACACCCTTTGTTTTTACATTTTTGTCCACAAAGTAAAAAAGGGTGAGATATTTTCAGAATTGCGTCACTGAAGACAGATTGAATTGTCTTCTGTTATTGAGAAGAAAGATAACATTTGCATTTAAAATGTACTAGTCAGTATAGTTAACATCTGTTATCACTCCTTAACTCATTCTGTTTCAGAAAGCAGTTACTTTAATATAACTACAGCTGGTGTTAAAATGAGTTGGCTTCAAAGATAAATGTGAAATAAGCACCTGGAATAGTGGGTTGAAGTTTAAAAAAACACTGTTTGGCAGAAGGAGTTAAAGCAGTATTAAGACTGAGTGGATAAGTGAAACATGTTTAGCTAGTGCAGAATTAGTTTAGTTATGATGAATTATTTTATGAGTTGATGACTCCGCTTCCAGTAATCATGAGGTGGTAGGGAATATCCGATCAAATGAGTGTACTCTTAGATCTCATTATGTGTCTGTTTAACTTATGGATCTTTTTTACTTGCATACCAACATTGTATTCTGGGGTTAAATCAGTCAAGGTTAGCATGGCTAAATGGTGCTTGCTCTTAAACTTCTGGTGTGCTGATGCCGAGATAGTAGGGTTCTAAGAAAAATAGGTGAGGAGGAAAGGTCTTGTCATTCCGCTTCATTACACAATAACCTCGTATATGAATGTCTCGCATTATCTGCCAAGAGATTAATTGTACATTTTTTTATTTAATACATACTTCAGTCTTGTGCCAAACATTTTCCGAGTGATTAGCTAATAACATTATTAGTGGCATTGTGCTTGTAAACTAACACTTGAATGTTCCTACATAGTTAAGTATAATATTCCTGTGTATAGTATATATATATATTGTCTGTAAGTAAACAGTGTGTTTTATAGTGCATTCTGGCAATCTCCACTGATAATCTACTTCTGACTCTTGAAATGCAGTCATGTCTTGTTATAGTAGATTATATTATGTTCACATGTGAACACTACAAACTAATGTGTTTCACAAATTGTCAGAGACTTGAATGTTTGTTTCCACAGTAATCCAGACTCGTTGATATTATTTTTAGACGTCATATGTGCTTTTCTTATTAGTGTAGACAATATAAAAGCTGAAGTTTTGATTATAACATGATGGAATATTTTGTTTGCTAATTTCTGGGTAGTAGTGGTGGTTAGGAAGAGAACTGCTCATCTTATCTCATAAATATAATGCTCTAGTATTTCACATGCTAATGGCAGTTTCTGTTGTAGATTTTTCTTTGCCAGATGAGCTTGAAGTTTACTGTCAAGATTAAATGTTTTAGCTGGTATCATGGAGTACTGTGAAGACTGACTAGATACTACACATGTCTTTGTGGCTACATTAAATATGTGCTAGTATGAAAATGAATCTCAGCAATTGGGTTGGTGTTACTTGTCTTCATTTCATCTCATGTGTTAGTTGACTATGAAAGATCTGTTATTTCAGTATATATATATATATATATATATATATATATATATATATATATATATATATATATATATATATATATGACAGTTCACACAGGACACCAGAAATAAATGGTCTTGGCATGGTTGTCCAACAACAACATGACAAACCTAGGCTATTAGTCCATTGGTAACGGTGATTGTCACCTGTCAAATTAAACATTAATAACATCCAGTATCCACAGCCTGCACCACGATTAATCTGTTACCAATCAGTAGCAAATGGGAATATTTGATATACCACTTTCAGGTCTTCATGTCTCAGCTTGGTAAGGCTTACCAGGTAAGCTCAAAGATTGTCCTTGCTGCTCACAGTTCTAGATAGGCAATAATTACATAAGATGAAGACAGTCGCTATTTCAGTTAAGGAATGGCCACGTTATGAAATCTCATTCTTTCCACACGAAGTAACACACAAACCATCATCATCATCATCATCATCTTCCACTTCTGCCTTCAAGCATCGTGGAGAGGAATAATTTGCGCTCTAGCGCCCGGTGGGCGGCACAGGGTAGTGTCATTCCATGTGATTGTACGTCTTTGATGTCGTCAATCCATTTTCTTCTTGGACGTCCTCTTGGTCTCGTCGCAGATGATCTTTGATGTAAGGCCAGTGATGGTAGTTGTTGGTGTTGCATTCTAACGACATGGCCAAACCACTTGATCTTCTGTCTTTCAATAAATGTGGCACAAGGTGTTGATCCCACTGTCTGTCTGATAACTCGGTCTCGGATTGTTAAGTTGGCAGCTCTCCTCAGGCATCTTATCTTGCAGGTGTTGATTTTGTAAAAGTGTGATTTGGATAAAGTCCAAGTTTGAGATTGGTAGCATAGGGTTGGTGTGAATATGCTGTTTATTATCTGTCATTTTGCAGACATAGGTATATTTGGATGTTTCAGCAAGGGTGATAGTTGATTGATTGATTTAGGAATCGACATCACAGCATTCGGGGCATTCCCATAAGTGCTCCGTCCCCATCCTCAGCAGCCAGCGAAGAGTTCCAACACTAATAGTACCAGTAGCAATCTGATTATAAGTCCTTCTCGCCTTTCCTTTGAGCGTTGAGCGTTGGCCAGATCCCTTCGTCACTCCTCATTGTCTCATTCTTGCCAGACCATGGTAATTCATTTGCTCCTCCGAGGTGTGCACGTTGATATGTAAGTGCACTAGCTTTTTGACATTTGATTTCGATTTCTCTGTCCAATCTGCCATCTTCTGTGATCATACTTCCAAGATATTTGAATTCTTTAACTTGTTTCAGAGTTTTGCTATTTATCAGGATACTTAGTGGGCCCAGCGATCTGCTAACTTGCATTACTTCGGTTTTGGCTGTGTTTATACTCATATTGTATCTGCTGCAGGCTGAACTCAGATTATTAATACGATGTTGTAGTCTGCCCTCGTCGCTGTAAAACAGGCACTGATCGTCTGCAAATAGAAGTTCATTTATTTCCTGTGGGTCAGTTGTTTCATCTGGAGTAAAGCGTTCTAAATTTTCTGAATCTGTTCTGCCAAGACTTGTTTCTTGATTGAATTCATCTTTTAATTCCTGCAGCCTCCTATAATTGATAACATGTGTTGTTACCTTTTTGTTTCTTATTTTCCTGTATGTTGGAATCATTTTTGTTATGATTGGTTTGTGATCAGTATCAACGTCTGTATTTGGGACTGCTCTTGAATCTAATAGTAATCCTCTGTCTGATTTCCTAAGTAGTATAAAGTCAATTTGAGATGCTTGATCTGTGTCATTCCATTTATACCAGGTCTTGGTGTGGCTACGACAATTTTGAAAAAAAAAACTTTTCTATTATTAGTAACCATACTCCCAGCAATATAAGACTTGAGTGTCCAGATTATCAGTCTTTGATTTCTGTCAATAACAAATTGAGCTCACTTAACATGTGATAAAACATGCTGTGAGGCAAATAATCCCTTCACTTTTGCCTGCAGCACATTAAAGTCATATGGGAGTCATATGGGATGAAACCCAATGCAATGAAGGTTCATCTAATGAGGGGGTCAGGTTCTGTCTCTGCTGTCGTTGGCTCATGTATCTCATTCATATCCTCACTGTCACTCATATCATACATTCCACTGCAGTACTCATGCTATCTTTCTAGAATTTGTCTAGATTCTGTTAAGGTATTTCCCATCTTGTCACAGATAACATTCAATTGAGTGTCAGAGTCTTGCGTAGGGCAAGATAATTAGCTCGTTTTCTGGCAAGTGTGAAGCAGTATCAAACTATCAAATCACACGAAGTGAATATCCGAAACTGTTATTTACAAGCTTTATTTACGCGCTACATTCATTATCGCACAGACATCGTGCAATGACAATCCATAGCAATCATTACAGCATGAGCAATATCAATACAATACATAAGGATACATGCAATCAATATACATATCACTTACAAGCCAAAATACTCAAGCGTTCGAACCAGTCTCCCACAGTCACTCAGGCTAGCTCTCAATGCAGATTCAAAACCACTCGCAGACTCATGCGACCTGTCCATACAAACGCCTAACCCGGTCTGCCTGGCCTTTCGTTCTACACGCTAGTCGGCGCTCAAGTCAGCTGGTGTGACCCCTGCAAGGTTCACGGGGTGTACCGCTGACCAGCGGTTATTTTAGCGTCACTCAGTTGCTGTGCTTGGCTGCTTATACGGGCGTCGTCGAAGACGCCGCATTCCCTCTGTAGTGTTTAACATCACTCAGGGTTGCGCGTTGTTATGTCGCCTGGCGTTGGCACAGCCAACGCGTCGCAACCTCAGATGTGAGACTTTGACACTCTCCACACCCCTTTTTCATGAAAGGATTTCCTTTCATGTACAATATATATAGGTGTTATTAAACTTGTCAAAATCGAACATTGTATTTTGTCTGCATAACTTAATAGTTATTATAAATATATACAGGTGAATAGTAAACAATATGTATACCACAATTATGTTGCACCATGAAGTACAACAGTCAAGTACAATCTATTTGATGGACATTACCTCGCTGTGACACAGCTAGTCCGGTAGGTCTCGGCTAAACTGGCCCCTACCTCAACAACCAAGAACAAAAATACTAAAATCATCAGGTTAAACTGTGAGCATCTCCCTCTGAGATAGCTCCGTCTTCAGACCTCTGTTGAGTTTCTAATGAAGGTCAACAGTTTTGGCAATATATTGTTCATATGTAAATGACGTCACCTTGACGTGTTATCTATCAAGCACACATGTTAATGGTTACAATACATATTTACACATCACCAAGAATTTAGAGTAATGTCCCTTGGTTAGTATACAAAAAATTTTGGAACAATAATTTATCGTCGTTTACATGACATAAATTATCACTACAAATTTATTTCTTAGTGTCATAATTTGATACTTATTGACAAATGTGCACAAAAAGTCACGTTTGTAAAGAAGTAATCAAGTTAAGATGCTGAGATTACATATTATAAAGATCGACATATACAATTCCGTATATGGAAATATTTTAAATCACATTTTAATACAATCGTCATAAATTTATAGACTTCTTAGTGTAGTCTGCTAACTTTTAAATTAATATGCAAAAAATACCGGAAGTATACAGCTGTGCTATTTTACACATGTGTTGTGGTGTCATTCACACGACGTTCCGTTCTGGATGGATATTATCTAAACAGAGTATTAGTTGTTACTATCAGCTGTTGGATCGTTTCTTCCGTCTTCTGCTCGGATTGTAATGTCGCAGTCATCTTTAGTACCTTGTTAAAACGTCTTGGACACATCAGTCTGGATACATTCAGGATTACTTCACGCTGTAGTGGCTTGGTAAGTTCCTGGATCCTATAGTGTTGTCCAGTGACACTTGTCTTTGTAGTGTCTGGTTATTACAATATTTATGTATTTAAAATAATAATCACATTCTTTCTCATATCGTACAGTTATACAACACATTAGTTTACATAATAATGATTCCATTCTTTCACATATCTCACAATTATACACGCATTCATTTGAATAATAATGATAATAATAAGAATCCAAATATGTACATAAGTTATATACATTGGGAGATACAATAAGCCTGTCATAGTCTTGCTCGTATCTAAATAACTAAACTTGGGTTCATACAGGCAACAATAAATCTGTTCGTTATGAGATCGAATATTTATTGTATTTACATATACAGTATGCGTTGGCGCAGTGGGTAAACAGACCCGCGCTATATTACATCTGTCAAATAGTAAACATCACACACATAAGTATCATTTAACAGTCTAGCAAACTATCTAGCCTATGTCTATATATCTATTGATATCTATAGAGTCCCTCAAAGGCAGGCCCTGTTGCCTCTCTCAAGTCCATTCGTCCTCTGCCGGTCTCCGCGTGTCCTAACTCGACACGGGCGGTAACTCTGTCCGAGTTCCTCGTGGACCCCGCATTAGGCGGGCCACATCAGTGTCCACGGAATCATGGACTTGGTGACCATCTCTATCTAGAAGGTTCTAGATTACTTGGGTCCTGCTCGACTCAATGGTTTCCCTTGGGCTGGAATTGCAGCCCTTTACTAGATATGCAAGTGAGGCGGTGACAGGATCCCCCCCTCCCCCGTGACATGATTTGTTGTTGGGAATTAGATCCGTTCTAATTCTGTCACCGACTCACCTACAGTTGGTGTTGTAGTTTGGTGGATAGTAACCTGGCAACCTACCTATTAGCACTAAAAACTCATGTATTCTACCATACAACACTTGTCTGATTTGGTGCAGAGATCCCTGTCTCTCGTGTGCTTACATATGCTTATCAGACCGAAGTTACGTGGCATTTTAGTAGTTGTATTTCCAACTTGCCCTTCTCATAGTACCCAAAATGGTACCCAGACAAATAACCCCTATATAATAGAGGGTTAACAAGACCGAAGTCTTGGCTAAATAAGTACACCTTCAAATCTTGATCTGTGTGTGTATTTCTATACACTTTTACTCCCGTATGTTATCTAATGCTAAATATGTAGTTACCTTGTTATTTTATCCCTCTCATACTACAAGTGTCCCTGTTGGCTTGTTAGTGTGCTTTGACTAATTAGTTGATGTTTATAATAAAGTGACTGTATTTTAATTTGATAGTGTTGAGTTTTAAGGTTTGTGTACTGTGTGTGCTGAATGTGTGGCGTATTTCCAAGCGTCACGAGTTGGGATAACCTCAATCATGAACTACTGCACTGTGTGCAATACATGAACAGGTATTCCAAGTAGTGGTGCTTAGATGTATCCTAACTGCTAAGCTAAGTATATTAACTCACTATTAAACTAAGTACTACACATGTATTCACAAATTAGACAAGTCATACAATTTACATGAAAGACGCAGACAAATTAAAATAAATACGGTTTGCGTACAATTTGTCCGCCAAGTGTATCGTTCTCTCATTTAATCCATTCACACAGTCATTCACTCACTTTTCATTAAAAATAGTATTTGGTTAAAATATATAATTAAAGTTGAGGTAAGTGTTATTGCCCTTAGCAAAACTGGGCTAGGCGATATTTGCCCTTTAAGAAAATACGTACTTCTTGTACGATGACTGACAAATGGGTTATAATTTAAATAGAGACAATTGTATAGGATGGTTCTTTAGCTTAGGAATGGTACCGCCTGTAATATTAATGTCGAATATGTACAAATTACAGGTGAATACAATTTATATACAACAATAATGGAAATATAATACATATTTAATCTTAAACTAATTAATTAATTAAATCCGAAGATGATGTGCGCGTCGTTCTCCTGTCGCTAGCGTGTTATGCCATGAATGGTAAAGCTAATATGGCTGTCTCTTGAGTGTCGTAGTCGATGGGGTTCTGTTTCGGCTGTTTGTAAAGTTACGTAGTAACAGCAAGTATGGCATGTTCTTAATGTCCTATATAACGAGTTCTTCCAGAATTCGGAGTTAGTTCGTTGGTTGATATTATTGGTTGACACAAACACAGTTACTGTTTCTTGCTGGAAGTGTTCTAGCGCTTAGGCACTTGATGGTATAGTTCTCAAAGTAACGTATCATGTTCTTGGGTGTCGTAATTCAACTAATCACTGAGAGTACTCTAGCAGGTGTAGAGTTCCACTGTAATATGCAACCGACTAAAAGTATCACAGTTTATAGTATGGCTAATGGTCGATGTGATCAGAGTCATTCTACTGGCGCATTCACTTGCCGTGACAAAAGGTCAGCCACAATGTTGTCGGTGCCTCTGATGTGGCGGATTTCGAAGTCGAAATCTTGAAGTAGAAGACACCATCTTTGTAGCCGATGGTTTTTAGGCGACCCCTGGTTAAGGACTAATAATGGCGAACTGTCATTGAGGACCACAAAGTGACTCCCTAAGAGGAACTTCGATAATCTCAATATACAAAACACTAGGCTTAAACACTCTAATTCAACTGTGGCATACCGAGTCTCAGCCTTCTTTAGTTTGCGGCTTACATAGAGAATTGGGTGTTTTATGCCATCCATTTCCTGCATCAGGCATCCTCCTATTGCGATAGCGCTCGCATCTGTGGTCAAAATAAAGGGTAAATTAATGTTGGGTAATCGTAAGACTGGTGGATTAGAAAAAATATGTTTCACTTTACACATTGCATCATCTAAGCTGGTACTTTTACAAATTTTTAATGGATGATTTTTAGTTAACATATCAGAAAAGATTGAGGTTAATTCTGCCCAATGTGGAATAAATTTCGAATAATAGTTAATCAGACCTAGTAAACTTCTAAATTGCTTCTTTGTGGTAGGTACTTCTAGCTTAAGGATCTTGGAAACAATTTTATCATCAGTTAACAATTTTCCTTTAGAAATTCTATGACCAAGGAAGTCTATTTGTGTATAGCCTATTTCAACCTTGGAAGGTTTGATAGTAAGTCCAAAAAGAGAGATTTGGTGGAAGACTTGTTTAAGGGTGAGTAAGTGAGAAGTCATATCAGAAGAATGGATGCATATATCATCAATATAAGCAACTACGTCATTAATTCCGTGTAATAACAATCTTGTTAGTCTTACAAATGTGGCCGGTGCGTTCTTGAGCCCAAACGGAAGATATAGCCATTCGTACAAGCCAAGAGGTGTTGCGAATGCTGTTATATGTCTACAAGAAGGGTGTAATGGAACTTGCCAATATCCTTTAGCTAAATCGGTCTTAGAAAATAAGGATGATTGAGCCATATTTAAGATAAGATCCTCACAGCTGTTCATTGGCTCTGCATCTGTTGTTGTTCTTGTATTTAATACTCGATAGTCAATGCACAAACGAATTGTCTGGTCCTTTTTCTTCACCAGAACAATCGGTGACGAATATTGAGACATCGATTTTTGAATAATGCCATTTTTCTCTAAGTCTAAAATTTCTTTATCTAAATTAGATCTGTAATGGAGAGGAATAGAATATGGTCTACATTTGACCGGTCTCAGATCTGTCAGCACAATTGAATGTGTTATTTTATCAGTGCGTCCAGGTTTGTTAGAAAAGATAGATTTATATTCGTCGAGGATAGTCAAAATGTCTTGTCGTTGTTGTTGTGTCAAAGTGTCAGAGATATGTATGTCATTTATACTTCCGTCGTCAGTCATGATTGGTACAGGGATTTCAGTGTTGTCCACGTCTGTCTGATTTACCACAGATGCCACTGTTTGTAAATTGTCTTCAATGTCATTGTCGTCGTCGTCGAGATCAATCGTTGTCAATATGTCGTCAAATTTGTCGTCGATGTCGATATCACAGATTGTCGGTAATGTCCATATGTCTTCGTCGTTTTCGTCGTCGTAAGAGTGTGTCGTTAACGATGCTTCGTTTGTCGAGGTGTCATTTCGTTGAGAAATTGTCGTTTCGTCTTCGTCGCCAGTTCGTTGAGTCAGTTCATTTGTCTCATTGTCATGTCTAACATAATATGGTTTCAACATATTTATATGGGATAATTTCAAGTTTCTATTTAAAGAGAATGCAGTAGGGTTATTCCCCTTGTTGACCAGTTTCTGACATATAACACAAGTTGCACAAAAGGTTTTAATATCCTGGTCAAACTTTGGCCAATAAAACTGGGTCAGGATAATAGCCTTGGTCATTTCGTATGTCATATGACCTCCAAAAGGGGAGTCATGGGCTATTTTTAAAACTTTGTTTCGATGTGCTTGTGGTAGCACTATTTGCTGTGTCGTGGTCTGTTTTGTTGTGTAAAATCTAGTTAAGATGTTATCCTGTAGCCTAAATGTCCACGATGCGTTCTTTGTTAATTTTGGCTTACGGCCTACTAACTTAAAGTATGGTGCTAGTGTAGGGTCATTTTTCTGTTCATTTCCAAAATTGATGTTAGTTGAGTTTGGCGCTACTATTTCTAATGATTCCTGTAGTTGGTCGGTGTTGGTTTTGTGGGTTGTCTGTCGTGTTATTGCGTTTGTGTGTTGTGTGTCTTGTTGCACATTTACAGGTTCGGTACTTGGTAGTTTGGTCGTATCCTCAATTCGAGGTTTTAATTCGGTCGTATCGTTTCTTGATTCGACCGCCCCTGCATTGTACACCTCGGTAAATTCTTCCTGAATTACCTCAGTGGTTGTCTCCCTTGGTCTTTTGGCAGATTGAGACAAGCAAGAATGGTGTTTCTCTTTTGTGTCGCTATTTCTGTGGTGGATAACGTGTTTTTGCTCCCAACTTTTTATTTCTCTTTTAGAGCAAGGATGTATGTTGGGTAAATTACCAAGTATAATATCCGCGACGGGATTTTCAAGGATAGCACACAATACTCGCCCCGATATGAATGGTGTTTGAATTTCGACCAAAGCAAGGGGATATTTCTCTGTTGTACCTGAAAATGTGCGACACGTCACATGTTTGTCTGTGTAGTCTTTAGCGTCTATTAATGTTCTCCTCACCCCACAGAGAGTTGCGCCGGAATCACGAATTAACGTGCCCTTTTTGTTGTTAACAAACCCTGTATAAAAAACTAGCTTGCCTGTAGATGATAAGGCAGCGTTAGCTATTTCATTTGCAATTGGGATAATGTGACCACAATGTAGTGTTGTGTCACGTTGGAACTTTGTACAGGTGTTGCAATTACTGTCTGTTATGGTGTTTATGACGTGTACAGCATTCCCAAGCTCGCTTTCATTGTCGTGTTGATTTTCACATTCATTTAGTGACTCAAGCTCTTCGTCAGTCGACGTTTCTACTAATGCCGCATTGGCCTGTTTCAATAACTTTCGGCCTTGACAATCTTTATTATAGTGACCCCAGCTATTGCAGAAATAACATTTAATTGCTCTGTGGTAAGCCATGCGTTTAGCTGTTTGCTTCTCTACCATCTTTTTGAGGTGTTCAGGGTAGGTGGGTGATTTGTCACATATACCGTAACTGTCGTGATGAAAATTGCAATATTGGCACCTTACTACTTTACCGACATTGGATCGTGGTTTAAATCTGCTCTGTGATTGTTTGGAGTATTTGGTGTTCACTACTGCAGCTGCTGTATCATTGTGACTTATATTATATTGAAAAATATCCCTATTTGCTGTAAAAAATGCATTTCCTTTCGCCTCGATTTCCTGAATGCTCTTACAATCCATTTGTTTTAAGAACTTGGCAAAAGGTGTGGGGATGGTGCTAACTATTTTATCTATTATAATTAGTTCCTTAAGTTTATCATGGCTATTGTTGGTTTTAGCCGAGTTAATCCATTTTGTGCATATGTCTTGGACTGTACTGACATAATCTATGAAGGTTTGGTTTGGTTGTGGAGATAATTTGGCAAATTGTTGTTGGTAACCTGCAGTGTCTAAAGAAAAATGTTGGAGAATGCGTTGTTTTAGGTACTCATAGTCTTTTTGCATTACCTGTGGTATTGTTTCTATTACTTTCAGTGGTTCAAGAGCCAAATTCCTCATTAGAATAAATGCCCAATCTGATTTACTGATTTTATGATGAGACATGAGACACTCAAAATTTTCTAAGTAAGCGGAGATGGAATCTCCAGAACAGAAAGCCTTAACGAGACCTTTATATTTATTATATTTTTGTTCTTCCTCTTTGCTTTTTAGCTTATTTATAGATATTTCTGCGTTAGACTCAAGCTCCATCTGTTTTAATTTTATTTGTGTTTCGGCATTCAATTGGGCCTGTTTGGCCGCCGCCTCGAGCTCCAGCTGTTTTTCCTGAGCCTGCATCTGCATTTTCTTTTCTTCTGCTTCCATCCGCATCTGCATTTTCTTTTCCTCTGCCTGCATCTGCATCTGCATTTTCTTTTCCTCTGCTTGCATCTGCAGTTTCTTTTCTTCGGCCTCCATCTGCGATTTCTTTTCCTCTGCCTGCATCTGCATCTGCATTTTCTTTTCCTCTGCTTGCATCTGCAGTTTCTTTTCTTCGGCCTCCATCTGCGATTTCTTTTCCTCTCGTTCTATCGCTCTTTCTTCACGGGCAATGTTTTCTGCGTGCTTTTTTTGTGCCCATTCTGACAATTTCTCTTCTTTATAACCTAGCTTTATTCCTTGCTCAATGCATTTATCTAAGGTAGACATTTTGTGTTTCGCTTGTTTGTAATATTCCTAAAATTAAATCCCTTAGAAAAAATGTAGTGTAGTCGAAAATTTGGTTAACTCCCTTACTTATTAATGTGTAAATCAAAATGCAAGGTTATGTTGGTGAAAAGTTCATGAATATGCAACCAAATCAATATGAAACAACATAATACATTGATGAAACATGAGAAGTACAGCTTAGAAGTACAATGAGTATGAGGTGAAACTTAGCTCTGAATTTTTGAAGTTCCTCGATGTTATCTTGCACTCTCGTTACTGTGGGAAAGGTTTCATCGGTTGGACGCGGCACTTGTTGCGGAACAATCTGCTCGTGGAGCGAGAACACATTAGTTACTGTCACACAAAAAAAAAAAAAATGTCAAAATAATAACATGTCAAAAAAAAATTGTTTACAGAATCAAAATAAAGAGGCGCTGTGGAGGCAATGGTGAGACATTGCCGAGGGACTCAGATTACTTCTATTTTATCGCTAGATAGCTACTAGTTCTATGTAACCTTGTAACGTTAACAATTTCTTTGATTTAAACAAATCAATGTGTTACCAAAAATCAGTGTGATATGATTAAATAATTAATTTTACATGGCATTTAATAGGTTTTTAAGAAAACATTCTATGCCAAAACCGGAAAACTAGCCCCCAAAAAGCCTGTCATAGTCTTGCTCGTATCTAAATAACTAAACTTGGGTTCATACAGGCAACAATAAATCTGTTCGTTATGAGATCGAATATTTATTGTATTTACATATACAGTATGCATTGGCGCAGTGGGTAAACAGACCCGCGCTATATTACATCTGTCAAATAGTAAACATCACACACATAAGTATCATTTAACAGTCTAGCAAACTATCTAGCCTATGTCTATATATCTATTGATATCTATAGAGTCCCTCAAAGGCAGGCCCTGTTGCCTCTCTCAAGTCCATTCGTCCTCTGCCGGTCTCCGCGTGTCCTAACTCGACACGGGCGGTAACTCTGTCCGAGTTCCTCGTGGACCCCGCATTAGGCGGGCCACATCAGTGTCCACGGAATCATGGACTTGGTGACCATCTCTATCTAGAAGGTTCTAGATTACTTGGGTCCTGCTCGACTCAATGGTTTCCCTTGGGCTGGAATTGCAGCCCTTTACTAGATATGCAAGTGAGGCGGTGACACTACCCCATCACATTGTTGTACACAGCGTTACTGACACATTGTCACAATTGGCTGTGGTACTGAGCACTATCTATGTTGCAGTTTTATACACCCTCTGCACTGTGCTCTGGTGTTGACTGGGTATTAGGTTCGTCGTATGGGCATCTCGACAAAAGATCTGCAAGACAGTTTTGGGAACCCTTTATATGGTTAATCTCATAGCTATAGTCCTGCAGAAGAAGGGACCATCTTGCCACCTTGCTGTTACTTGGCGTTCCTCTGGTAACAATTGTCAGCGGGCTATTATCTGTTTCAATAATGAAATGTTTACCTAAAAGAAATCTAGAAAGTTTACGTACTGAAAATACCATGGCAAGAGCCTCGAGTTCCGGTGTATTGTAATTTCGTTCGCTGGTGTTCAGTTTTCGAGAGACGTAGTATACTGGGTACAAGATTTGGTCGTGTTCTTGGAGAAGCACACCTCCAATGGCTACGGAGCTCGCGTCACATCTTAATCTAAAAGTAATATTCAAATTTGGCAATTTTAGAATAGGTGCTCTAGAAAAATATGAAAGAATCTTCGTAAATGCTGGCCTCAAACATTTGCTGTTTACAATAACATTGGGATGTTTATTTGTTAGTAAATCAGTGAAACATTTGGTCAATTCAGCAAAATGAGGAATAAATTGTCTATAATAGTTTAAAAGACCTAACACACTTCGCAACTGTTTCTTAGTTGTCGGAAGCGACAATTTCAAAATTCTAGACATGATGTTATCGTCAGTTGATATAAAACCATTTGAGATCTTATAGCCCAAAAATGAAATTTCCTGAAAGGCTATATCAACTTTGGAAGGTTTCACAGTCAGTCCATGATGTCTAATTCTGTCAAATGTCTGCTGTAGTGCTGTTATGTGATCTGTCATGTCCTTTGTGTGTATGCAAATGTCGTCCATGTACCAAATGATGTTAGCAATGTCTGTCAAAAGAATTCTTGTCATTCTGACGAAGGTAGCCGGTGCATTGACTAATCCGAAAGGTAGTTTACACCATTCGTATAAACCCCATGGTGTGGCAAATGCAGTCAGATGTATACTGTCAGGATGTACAGCTATCTGCCAGTAACCTTTTGTCATGTCAAGTTTAGTAAAATAACGTGAGTCAGATAGTTCAGTCAGGATGTCTTCACAGTTGCTCATTGGTTCTAAATCCAACTGTGTAATGCTGTTGAGTTTACGATAGTCCACACAGAGTCTGATAGTTTTGTCCTTTTTCCTTACTAAAACTATTGGTGAACAAAAATGAGATTGTGAACGTCGAATGATATGATTTGCTTCTAAATCAATGATTTCTTGATGTAATTTTTCCTTATAGTGTATAGGGATAGAATACGGTCTACACTTGATAGGAATGTCGGATGTCAAGATGATTTGGTGCTGAACTAAATCTGTCTGTCCTGGGCTGTCAGAAAAGATCGTCTTGTACTCTTGTATCAGTTGTCTGCAACTGTCAGTCTGTGTCTGCGTCAGTTTAGGATTTACCTTAATGTCCTGTAAGTTGGTCGTCGTGTCAAGAACTGGTGTCGGTATCTTGTCAGTGTCGTTGTCGTCCGTCTGGTCCACTATGGTGGTGCCTGGTGCAGTTTCTACTTGGTCGTCCTGCCTGTAGTAATATGGTTTGAGCATGTTAATGTGGAAAATTTTGTGTTTGTCCCTAACTGCAATTTCGTAATCTACCGTCGAAATTTGTCGTAGTACTTTGAACGGTCCTTGCCATGAGTCAGTGAGGAGATGTCTATCACTTGGCAAAAGAAGAAGAACGTCCTGTCCTGGTGTCAGTGTAATAGTTCTATTTCCTCTGTTAGCATATTGTCGGTAGATAGCTCCTGATTATTGGAGAGCTTCTTTAGCTAACACACATGATTTCATAATTCTGTCACGCAATGATGTTACATGTTCATATGACGAAATGGGTTTAGGTAAAGTTGTACTTTCAGTCAACATAGATTCATACAAAGATAATGGGCCACGTGGTTGTGCACCATATAACATTTCAAAAGGTGAGAACCCAGTGCTAGAATGGGGCACTTCCCTATATGCAAACAAAATTGCAGGCAGATAAGTATCCCAATCTTCAGGGTGTTCTTGGGTTACTTTAGAGAGCATATGTTTGAAGTCGCCGTTAATCTTTTCCACAATACCGGTTGAATGCGGGTGATAGGGACTGTTGAAGCATTGTTTAACACCCAACATCTTGGTAAAGGCTTGTGTAGCTGAGGCAATAAACTGGCTACCCCGATCTGAAAGGATGGTGTCAGGGAATCCTACCCTCGCAAAAATATGAAAGAACACTTCCATGATATCTTTGGAAGTTATGTTCTTCATTGGAATCGCTTCTGGCCACGGAGTGCATAGATCAATGAGTGTTACAATGTACCTATTACCTCTCGATGTTACATGGTTAAGAGGACCAACTATATCGACCGAGATCTTTTCAAATGGTCTACTAGCCAAATCAGTAACTTGCAATTCCGCTTGTGGGTGTTTACCCTTTTTGACAAGCTTTTGGCAGATGTCACACGATCTGCAATACTGTTTGGCATCATTGCAAAACTTAGGCCAATAAAATTGAGTAAGTAACCTTGCTCTAGTTTTAGCATACGCCATGTGTCCTGCAAAGGGTATGTCATGAGCTATATTCAATGCTTGCTTGCGGTTATCTAACGGTAGCACTGTTTGTTCTATAGTGCTGGAACCTTTGGTGTAGTACCGTGTTAGAATTCCGTTCTTCAGAGCAAAGTACCATTGAGCATTCTTTGCTACTCTTGGCTTTTGGCCTACAAGTTTAAAATACTTTTGCAAAGATCGATCGGCTTTCTGAGATGTTATAAACTTCTCCCTAGTTGTCTCAGGAGATGTTACAACTGGACTTACTCGTTGTAAAGCCTCTGTTTGATCGATTCGGTCTTGCATCTGTGCAGTAGATCTAGTTACTGCATTTATTACATCGCAACGATCATTCTCATCACACGTTGATGTCACATTCACACAATTACATGTATGTTCTGGTGAAGCCAGATTGGCATTTGTACATTAAATTACAGGTGGTAATATATCATGAATGGTGATTTGTGATGAAGGTGAAATGGTAGTATCAATATTACAAATGACAGTTGATGTAATACTGTCATGTGGCATGTCATTCACTTCAGGAAGGTTTCCAATGATAACATCGCAACAAGGATTGGTTAATGCTGCGCATTTAACCTTTCCTGTAAGGAATGGTGTAGTTATATATGCCCATGCAAGTGGATATTTCTCTATGTTAGCTGAGAACGTCCTGCATGTGACATATTTACCACTATATTGTGATGGTAAAATATGATCTCTCTTCACGCTAATGAGCGTACTTCCGCTATCACATAAAACTGTGGCAGCTCTACCATTAACATACCCCTGGTAGATGTTTAGTTTGCCTTGGGAGTTTACTACCAAATTGGCCTCCTCATTGGTAACAGGTATAGAATGGCCGCATGTTAACACGCCATCCTCATGTTAACACGCCATCCTCATGAAATTGATCACAAATGGTACATTTTTCATGATGGAACACATCAATGGAATGTGCTGAGTTTACTGGGTGATCTTGTACACTTTCATCTTCTGACGAAGAACTGTCAAACATGGCTGCATTAGCCTTTCTGGTCATTGCCTTGCCTTTACAATCCTTGCGCCAGTGACCAAAAGCCTTACAAAGATAACATTTGGTAAGACTTCTGTAGTTCTTCCTTTCTTTATCTTGCTTAGAAATGTAGTTCTGCAAGTAAACAGTGTACCCAGGATGTTTGTCACACATATCATTCTCATTGTGTGATAAGTGGCAATATCTGCACTGATAAAATTTCTCTGCAGCTTGTTTATAAGGTCTTTGTTTGTTATTTGACCCTGACTGATATTTGCCATATGTAGCTGCTGCTACAAAGTCTGTGCTGGTTAGACTACTAGAGAAACATTGCTTATTGGCTGCAAAATAACCAGAGCCACGACTTTCAATCTCACTTTCACACTGACATTCCAACAAAAATTTCGAAAATGGGGGTGGGAGAGATGTGATAATCTTATCTCTCAACATAAGATCAACTAATTTGTCATAATTTCCATTTACTTTGGCTGCTGACAGCCATTTAGAAAAAATATTCTGAATTTCTGAGATGTAATCAGAGAACGTGTGTGTAGGCTTAGGAGACAACTTCCTAAACTGTTCTCTATAACCTGATTCATCTAGTAAAAAATGTGACATAATTTTCGCCTTAATGTACAGATAATCTTCTTTCAGGTCATTTGGGATCGACTCTATGACTTTCAGAGGTTCCCCAGAAAGACTTCTTACATATACTATACCCCATTCAGGTTTTGGAATTTTATAATGATCCATGACAAATTCAAAATTTTGGGTGAATGCTGCTATGCAATCACCTGTGTTGTAACTTTTAATAAGACCTTAGTATTTCTTGTAAGGTTGATCTTTGTCTGTTTCTCTATTATCTTTATTTTTAGAAGATTCAGCTTTTAGCTGTTTAATTTTCAGTTGTGTTTCTTGCTCTTCTCTCTTGCTTTGGGCTAAGATCTCAGCTTGCCTCACTGCAGCTTCTGACTGTTTTAGAGCAGCTTCTGATTGTGCCTGTTGAAGCTTTAGAGCAGCTTCTGATTGTGCCTGTTGAAGCTTTAGAGCAGCTTCTGATTCCTTTAGAGCAGCTTCTGCTTGTGCTGGTTGAAGCTTTAGAGCAGCTTCTGAGTCTGCCTCTTTAATTTTTAACGCCCTTTCGGCCGCTCTCTCATCTCGCTCCCTAATTTGCTCCTGTTTCAAGAGATATTCTGCATATTTACTTTCACTCCATGCTCTCAGTCCCTCACCAGACATATTCATTTTTAAACCCATTTCAATGAAATCGTTTAAAGAAGACATGATGAACAATACGTATGATGAAATGAATATAAACAAAATTACTTATGATGTTAGTAATTTACAAATATTTCTAGCACAGTTGATGTTTAAAGCCAGACTAACGAAAGTATAAATAGGAATGAAAAAAATTGTATACTCAAGTAATCCTTGGGCAATGTGCTGTTCAGTGGTGCTCGAAATCACACTGGAACGTCCTTCGGGTTGATGCACAAAAAAATTTTTGAAGTTCCCAGGTATCAGGTAAAGTTGACACCAAAAAAACCTGTACTTTTGAAACTAAACGAAATTAGAACGTTTGTAAATGTATGGTGTATGTAATGTCACTGAAGTCTGTATAGGTTTGTATGCTGTCAAGTATTATTGTTAGTCGTTACCACAATCAACAACTTTCACGCTCACACTAACCCTACTCAATGACATTCAAGGGCACGGCCGCCATTTTGGATTTTAGGTACAAAATTGATTGAATTTGGCGATAAGTCTGAAAAGACGCCTCGGTTGGCTTCAAATAATGTCTTCCCACTTATAATTTAATGAAATCAACACTATTTAGCTGTTACTTTACCCTAATCTATGACTTGCGCACTTCTATTAACATCTTCACATTCGATTCAAAAACTCTGAAAAATCTACAAGTTCGCATTCAGTTCAAAACTCGGACGAGAAACCCACGTTCGCACTTGTCAGAGTCTTGCGTAGGGCAAGATAAGTAGCTCGTTTTCTGGCAAGTGTGAAGCAGTATCAAACTATCAAATCACACGAAGTGAATATCCGAAATAGTTATTTACAAGCTTTATTTACGCGCTGCATTCATTATCGCACAGACATCGCGCAATGACAATCCATAGCAATCATTACAGCATGAGCAATATCAATACAATACATAAGGATACATGCAATCAATATACATATCACTTACAAGCCAAAATACTCAAGCGTTCGAACCAGTCTCCCACGGTCACACAGGCTAGCTCTCAATGCAGATTCAAAACCACTCGCAGACTCATGCGACCTGTCCATACAAACGCCTAACCCGGTCTGCCTGGCCTTTCGTTCTACACGCTAGTCGGCGCTCAAGTCAGCTGGTGTGACCCCTGCAAGGTTCACGGGGTGTACCGCTGACCAGCGGTTATTTTAGCGTCGCTCAGTTGCTGTGCTTGGCTGCTTATACGGGCGTCGTCGAAGACGCCGCATTACCTCTGTAGTGTTTAACATCACTCAGGGTTGCGCGTTGTTATGTCGCCTGGCGTTGGCACAGCCAACGCGTCGCAACCTCAGATGTGAGACTTTGACAGAGGTTGAACATTTCTTGTCAATAACTTCATTTCTTTGAACATTTCGTAATCTCCTCCAGTCTTATGATATATTGCTCTATTCTGGTACAGCAATCTTGTATATATTGAGTATATATATATTGAGTATATCCTGTCGACTTTTAAGCGACTTTTCCCCTTCTTGTGTCTCCCCCGCTCTGTCCCACTCTCTCTTTCTCTCTCCACGTCTCACTTTTTCTCCCTCCCTCTCTCTCTCTCTCTCTCTCTCTCTCTCTCTCTCTCTCTCTCTCTCTCTCTCTCTCTCTCTCTCTCTCTCTCTCTCTCTTCTCCCCCCCCCATAAATAAAGACCTTCACTGTTTGAAATCCACCTGGAATGCTATATACGTTTAATGTTTTCATTAAACTTCAGTAATCACTGCACTGTGATGTGGTCACCACAATACTTGGTGGGACGACAGCCGTGTCGGCACTGGACAGTAATGGATTTTGGATATGGTTGTGAGATTTTTTGCTTTGACATCGGTTAGACATGTTAGGCGGAGATATGGGCCGTCTTACTGTATCGAATTGTCCCACTCATCGCTTGTACTGTTCTGCAGCCTGGCTCAGTCGTTTCAGTGAGTTCTCGATTATCCCTTTAGACCTAGCTGCTTAAGCACATCGTACACTGAGTTGGGAACCAGATTTCTTGCACCTACCTCTATGGCGAATATACTGACAGTCTGACACCTGATGAACTGGCAGTACAAGCTAGAGATATCTTGATAACTGCAACCAGAGATTTAATTCCGACCAAGAAAAAGCAACTTAAGCCATGGATTACATCAGACACGTTAGAATTAATAAAACAACGAAGGGAACTGAAACAGAAAGGAGGTGAATCCTATAACCTATAATAGCAGGATGAAGTATAAATCTTTAACTCGAGAAATTATGGAAGAACACAAGTAAGGACAAAAATCAATATATACAAGATTGCTGTACCAGAATAGAGCAATATATCATAAGACTGGAGGAGATTACGAAATGTTCAAAGAAATGAAGTTATTGACAAGAAATGTTCAACCTCAATTGAATGTTATCTGTGACAAGATGGGAAATACCTTAACAGAATCTAGACAAATTCTAGAAAGATGGCATGAGTACTGCAGTGGAATGTATGATATGAGTGATAGTGAGGATATGAATGAGATACATGAGCCAACGACAGCAGAGACAGAACCTGACCCCCTCATTAGATGGAATTGCATGGGCAATAAAGAACCTGAAGAATGGTAAATCACCCGGATGTGATGAGATACCAGATGAGCTAATTAAAGCGGGAGGAGAAGAAAGCATACAAAGCTATCACGTATTATGTAAAAAGATATGGAAATATGGTATATGGCCAAAAGATTGGAAGAGAACTATCTTCATTCCAATACCAAAAAAGTTCAACCTGAAATTAGGCACCAACTATAGAACTGTTGCCCTGCTCAGTCATGCCAGTAAAATTCTACTAAAAATCATAATGGGAAGACTTCGTAAGAAAATGGAAGAAGAAATCAACGTGGTTCAAGCTGGATTTAGACAAGGGAGAGGAACAAGAGATATTCTCAATATGCGTTTAATAATAGAGAAGTGCAGAGAATTTAATGTAAACCTATTCTCATGTTTTGTGGATTATTCAAAGGCATTTGACTGTGAACAACATCGGAAACTTTGGGAAATCATGAGGAATGTGGGCTTTCCACCACATGTAATACAACTTATAAGAATGCTCTATCTAGAACAACAAACAGCGGTTAGAATAGATGGTGAGACATCAGATTGGTTTGACATCAAGTAAGGAGTCCATCAGGGATGTGTGCTGTCCCCCTATTTGTTTAACTTGTACGCCGAAAATATAATGAGAAATGTAAGAGATGATATAAACAGGGAGCTATATGATGCCCTAAATATCGGTGGTCATGACATACCAGAGATTCGGTATGCTGATGATACAGTATTGCTATCCACAACACAGACTGGTATAGAAAACCTAATAGCCTCAACCCAATTGAATAGTGAAAATCACAAGTTATATCTTAACATAGCAAAAACAAAGATAATGCATACAGATAAAACCACTATGGAGAAAGAAATATATGTTAATGAGGAAAAATTGGAGGTGGTGGAAAATTTTGAATATCTTTGATCATTGATTACCAACAACGGTGACACAATGAAAGAAATTAAACGACGACTATCAATTGCTCTTCAAAGACTAAAACAACTGAATAAATTATGGAATGGGACAGACAGAACTACAAAAATTAGATTTTTAAGAGCATGCATTGTTCCCATTGCAACATACGCCTGTGAGACCTGGACACTTACTAAACAAGCTGAACAGCGCATAAATGCCTTTTAATATAAATGTTATAGACGAGTTCTAAGAATATCTTGGGTAAAGAAAAGAACAAATGCATCCATACTTCAAGAGCTGAATATTGAAGAAGGTTGGCTATTAAAGATGATAAAACAAAGAAAATTGAAATATTTTGGTCACTTGAAACGTCACGAAAATTTGGAGAAAACAATAATGGAGGGGTATATGTTTGGGAAGAGAGGAAGAGGAAGGCCAAAGAGAAGATGGGTGTATCGGACGCGGGACATCTTGCTTATGATCGAGAGGTTTTTTCGGAAGATTGTTATGGGAGCGAGGTTCTGCAAAGGACATGCGACTGAATGAATGAATGAATACCCGTCCTGTCTCATACTTGAGTCCATGTCACTGTCGTCAAGGTGTATTGCTGCTCTATTCTTGATTCGGATGGGAAGTCAGTTTAATCAGCCTTAGCCGCCGAGGAGTGCGTTACAATGTCAGGTCCCGTGTGAAACTGCAGGATCTCTACCACTGCCTCTTCGGTCTATGGCCAGCTGGAGGTCACCATTTCCGTCGAGAATGGGCTGCATGTTTGCGGAGTAGTCTTTTCTGCCTAGCTTTAAGGAAGTATATGCGTGCGGCTGGCAGTGGTCTGATCTCCTTGTTCGCCTGAATCCTTACTACTTAAAAGTCGACACGATCGACTTCATTGCACCGGGTTTGTATCTCACATGGCCCAGTCTCTGCCCTCAGCGCGGGCTGCCGAAAGTGTCGCACAAAGCACGAACTCTGTAGCTCCAGCGATGATACCCAGGAGTCTAAAAAAAATGCACCCGTGAACCGAAGGACGTGGCCCGGAATCGAACCCACAACTTTCGGAGCCCAAGGCAGACGGCATCCTTGCTACATTCACTATGACTGCCAGTTCAGTGCAATGTATGAATGCAAGTACTTTGTTGTGGTGCCATGTGAATCGGTCTTGCATGCGGCCAATACTTGTATTCGGGATCGTAACCTAAAATTAACTCCTTAACTCATGAGCCGGTACACTAATTATTAACAGAAGAAAATTCACAAAGTACACCATGCAGACAGAGGAACCGCGATAGAGCAGTGGCTAGCACGCTTGCCTGCCGATCTGGTGGTCATATGTTCGAATCTCCGTCAAGGTGGGGCATTTAGTTTTCTGAAAAAAAAATGACCTGATCTCCCAGAGTGGCACAGTTTAAAATTGGTTCTAGGAAATGTTATGGGAAATAAAGGCGGCCGGCACGATGTTGACCAATCACACATGGAGTGGCGATTTCCTTCTGATAACCTATGCTGTCTGGCGTTGGTGATCATATCTCTCCACAGCCTTCTATCTTGTATTCTACCAATCATTGTTGACGCTGATGTTGTTCTATGTGGTGAATGTCTAGCATCTTCTCGCTTGCCCCCTATAAAAGCAAATGAAAACTGCAAACTGAGAAATTAGACGTTGACAGTCAACATTTTGTGCGCACGTTATGAGAAGAAATAATCTAGAGAACTTGGTGACAACTGGCAAGATTTGGGGGAGAAGAACAAGGGGAAGGCAGAGAAGTAAATATCTGAATGGCTTGACCGCATGGCATGGTCTGGACAAGAACACAGAGCTGATTCACGACTCTGGTGATCGTGTAATATGGCGAATCATGACCGCCCACGCTTACCGGCATGGCACATGAGATGATGATGAACCAGGTCCATATTTATAGGCCAAACGGCACTCACTTGGTGATGTGGTCGGTATGATGGTATCACGCCTTTACTTGCCAAGACACTTCCATGTACCTATTTAAGGCTAGGTCGACCTCAAAGCCCAGGTCAATTCTACAAGTTCGCCAGCACCAAACAGGATTCTTTGTTTACTTACCTTTGCAGCGTGTATTGGTACAGTAGATGAACTGGCACGCTCATCAGGGAAAACAAACTGTAACACAACCTGGATCAGTATTTACAAATTGAGAGGAAATAGATATCGGCAAATTACACTACAAAAGAATGAGAAACAAAACGTGATTCACAGAAATGAAATGATGCAACGATTTTCAATATTTGGTTCCAACAGCGCAATCAGGCATGCTAAGGCAGGCGATTTCTTGTGTGAACCCGCCAAAGTTCAGTTTCTAAGATGTGAAAATGCAAATTTCCCCTTCATCGGTAAAGCATATTTGTGATTAGTAATATGGAAGTTATGTCGTACCAAAATCTACTTCTTTGAAAATCGTTCAAAAAGCATTATTGCTTTACAATAATATCATGAATTATAGTTCGATCCCAAATACACCATTGATTATCGAACATTTTCAACCTGTCAAACTGGTTAGGCCTGTTCAGTTATATTGCGAACGGGTCACATGAATAACTCCATTGATTTTCCATTTGAAGTTTTTAGTGTGGGTAGTTGGCCTTCTCGCTGAAATTCAAATTCCAAGAAAAAATCCATTCTAAATACTGGCGCAAGAACTCTCGTGTGAAATATGAACAATTGGGGACCTTGGCACGGAGACACCGGGGGGGGGGGGGGGGGCCTAGGTTCGAATAAAGCCCTGGGTTTAGAGAAAGTAAGGGACCACAGCCGGCTTCGTGGCTTAGAGGTTATGACTTTTCTCCGTAATCTCGTATACAAAAAAAGTCGCTTAAAAGTCGACAGGGTCGACTTCATTGCACCGGGTTTTATCCCATATGGCTCGGTCTCTTTCCGCAGCGCGGAAAGCGTCGCACAAAGCACGAACTCCGTAGCACTAGCGACGACCCACAGGAGTCTCCGAAAAATTTAATTCGTGAACCGAAGGAAGCGGCCCAGAATCGAACCCATTACCTTCGGAGCCTGAGTTAAACGGCTTAGCCACTTCGCCACAGAGACTCACAGTAATCTCGTATACTTTCGTCGTGATGACGGTGAGAATCAGCAGTGGTTCGAATCTCATCGGTAACTTACGGGGTATGTGAGCCGGCCGCTCAGAAAGCAATGGCAAACTACTGAGCGTAATCTTGCCAAGAAATCAACATACAGCTGAAAGATGCTGGTGTTGACAGCGATGTCCTGTAAAGGATATGCCAAAAAAAAAAAAAAAAAGGGACCACAAGATGTTAATGTATTTCCGGGGCAGTGGGTCTGTTGACTAATCTCTTTACATTTAATTTTAACAAGTCTTTAAGCATGTTCACATTATGGGTCGGTGATGTAGCAGGGCGATCACATTTTGTAGACCTGAATGCAAGGGGAAATGAATATCTTAGAAGGTATCGGACAGTCGTCCGGTTGTCCTCGTGACATCTCTTAAGGCAATGCAATGGCGGGCAAAGAAAGGCACAGCAAAAATAACGCAACAAATGCAGCTCTGTGTAAAGATGACATGCAATAATAAAAAGAATAACAGAAGAAGGGACACAACATGGGGATTCATAGCTTAAGGGGAAGTCATGCGCACAAATTGTTAAATTCTCTAACAAGAATATGCTAGGTAACACATGAACTTAAAACTCTTTGCCATAAAATGACTACGGACAGTTAGGACATTACTTTGCTGATCCGACAGCTTCTGCAGCTTGTCTTGTTCCAGACGTACTGGTGTCACCTTTCTTCTGGAGTAAACTAGGCAGGCCGAGAGAGGGATCATGCTGCATGGGCAACACATGGTCTCTAAATTCAGCCCAGGCTTTGTGTTATGGAGAGATAACACCACTTTACAAACTATCGTTTGACAAGAGGGTAAGGAGCCAGTCAGTCAGTCAGACAAAATGACTAGGATTGTAGGTTTACTAGAAGGCCCCGCTTTACGTCGTGTTGGGATACGTCGTTTCGCTATAACGTCGTTTCGCTATAACGTCGTTGTCAAATAGGGGACTAACTTCATTTTACGTCGCTACGTTTCGCCATAACGTCGTTTTGAGGCTGAGACAATTCATGCAGGTGCTGACAAAATCAAAGAGGGTGCTAAAAATGTAACCCCTTTGAGTACTTCCAAGATCACTCGTAACAGAAGTATTCTTATGGATAACATGGAAGCACTGTTGGCCGTCTGGATTGAAGACCAGAACTAACGGAATATGCCTGTAAGCAAGATGGCTATCCAAGAGAAAGCAAAGTCTCTCTATGAAGATCTAGCTAAGAAAGCGGCTGAGAGCAGTACTAGTAGTGCTGATGATAGTTTTGGAGCGAGTCGTGGTTGGTTTGAGTGCTTTAAGAAGCGTTCACACCTGCACAACATTCAGACAACAGGTGAAGCGGCGAGTGCTGATACTGCAACTACAGAGCGTTTCCCTGCAGAAGTAAAGGCCATGATTGATGAGGGTGGTTACTGTGCAACAGACACTGGACACCTTTTTTGTTCAAGCAAAGAAGAGCCAGGAAAAGAGGCAGGAAGAGGTTACACTTTCATCCTCACATGAAGAGGCAGAATGTAATGCCTCTACGTCCCAATAACTCTACCACTCGCCCTCCAACCCACCTCTATTTAGCCAATAAATATCAGCAACCATTAAAATAAACATTACTGTAGTACACAATATACTGTATTTCATTTAATTCTATGGAAAATAGTGTTTCGCTATACGCCGTTTCACTTAACGTCGTGTTTTCCAAGAACGTAACCCCGACGTTAACCGGGGCCTTCCAGTAGAAGAAGACAACTGTGCTGAATAACGAAACTAAAGAAATGAACACACAAAACCAGTAGGAGAATAAGACAATTAGTTTGTTAAAAATATTATTTTATTAAATGATCTTCTTTCTTTATACTCTTTACATATATACTTATACGAGGGTAAGTTAATAAGTAAGTCACAAATGGCTGTAGAAAAGAAAAAAACTAAAGAAGATAACAACTTGAAACCAAAACGTTGTTTTCCCGTAGTGAATTTGAATAACGAAGACACAAACCATATATAGTATATTTCAGCTTGAACGATGATTCTAATTATTTTACTCTATGTTGTGTGACATCTGCAGTAAGTACCTGACGAGATGCAGCGAAATGTGCCAGGCAATAAATCGTACTATATATGATTTGTGTCTTCGTTATTCAAACTTGAAACCAGTTTATTTTTTATAGATACACTGTCCCTTTATTTCTCAACATAATTTCCTCCAACATTGATGCACTTATCCCATCGTTTTATCAGTCCTCCCAACCCGGCTGCATAGAACTGTGTGCTCTGTTTTCTAAACCACGTTTTCACTTCACATTCAACTTCGGAGTCATTCGCGAAGTGTCTCCCGCCAAGGTGGGTTTCCTGTTTATGCTGACAAATGTTTGTCCCGTAAAGCGGCGCATAGCCGGGTAGAAAACGTTACGAGAGTGAGTCAATAAGTAAGTCACACAGTTCTGTGGGATGGTAAGTCAATGAAAACAAAGCACGCAGTTCTATGCAGCCGGTCTGGGAGCACTGATAAAACGATGGGATAAGTGCATCAATGTTGGTGGGAATTATGTTGAGAAATAAAGGGGCAATGTATGTACACAAATAAACTGGTTTCAAGTTGTTATCATCTTTAGTTATTTTTGATTTTTTAAAATCATCTTTAAGCCATTTGTGGCTTACTTATTAACTTACCCTCGTACAACGGATTATTTGTGTTTTGTTGTTGTTGTTGTTGTTGTTGTGTGGTTGTTCGTTCTATCGGAGGGGAGGGGTGGGTGGAGGGGAGACGGTGACTGGTGGAGCAGCTGGCATGTGTGTGGTCTGGTTTCTCTCGATATGGCTCATGGGATAAATGTGCAGTGAATCAGATGGATATAAGTTGGGGTGGGACTTATGATTTGCCTTTGAGTTCTCTACATTTGTCGATGTCCCTGTAGGGACTAAATATATATATAAAAAAGTCGCTTAAAAGTCGACAGGGTCGACTTCATTGCGCCGGGTTTTATCCCATATGGCTCGGTCTCTTTCCGCAGAGCGGAAAGCGTCGCACAAAGCACGAACTCCATAGCTCTAGCGACGACCCACAGGAGTCTCCGAAAAATTTCACTCGTGAACCGAAGGACGCGGCCTGGAATCAAACCCACAACCTTCGGAGCCCAAGTCAAACGGCTTGAAAACTTCGCCACGGAGACTCCCTAGGGACTAAATATAATCAACGCCAGTCCTTGTGAGGGTTTTAATGATCAAACCAGTTCTTGTGAGGGTTTTACATGATCAAACCAGTTCTTGTGAGGATATATCCAACACGAGTCTCTGTGAGGGCTAAATGAGTTCATCGCCAGAACTATAGCAGTCCTTATGGGACTAAATGAGTTCGAGATTAGTCCTTCTGAGTACTAAACTAGTTCAAGAAGGTCTTCAAGAGAAAGCAACGAACAACTTGGAGGACCGGTCCCCATCAGGACCAATTCAACGCAATAATGAAAATGTTAGTCAGCGTGATCCTATAAGACCTAACCGAACCCGAAGAGCAGAAAGAAGAAAATTTAACCAGTCCTGCCTTCAGGTCAGTGTTGAGATGTTTGCTTACAATGTCTGTATGTCAGCCATATCAGTATCGAGGTGTTGTTTGCTTCCAACATATGTTGTATGTTAGCCAAATCAGTGTTGAGATGTTGTGTTTGCTCGTGATGCAAGTGAATCTAATGAATGTGTCAGGATGTTGCGTCTTGTGTCTATTCGTCACAAGTACAAGAGTGTCTGTCTTACGTAGAGAGACTGGGTGTTGTTGTTGACTTGTTGGGTCATCATGTTGAGATGTTTGACTTGTCTTTGCCTAATATTTTTGTTGTTTTTTATTTTATCTACAGGAAAAGCCAGAATTCTAGTTTTAGATTTTAGATTTTCCTGGGATTTTTAGTGGACTAGAAGTTGTTGGTAAATTAGTTCTAGTGAATTAGTTTTTGGTGGATTAGTGTTTGGTGGATTAGTGTTTGGTAAATTTGGAGTTTTTACTGGATTAGAAGATTTTGCTACACTTAGGAATTTTATTTGTTGGATTAGTGTTTTTGCTGTTTGATTTTTGCTGTATCCTAACTTCCTTGTTGATGCTATATGTCTGTATATTATTGGGAAGTTCAGAAGGTGAATAAACAAATGATGCTTGTGTTACTCTTACTTTGTCGTTTAGTTGATAGACTCTTGTTATAGTCATTGGTGTTAGAACAGCCCTTGGAGTAATTCTTTGTCTGGAATTGGAGAATATTGTTCCAATTCCCTGTGGGCCCACCCTGGACCTTCTTAAACCTTAATTCTTTTCTATTCTTGTTAACCGAGGATGGTGAGAGGTTCTTTCTCTTTATTCATTTTCTTCTTTGGCCCTACGCAGTCAGAGTTGCGCTCTTCTCCTCACATCACCGTAGCAGAAGTAAGTGATCCTTGCTCTTGTTTTTACCTCTGTTTCAAGTGGCGAGCCTGCCAGGATCAGAAAGCCTCGACAGTTGCGAAAGTTCTGGTTGAGAAATGGTTTTTGTATTTAGGTTTACCCCATAGACTCCATTCAGATCAAGGCAGGAACTTTGAATCGGCTGTGATTACAGAACTCTGTAGAGTGTACGGGATTCAAAAGAGCCGTACCACGAGTTACAATCCAAAAGGGAACGGTCAGTGCGAGAGGTTTAATAGGACCCTACATGATCTTCTGAGGCCACTAGAGGCAAGCCAGAAAAGGAAATGGTCTGAACATATAGCTGAGGTTTTGTTAGTTTATAACTCTACGCCCCACTCGTCCACAGGTTACTCCCCGTACTACTTGGTGTTTGGAATAGAACCCAGATTGCCAGTAGATTCCATGCTAGATGCTAGTGATGATAGTGATTGTAATGATGGGGAACCAAATGTTGAGAACTGGGTGACTGGACATCTTTCCCGTCTGCGTAACGCGCATGTTAGGGCAGGCAAACAGTTAAGATAGTTAGCTGCTGTAAGGAAAGAGAGATGTGATAAGACATCATCCCCTAAATTGCTAACCATAGGAGAAGTAGTTAGGAAGAGAGTCCACTATACAGAGAGGTGCAAGGTTAAAGACCAGTGGTCTGTAGATAAATATACAGTGGTGCAGGTCCCAAAAGCATCAGGAGGCCCATATGTTATTAGAAGAGTGGGAGAGAATGGACCTGACATTAGAGCAGCAGGACACGAGTTAAAGCGGTGTGAGAAAGATGCGGTAATTGAGGTACCGGAGGCGACGATAAGACTACCAGAATTGCCTGTCGTGGCAGAGGTTGAGGAACCACGGGATAGACCACCAAGAAGTGTCTGGTACATGTTTGAGTCAGGAGACTTGAATGTGAGGCGATCAGAGAGAATCCGTCTTAGAAGAGATAGATGATGTTATTTTTTAATACATTTTGTTTCAAATGTTCAGTGTTGAGGCAAGTGGTAACCTGTATAAAGGTTGCTGATTTATTGATTGTGTAACTTTTATGTTTGTTTAATTATTTTTATGTAAGAAGTGAGGGTTGTATTCATTTTGTTATGATTGTTCATGCAGCAGAGGAGCTATTTCTCTTCACTGATGTTAATTTGATCATTGGTTACTAACAACTTATACTAGTATAAGGATGGCCTATGCTTATGTGTTGAGATTAATGTTATTTTGGACTTATTGATGACTGGTGATGTGCATGTATACTGTTTCACATTATAAATCTGGGTAGGATGAGAATCTTTTTATAATGGTACGGTTTAGGGATGTAACCAACAGTTTAGGCGTTGAGGGCAATGTCCTCAAGAGCGACAGGTTTTTGTCACTGAGGGATGTGTTCCTTGGCATAGAATTATCAGAGCATAGAGGTGTGAAGATAACTACTTGTTTGATAAGTGTACCAGGGACGTATGGTCCGGTTGTCGAAACGGCAACAGTTAAAGAGGGGGAATTATTCATTGTTTTTGTAATTGTTCGTATAATATTGTGAACACTAAGGTGGCGGAGACTGTCTCCCTGTTGATTGCATTATTTTTTTTCACTGCTGATATTAGTTTAGTCATGAATAATGACTGGTATTAATGTAAATGTACCTTGTATTGGCATGTGACCATTATTCTTGTTGGTACCTGATGTACATTTTGGGGTGTTTTACTTGATGGGTGATGTCTGGTGAGGATAGGAAAAATTTTTTGAGCTCCATCAATAGTGGAGGACTATAAGGTAGGGGTCAGAAATTATCCCTCCCTTACCCAAGGCACTAGGGGTGTAATGTTCAGTTATCGGGACGACAACAGTTAAAGATGGGGAATAATGTACTCGGCTCGCGATGATGGTGGAATTCTGCAAGAGGGCGTCTGATTGGTCTGTGATGATCGAGGCGGATGTATGTAGACTATACTGTGGTTTTGGCCACAATCAGGGTTATGGTGTGGGATTGAGGGTGTCTGGTGAATGTGTAGAAAACATTGGAGGCTGTTGAATAGGTGCTCCCTGTCATTTATATTTTATTTTATGTGGAGCATATCCTATAACCTATTCATATAATTGTTGTCCAGTTGAAGCATCGTGTGGTTGGTGTGAATTTACACAGTCCATGTCTATGTTTGTGCCACAAAGACATTGTTTACATACACCAGTGTTGTAGTGGTTGTCCTATGAAGTCCATGTGTTGATGCAAATAATGAGTCTTTGATGATTATTAATTAGATGTTGTGTTTGTTTGCAATGTCTGATGTATGTTAACCCAATTCAGTGTTGGGTTTGTGTTTGCCTACAATGTCTGATGTATGTTGGCCAGGTCAGTGTTGAGATGTTTGCTTACAATGTCTGTATGTCAGCCAGTTCAGTATCGAGGTGTTGTTTGCTTCCAACATATGTTGTATGTTAGCCAAATCAGTGTTGAGATGTTGTGTTTGCTCGTGATGTAAGTGAATCTAATGAATGTGTCAGGATGTTGCGTCTTGTGTCTATTCGTCACAAGTACAAGAGTGTCTGTCTTACGTAGAGAGACTGGGTGTTGTTGTTGACTTGTTGGGTCATCATGTTGAGATGTTTGACTTGTCTTTGCCTAATATTTTTGTTGTTTTTTATTTTATCTACAGGAAAAGCCAGAATTCTAGTTTTAGATTTTAGATTTTCCTGGGATTTTTAGTGGACTAGAAGTTGTTGGTAAATTAGTTCTAGTGAATTAGTTTTTGGTGGATTAGTGTTTGGTGGATTAGTGTTTGGTAAATTTGGAGTTTTTACTGGATTAGAAGATTTTGCTACACTTAGGAATTTTATTTGTTGGATTAGTGTTTTTGCTGTTTGATTTTTGCTGTATCCTAACTTCCTTGTTGATGCTATATGTCTGTATATTATTGTGAAGTTCAGAAGGTTAATAAACAAATGATGCTTGTGTTACTCTTACTTTGTCGTTTAGTTGATAGACTCTTGTTATAGTCATTGGTGTTAGAACAGCCCTTGGAGTAATTCTTTGTCTGGAATTGGAGAATATTGTTCCAATTCCCTGTGGGCCCACCCTGGACCTTCTTAAACCTTAATTCTTTTCTATTCTTGTTAACCGAGGACGGTGAGAGGTTCTTTCTCTTTATTCATTTTCTTCTTTGACCCTACGCAGTCAGAGTTGCGCTCTTCTCCTCACATCACCGTAGCAGAAGTAAGTGGTCCTTGCTCCTGTTTTTACCTCTGTTTCATATCCAACACGAGTCTCGGTGAGGGCTAAATGAGTTCATCGCCAGAACTATAGCAGTCCTTATGGGACTAAATGAGTTCGAGATTAGTCCTTCTGAGTACTAAACTAGTTCAAGAAGGTCTTCAAGAGAAAGCAACGAACAACCTGGAGGACCGGTCCCCATCAGGACCAATTCAACGCAATAATGAAAATGTTAGTCAGCGTGATCCTATAAGACCTAACCGAACCCGAAGAGCAGAAAGAAGAAAATTTAACCAATCCTGCCTTTGAGGTGAGGGGAGGGGGTGTAATAATCGTTTATGCGCTCTTTCTAATGCTGTTTGTAAGTTGGTATTCATTTTTCTAAGGTTGTTCTTGATACCATCACTCCATCTTTTACGTGGTTTTTCACTTGCTCTGTATTCAATATATTTCTTCAATGTGGCTCTTTGTGGCAGATGATACCAAGCAATCTTGTGAGGTGGCCAAACCATTTAATGTGTCGGTAGACATGCAGTAAAGGCGATACAATACACCTTATTGCACTGGGTTTTAAGTCAAGGACATAACTGTATTGCACTCTCTGAACTTGTATTTTTGTCCATTTCTTTCAGTCTTACAATATTTATCTATGTAATCCTCGTATGTTTTGCAGTTTGTTTACCGTCGTCATGATGTGCCATGCAAAGTGGCATAGTCGTTCATATATCTCCACATATCTCGGTCCTGGGTTCTCCGGGTTGGTTGTCAATGTCGTTATATTATGTCTTACCATGTTTGTTATTTTAGTAACATTTGAAGGTCACCTGTGCATTACTGGCACCCAAAAGAGAAGCAGAGAATAGTAACATTGTAACCTACCATGGCCGTCGTCAGGGAAAACTAAGGTGGGCGTAAGGCCAGCTACCTCATCCCATAGGAAGTTTAGCTACAAAATCCAATCAATCAAGTCTACGAAGTGCTTGGAGTGAAATCTTTGTGGACCCAAGCTCAATTGTGTGATGAAAAAGTATAATAATAATAGTAATAATAATAATAACAATAATAAATAAGTAGTAGTAGTAGTAGTAGTAGTAGCAGCAGCAGCAGCAGCAGCAGCAGCAGCAGCAGCAGCAGCAGTAGTAGCAGTAGTAGTAGTAGTAGTAGAAGTAGTAGGAGTAGTAGTAGTAGTAGTAGTAGTAGTAATAGTAGTAGTAGTAGCAGCAGCAGCAGTAGTAGCAGTGTTAGTAGTAATAGTAGTAGTAGTAGTAGTAGTAGTAGTAGCAGCAGTAGTAGTAGTAGTAGTAGTAGTAGTAGTAGTAGTAGTAGTAGTAGTAGTAGTAGTAGTAGTAGTAGTAGTAGTAGTAGTAGTAATAGTAGTAGTAGTAGCAGCAGCAGCAGCAGCAGCAGTAGTAGC